>CM042139.1:20264220-20294753 GCA_023376005.1 Doryteuthis pealeii
AAAACCGCAAGCCGGTGGCTGCTAAAAAAACACCAGCTACGATTGTTTCCGTAGCCGAAGCGGTGTCACTTGAAAAAAAATAGGGTTAGGGTTAGAGTTGGGGCTGGGGTTTACGGTTAGTTTAATGGGAAAATAAATAAATAATTTGGGCTCTGTTTTTTCTGGGTCACCCTGTATTACAAATTTTGTAATAAAAATGTTAATTTTAACTAGGGAGGTTTAGATTTAGGGTTTAGGGTTAGGGTTAGGGTTGGGGTTGGGTTTTCAGGAAAAACGTCATAAGTTGTTTTTTTTTTTTTTTTTTTTTTTTTTCAAGTGACACCGCTTCGGCCACGGACTTCAATCGTGTTGGGATTTTTTCAGCAGCCACCGGCTAGCGGTTTTTGAGGCAGGAGGTCGGGACGGAACTCCGCAAAGAGTACCAAATAATCAAACAAGGTTTGACAAGCCGTAAATTCAAATCAACCAATGTCTCGCCAGACATTATAGGAAAAACAGACAATTTCATTCTCATTATTTAGATACTGTATGACAATGAAATAATAGTAGACTCACCCCCAGAAATTTGAATAAATATCGTTTTCTATGCTAATAAACATCGACTGCCAAAAGAGGAAGAGGAAGTGGATTAGTTAGTCTTGAGGATTACGATGAACCTGTTATAAATCTAATTGAACCCTATGCAGGGCAGCAAGTATTAAAAAGATTAATTTTGACAGCCGCAAAATTGACAGGAAAAACCGGCCGGACAAAGTGGGGATCAAAAACTTTAAATTGAGAAACGATGTTCCTGAATTATACACTTCAAGGGACAAAGACAACCCTGTCAGCTCTGGCTTTAGAATACCACATCTACAGAGGGTTATCCCCCCCCCCCACCACCAATGGGGCCACCTGTTGGCAGTGAGTGGCGACCCGTGATGTTTAAGTACGGAATCTTGGCGGATGAGCAGTCCATGTCATACATCACTCCACTTAGACCCTTACTTAGGCTTATACGGGCGGTCGGGGAGGACCCCTCCAATCAATCAGCTGGTCATGTTAAGCTCTAGCACCTATATGATTGCACCATTCCTATTGCCTTTATGTCAAGCCCCAACCCCTGTTTATCATATGTGGTAGAAAGCGGTGGTTGAGGGTCTTCATGTCCCTGGAATGTCGTTAAACTATCTGATGGTGAGGATCCAGTTTTGGAGCCCTGGGAAATATGAAACACTCCTTCATCACCATTGCTCCCTGGTCCCCTCTAACCTGTAGTGGTAGTACCTGTTAGGGTACCATCTATGGGTTAAATAGAAGAATGTGTTTATAAAAAAATTGAGTATCTATTAAAAATGAATTTATTTAAAAACTTTGTCGATATTAAATGACCCACCGAGGTTGATATGCCATAAAAGAAAACAAACAGACAAGAGACAAAAGGAATTGTAGATAATATGACATGGATATAATTACAAATGTGACATTTAATGAAGGATAAGAAGGATAATGAAGGGCAGTTGTGTGTATGTATGTATGTGTGTTTGTATGTCCGGAGGAAACTACGAAAATGAAACAATTAACAAACAAGTAAATATATACACATTAAATATCACCATTCCTTGCTTTTTGTGCAAAAACTATTTTGTTCTTTATATTTACGAAGATATCTAAAAATTAAAATCTATTAATAATGGAGATTCGCTTCCGGTTTTTGTCTGTAACAAAAATTGCGTCACTGCTTACGTCACATTACCCATAATCGTCATAACACAGAATAAATACACTCAAAATTTGAGCATGCAACATTAGACAGTCCTCATTGTTTTTTTAAAACAAGTTTTAATAGATACATCCCCGGTTTCATATATTTATATATAGTTTTATTTTAATAGATATTCAAAGTTAATAGAACTTAGTTTCGATTTCAAATTGTTTTTTTAATTTTTTTTTTTACTCCTTTAATAAATTTCATGATTTCATTATTTATGGTTCAAACTCTCTGACATTTAATTTTTAACTTCCACCTCCTCAAGCAATATCTTTCAAAAAATTATTTTTTACATCGACCGGAGGGTGTTTTTTTTTATTTTGCTAGTATATATAATAATGGACCTGCGAGACTTACTTGCTAACCACTACACCATGTTTTTTTGTCTGCTCTCTACCAGGTGATACTGGGTAGCCATTTCTAGTGTTAAATATATAATATCTTGTTTCTTATATCGTATCAATATAGATACTAGTAAGTAAGCCTCAAAACAAATCATTATGGCCAATAAGAAGGAAATCTTCCAGATATTCTGAGTGTCTACCTACAAAGATCAAACGAGACAGTACCATGTGGTATTAGTTGACTTGGTTTTTGACAGTTTCTAGTACAGAAAGAAAATAGGGTAGAGATGTACGGTTGTTTATATCACAACAAATCACCTGGCCAATAACAACAGGTAAGTAAATGTCATGAGTATAAAAACACTAATATACATAAGTGCCACGTTGTTTGGTATTTACATACTAAGTTAACAATACTAATCTATCTATCTATACATATATAAAGGGCAGTTGTGTGTATGTGTATGTCCGGAGGAAACTTCGAAAATAAAACAATTAACGAAAAAGTAAATATATATATACACATTAAATATCACCGGGGCTTGGTTTTTGAGCAAAAATAATGAAGGTTTTAATTATTTTTGTGAAGATAAATGAAAAAATAAAATTTAAATGATAGCAGCATAGAATTTCTTTTGCATTTAATAGTTTAGATAGTAGACATTAACATTTCTTTTCCGAGTTGCTACATCAACGCAAGGTCTTCTTTTTTACATAAGGATTTAAATGGGGCATCCTGCGAGGATCTAATTTGTCATTCAGTAATAATGGATCTGCGAGACTGAATTTTTTTGCTACCCCCAACCCAGGCGATGTTAGGTAGCCACTTCTAGTACATATATAAAGGGCAGTTCTGTGTATGTGTATGTCTGGAGGAAACTTCGAAAATAAAACAATTAACGACAAAGTAAATATATATATATATATTAAATATCACTAGGGCTTGGTTTTTGAACAAAAATAATAAATATTTTATTTATATTTCTGAAAAGGATTAAAAATTAAAATTTAAATGATAACAGAATGGAATATTTTTTTGCATTTAATATTTTGAATAGTAGACATTAACGTCTATTTTCAGAGTGGCTGGATCAATGCAAGGTCTTTTTGTACATGAGGATTTTAATGGGGCATCCGACGAGAATCCAAATTACGATTGAGTAATAATGGATCCGCGGGACTAACTTTAAAAAAATCCCTCCTCTACCCTGGCGATACCGGGTGGCCGCCTCTAGTTCTGTATAAGGGAGGAATTAGAACATAAACAAAATCACTAGCTATGGGGATACAGTCTCTCTCATTCTCTCAGTCTCTCTCTGAATAAGAAAAAAACTTATCAAGTGAATGTCGCTCTTCCCAAATACTATAAAGCAAAATTGGTTGGTTGGTTGGGTTTTACGGTATGTCAACACTTATTGGGTCATTTTATGCTGAAGACGTTTTGTTCATTGTTGATGGATACTCATTTTAACCATCTTTTTAAACTCATTTTTCTATTTAACCCATAAGTGGAACCCTAACATGTACTACCATTCGGGTTCAGAGTGGACCTGGGAGTAATAATGATGAATGGGCACTCCCCATTCCCCAGTTCTCCAGAATTAGAATTTCAAACATCAGAGAGTTTATTAAGCCCCTAAACCACCGCCTTCTAGCATATATAGGATAAAAAGGGTTGTAGCTTACTATGGTGGCAATAGGGTTGGGACAATCATATAGATGATAGGGTTTGGCGTGACCAGCCGATTGATTGGATGGAACCTCTCCCTCCAGGGGTAGAACAAAATTGGTTTGGTTTGGTTTGGTGTATTTGGTTAATGGCATAATCGCCATGGGTTATTTAATGCCAATTTTATCATTGTAGAAGAAAGTAGTTGAAAGATTTAACCCATCCCTGGGGGAATGAGAGAGGGTTCATGCCTTTCCAAAGGGTATTAGTAAACGAAATAGCGCAACGGAATCACTTACAACAATGTCACAGTCCAGCAAGTTAGCTACAACGTCACGGGGACTTCCTTATTTTTTCGAATGTTGGTTGATTGGATTTCATGGCATGTCAACCCTTGTTGAGTTATGTCGGAGATGGTTTTTTTTAGTATTATCAGCGTTATTCGGACTATTGAACTCATCTTTATTGTAATTTGTACAACGTTTCGGCCGATATGCCCTCCGGCCTTCTTCAGGTATTTCTTGTCGGCTTCGGGAACCTTCTCGGATTCAGGAACTTTATTTTCGGACTTGTGAACCTTCTTTTCGAACTCGGGAACTTTCTTGTCGTAGTCGGGAACCTTCTTGTAATCGGGAGCCATCACGGTACTTCGAACCTAACCCTATATTCAGTCCACGGGGGTATCCTGTTCTCATTCCGCTAACCATAGCTGGGGTAGGAGTTGTGTTAATTATTTTTCTATGTTACTGCCTCTACTCAGGATGAAACGTTGTACAAATAACAATAAAGATGGGGACAATAGTCCGAATAACGCAGATAATACTGATCATCAAGCTTCATCTCAAACATTCAGAGAAATATGTGCATTATAAAATTCATTAATTGTTAAATCAATACTGAAATTTTCATTAAAATCGGATAATTACCTGATTTTTGGTAATTTTTTTTGCAATCACGAATGTTACAGTAAAATTGTAAACAAGCATCGAAAAAGAGACAGAATGGCGGATCGCATCGAAATTGACAGAATCAAATCCCTTTAAATGTATTAAAAATAAACTGCATATGTAATGATATTTTTCTTTTTTTAATGATGGTCATTATGTTACTACTTATCGATTTAGACAAAGTTTGACCTTAAATAATAGATTTAATTATTTTTAATTCGCTTTTAAAACTTGTAGAAGCTGATTTTTTTGCCAGTCCCTATATTATTCTCAAACGTATTAAAATCAATCCTATATATAATTCTATATAGAAATCAAATAAAATAACATTAAAATAATATTTTCATATTTGCTTTTATGTAGTTTTAGTCTTTCTAATTCAATATAATTTTATTACATTAAAACTTAAATACTTGCCCCCAGTGGGCGCTTACTTTGCTACTTTTTAAAAATTGCAAATTAAAAAGGACTTACAGTAGATATGAATGACAGATATGATTCATTTGATGACGTAACCAAGCGTGTTTATGACGTAGATTTTATTTTCTCCGTTGAAATATCTCATTACATTTTGAGTCACTGATCGTATACTAATAGGGTAAGTATTTTTTCCATAATTTAAAACAGTGAAATTACCATAATTTAAAAAATACTTTTTAATTTTAAATTTTGAACTCCTCTCTCCACAAAACAAAATGTACTAATGCACAATAGCGCGCAAGATATCTCATTAGATTACTTCTAAAAAGCATTACATTTCACAGAAATACCCGATACCTTTGAGACGCCTGTGTTAGGGTTAAAGTTAAGGTAAGGGTTAGGCTACTTCGGGAGTTTCCGATGCCTAATGCTATTTATACGTAAAATGCGATTCTAATGATATCATCTCTTGCGCGCTATTGTAGATTTGCACCCAAATATCTCCGATTACGAGATTGGGATTTTTTCGAATGAAAATATTTCACAGGTTCCACGTTCCTTAAAATGTAGATTGATTTAATATATATATTTACCAACCCTTCCGCACGAGCAGGATACGACACAAGGTCAATTTTTAAGCGGAGTTTAACAGGTTTGAATTCAGAGTTTTCCTTCTCCTAGACTGGTTACCTAGCCATGGTTAAAGAGTCCAGTCTACCCTGCTATTTACCTATAGCTGGAGGGAGAATTGGATTCATACCTTTCCCAAGGGTATTAGCGCCATGTGAAAAGCCAACAGCTTCGTCCAGGAATTGAACTCGGGTAGACGAGTCCATTTCCCACGACTCTAACCATTAGACCACGCGCCTCCAAAAGATTGATTCAATATATAACCATAGAAGACTTCTATTTCTCAAAAGTCTGTAGTGATACTAATTCAACTTTTGCTGTATTCAGAAAAAAAGTAAACACATTATCATTTATACAACATCTCTGAAGTGTATAACATAATTGCTTTTCACAATTTATACTTCAAATAAAACAGTATACTTGGCAAGTTTTATTTACACATCAACCGTACGGGCTTAATGCCAAGTAATATAAACTAAGGGCTCAAATACAATGATGATATGTATCTCACTGTTTTTAACACTAGATTTTTTATAATTACTAGAAAAAAAAAAAAATAAACAACCTCCAGGCAGTGTAAAAGTTAATTTTTCAAACATTGTCTGAGGCGAGAGTTAAAAATTCAATGTCAGACGGTTTGTATCATAATTAACAAATTTATTAAAGGAGTATAAAAAAAACAAAAACAAAAACAAAAACAAAAAAAAAACATTTGAACTGGAAACCTAGTTCTGTACCCCTCAAATGAAATGTTTGCCAGCATCTATTTTTTATTAATCAAGTAATTATTTTGAATATTTTACACAAAAATTTTACATCAAATCGTTGGTATTTATCTATTTTTAAACTTTCTAGTTAATTTCTTGTTACTACTGTTTGTAAATAATTTTCCCGTAAAATAATACGTTAGATAATTTTAAATATATATTAAGATAAAACAAACTATATATAAATATATAATACCGGGTATGTATTTATCAAAACTTGTTTTTAAAAAGAACAATAAGGACAGTCTAAGGTGACATATTCAAATTTTAAATGTCCTAACGGATGAATCACTCAGTGAATCACTCAGACTCTTGAACTGTGTTCTTACTCCATCAGATTAGTTCAAAGATTTCTGGCCTTAGAAAAGAGTCCCATGAGGTATGAAAAATATTTCAAAGTGTCCCTTGTGGATCGAAATGACTGTTTTCTTCCTTAATCTTTAAAAAATGTTGCCATTTTGTTGCAAAGAAAAATACATCCCTACGTATAAATGGCAGATTACGCACGATATATATATATATATATATATATATATATATATATATATATATATATATCTGTGTGTGTGTGTGTGTGTTTATGAAGATTTCGTGTATACTTATAAATTAGTTAGTCAATAATTCATTTTAAAAATTCGGTATATAAATTATAGTATGTGGCCTACCTTTTTGATTCTGTTATAGTATGTGTCCTACTTCAGTAAGAGTATATTCATAGATATAAGTAGTAGGCAATTTATTGAAACTAATTATTTTTCACATATCTTGCTTTTCAAGAAATGCAATTCAGTCATAAGCTGTATATAGTAATTAAGAATGATAAAAAAATAATTTATTCTTAATTTACATGAATCAGATCTATTTAATTCTAAAATATTCTAAAATTCTGAAATAGCGTTAGGTTTAGCAGTTATTAAAAGCTTATAATATGCTTTTTATGGTAGGCCACATACTATAAGAGAGATATGATTTCGTAGGCCACATTGAAAAGGTAAACCACATACTATAAAAGAGACATGATTTCGTAGGCCACATTCAAAAGGTAAACCACATACTATAAAAGAGACATGATTTCGTAGGCCACATTCAAAAGGTAAACCACATACTATAAAGAGACATGATTTCGTAGGCCACATTGAAAAGGTAAACCACATACTATAAAAGAGACATGATTTCGTAGGCCACATTCAAAAGGTAAACCACATACTATAAGAGAGACATGATTTCGTAGGCCACATTCAATAGGTAAACCACATACTATAAGAGAGACATGATTTCGTAGGCCACATTCAATAGGTAAACCACATACTATAAAAGAGACATGATTTCGTAGGCCACATTGAAAAGGTAAACCACATACTGTAATGGTACCAAATATTCATACCTAAAACCGAAAACTCAACAGACAAAAATGGATACAATATTTTATCGAATTCGAACTATACGGAATCTCAAAAAGGTAAGTAAACAAGACCCGTTATTCTTTGTTTGTATTTTCAGGTTTTTAATATTTTTTATCTATACTAGCAAATATATGCACCCTCCGGGTGCAAGTAATTAAGTTTTAATGTAATGAAATATCGTATTAAATTAGAAAGTCTAATAAGAATGCAGATAAAAAGATTTGAAACAGAGTGGGGGTATAATAGAAAAATAGAAATGAAACTTACTCTTCCATCACTCCCGTCTTTCATTGCTGAATTTTACTTACTTAACTATTTAGTTAAATTAGGAAATAAAGAATAAAATGACAGTTATTTTTTCTTGTTAATGGATTTCATTTAAGATTCATTGAAGAGATTTTTGCTTATGTTCATTAAAATAAAACCAAACGATTAGAAATCAATAATACTAAGCACATATTTATTAAAATCACATTTTTAATATCAATATGCAAATTAGCCTTCCCATTCACACTGCAAACCGCTATTTTTTGTATATATAAATACAAGTGCATGTTATTTGTATGTAGATATGGACAACACTAATAAAAAGGTGAAGCAATTTTATCAATAATTGAGGTTTAAATATAAATAAAATCATGGAGAATGTGATGTAAATAACTATGGTAATTGTGACTCGATTAGTAATATAGTTTCGGTTACAGACAGAAAAACACACAATCTCCATTATAATAAGAAGATTTATTGTGGAAAAATATTTGAGATGGGCACTCAACTCACGTAAATAGCGTCGGCTGAAGTGGCAGTGTCCAGTACGAAAAACCGAAGGCGAGATCTGCGCTTGACCGGAATTTTATACCTTTCTACCGGGATGTGCGCAGGTTTGCCTTTCGTATAAATAAACGTCAGATGACAGAGTATCTATCTTCGTTTTTCACGTCGTGCTGATCGTTTGTTACCGGACCAATCTTCTTGAGATCGATCCACAAAGAATCTTGAATCCTTGTTAACCTCGAATCTTTGTGAACCTTGAATTTTGTTAACATTGGATTGTTAATTGACCCTTGATTGTGCCAGAGGGTCGCGAAACAGGCGTTGTTTCGCAAGAACCGGATAATTGACAACGGACTCTATGCCCATGTCTCTTTTTCTTTTTCTTACCCGCTCATGGTCGAAATATTTTCGAATTATTTAATGCTTCGTAAAAAAATTGTTCTTAATTTTAAAAAAAATCATTTAAAAATATTTTAATAAACTTGACTATATATATATATATATATATATATATATATATATAACTTACTAAATGTCTAGCCACACTGAGGAGACTTGATAAGTCGAAACACGTGTCTGTGGATGACCCTATATATATATATATATATATTGATAACGTGATAAACCTGTTTATGACGTAGCTGTGATTATTTTCCCTATTGAAATATCTCATCACATTTGGAATTATTGATTTAATATTTGGCGAAAAAGCAATCACCAATTAAGGTAGGAAGACCAACGCCCCACATAGGCAAGTAGGTAAGAACTAGACTCCCATCACTTATGGAAAATTTGCAACAAAGACTTGTTGCGACCTTGATAGCGGTAAGAAGTAAATTACATCTTAGGTCTGATAAGCTTAGAGTCAGGAATAAACATACGATAGTTGTACACACCGAAACTAGCGTGTAACTAGGTATTAATTACTTATTCCACCAATAAAAACGACAACAACAAATACAAATCCAGTTAAAGCCGTCTTCAAACTTTTCGCACTCCCTTATGATAGTCTTAGAAATCGGTAAAAGCTTCCATTTTTCTAACATATAATAATTGTGAAAAAAGGGGGTGGACTGGTGACTTACCGGTTGGGGCTGCTGGTTCGGTCGAGAGAGGTTCTGGCGATTTTGACTAAACACGAGACCAGAAATATATTAGGTCTTAGTAATTTCCTGTCAGAAGTTGGAGGGCGGGGAGGTTTACCAACGCCTATAAAATAGGCATCCCTGTTCAGCACTACTACTGCCACTTATGTGCTACCGCTGATCAAGCAAAGTGCTGACTGTTTTTCCTCAGAATAGTTAATGGCTGAGGTGAGAGTGGTCCTAAAAGACCAACTACTTTTTGCTCCCGCTGATCAAGCAAGTTGTTACAGAAGTTTCTTCACGTCGAGCATACTACCATTGTTACCATACACCAGGCAGGAATGGGTCACAGAAGAGTATTCTTTTTGCAACCCCCGACTCGTCGGCCAGCTCCTCCTGGGTCACCAGATTTAACCATTTTATTTTTTCTACATAATGTTCAGATATTTTTTTTAGTAATTTAAAACAATGAAGTTATGGTACCTCATTGAAAAACAATATTATTTGACTTTTTTTTATCCAAAACTGTTTCTCGTTCATCATACTGTTATAACAGAAATATATATCTCTTATTATTCACAATCATTACTAACACAATACATCAATTCACCAAAAAAACAAATTTAAAAAAGAAAGCAAAACAAAACAAGACTCTACATAAGCAGCTGACACCAAACGGATGTTAACCCTATGGCAGCGAAAGTGAAATGAACAAAAAACAAATGTTTAGGCTCCAGCTAAACTTCCGCTCGAAAAACAAAATTTATAAACAATTAAAAATATCTCCTATTTAATGTTTTTCAACCAATAAAAATCTTCCCCCAAAAACCTTCAAAGCCCTCTCGAGCCTATCACTTGCTATATATACAACCCGACTTAAAGTCAAAAGATCAGTTAACGGCAGACCGCCAGAGCTGAAACAGACCAGGCCGAGATAAAGGAACCGCCATACTATACCCACACCACACCTCGCGTCACGCAAAGCCAGAACTGACTTTCAACCCCACACCTGCCCTCATTTCACCAAGCAGCGAAAAGGAATTACCATCGCAACAATTCCAGCTTTTGTTTATTTTAGATAAACGAAATTAATCCAAATATTCTCGTCTATTTTTTCTTCTGCAAACCATACGCATTTTGAGATATATCAATAGAAAAACCTCCGATTATTTTGGAAGGAATATTTCTTCCCAGGTTCTGCGTTCCTTAAAGATTTCAGTGAATAATTGCCTAGCGGGTTTAAACGAGTTAGAGTGGCGTGAAATATAAAATAAATTTTCAGCTCCCTTAACCGCAAAACACACGATATTCAGCAGCAGTATTTTTTGTCAAGGAAAGCTAAAGTAATCTGGCTTTCGTTTTTAAAGGAAGTCACGTGTATTAATTGATCAGTTGGACGTCACTTGCTATAATAAAAGACTGAGGAAAATTTTGAGGAGGCAGTTATTGAGTTAGTCGAGCGTTTACAAACACGAGAAACGGTTCGTTTGAATGATTTTCGGCGTTTGACGAGAATTTGTTCCCCGTGGACTGTTGTTCGAGATTTTCGGTGTTGGGTTAATTAAGTGATACTCTTATTTCATTAAAAAATTTACGTTGGTAACTATAGAAAAGTCTGAAACGACGAGAATTAAACTTTTTTAAGACCAGAAAAAATATAATTCTATTCATTATCTCCTAAGTGTAGCACATTGATGTTCATAGTTTGTTGATCAAATACAGAGCTGTCTGCTTAGAAAGGTTTATTTTTACCATTATCCGTTCCTAATTCACAATAGCGCGCAAGAGATAATATTAGATTACGTATAAAAATCATTACATTTCAGGGAAATACCCGAAACCTTTGAAACCCTAGGGAAAGTCTAGTGTTAGGGTTATGGTAAGGCTTAGGGTTAGGCTACAACGGGAATTTTCGACATCTAATTCTATTTATACGTAAAATGCGATTCCAATCATATCATCTCTTGCGCACTACCCACCATTCTTAACAGCTAAATACAGTGATGATATTTACCTCACAATTATTTAACATTTGATTTTTTTAATGATATATGTAACTAGCATAGCTACCCGGCGTTGCCCGGGACTTAAAAAGTAATTAATAAATCTATCTATATCTATATGCATACGGTATTGAACAAGACGGACACCTCGTGTCTGCGGAGTTTCTTTTCGATCTTTTCAAGTTTCGAGCCAATTTCTTAATATCAGGTTGGTGTCTGTTGAATAGCACGCCAGAATTTCCATCCTTAGTAATTTCAACACTCTTCTATATCTATTCATTGATTAATCAACATTCTTTTTTTCTTTGTTTTATCACCTTTTATTCTTTATATAATCTTGTTTTTAAGTTGCTTACTGAACCATATGACCTTAAGGCACCCCATTTTGATCTCGATTAAGAAAGGACATGTTTTTCATTTACACCGTCAATATCCAGTTGTTTTAACAGACGATTTTTAGATTTTTTGAATTGTAAAACTAAACCCTAACCCTAACCCTAACCCTAACCCCTAACAAACAACCGGATATTGACGGTGTAAATGAAAAACATGTCCTTTCTTAATCGAGATCAAAATGGGGTGCCTTAAGGTCATATGGTCCTGTTTATTTTCATTATTCTTGCTTGTATTTTTTCTTTTATTAGTCATTTATTTGCGTGAGGTATTTTAAGTGGAAAGGAGGTGCACAGACCCCAGTCCACTGTCAGGCAGTTGGTCCAGTGATAGGGGAAAGTCCGAGATGACTGGACTGCCGAGCTGCTGCAGGGTGCTCTCTCAGGTAGTACTGGGTCACTTTACGAGAGGCAAGCTTTCCCGGAAGCCCCAGAGCTTACACCCTATCGCCAGGTTGCACTGGTGATTTATGTAATAAGTACTCCAATCATACTACTATAGGTGTGGATGGTCGTTGGTTCCCCTTCAGCTCATCCGCCATTTGACAGCTCTTGTTTTTATTGATACTGGGTGTCCGCACACTCACCTCACCTCACCAAACAAGCTGAGGCATGATGGGGGTGCCAGTTTAGTCTCCACCAACCCAAACATGGAACAGTTGGTACGAGTAGCAGGTCAGTTTTTAAGTGGAGTTAGAATTGTTTTCCTTGACCGGCTGTCCAACCAAAGCTAAAGAACACTGTCTGCCCTACTATTTACCCATAACTGGGTGGAAGAGAGAGGGTTCATGCCTTTCCAGGGGCATTAGCACAAAGTGAAGCAGCTGTACTCCACTTTAGAACTGACCCTGTGTTGCATCTTACTTGCCTCCCAATCACTGCTTTTGCCTCTTTAATATAAAAAAAATGCGTCATTTAGTTGCAAAGAAAAATAAATAAACATATCAATTCCGTTAAGTGTTAATGAAAGATTACGCAAGATATATATTTCTTTTCATGACGTAAACAATTTTATTTATGACGTAGCGCATATCATTTTTCCCGTTGAAATTTCCCATCAGATTTGGAGTTACCGTTTGTATAATAATGCTTGTAATTTACTGACACCCCACCATGTCAGTTAAACACAAGGATCAATTAATGTGGGGAGCTACGCACAAACCGAAGCTCATTCAGTGGTAAGTGCTAAAAAAATGCGTGTATCCCTCCGAATTTTCTCTTTTGAGGCGCCTCAGGCACTAGGCAACAAACCCAGCCCTGTCCCTTTAAATCAAGGGAATCACGCTGATATTAATATCTTACGGTTCAATGGCCGAAGCTACTAGACACAGGGTCTGAAAGCCAGGTTAGTATAATAATGCTCGTATTATGTTTTGGTAATCTAAAACGGCGAAGCTCCGATTACGATTGTCAACTTGTCTAGGGTTATTTTATGCCATGAGATGAATTGTGAGGATGATTAGATTTATTGTTTGTTTCTCCAAAGATTTTTCTTGATTTTCACGGTAAGTTGTCTGCAGTTGTTTGTTGCTAAATTGATTGGGAATCGCTTTGAGGGATAAGTTTATAGGGTAAAGTTAAAGTCTATTGTTATATTTTTGGCATAATTTTTATTTTTTTCTCAAAAAGGACAAAGTATCATCTATATTGACTTAAAAAAAGTCTCTCTCATGTTTGTTGTAAAATAATAATATAATTATAAATATAATGTTTTGATAACAGCGAAATCGCCACATTCTATAAGAATGTTTCACAGTAAAAGGTGTTTGACATGCTATGCATTCTGGCTGAATTTCTTTAAGTAAAAAGGATTGTTAGTCTTGTGTGATCTATACGTAGTCGGGATATGGTGACTTTAATTAATTTCTGGAATTTCTAAAGCCTCGATTCCATTCTCCTGAATTGCGTTTGATTGAGAAGAGTTTGGGCAATTTTCACCTTTAGTTGTTAAAATTCCTAGCATAAAATTGTGTGTGCGCATTATCAGAAATGAACTTAATTATTATTAACACATTTCATGATATTTTTGTGTTAAAGCATACAGTTGTATTGTTTTCGAAACGATTCTAAGATTTGTATATTTCGCACAGACACAATCAAAATGGCTACCGTCTTGTTTCCAAGTGAAAGTCAGTTGGCTAAATTCCTAGCATAAAATTATCTGAAATGAACTTAATTGTTATTAGGAATACATTTTATGATATTTTTGTGTTAAAGCATGCAGTTGTATTGTTTTCGACAAAGTTTCTAAGATTTGTTATTTCGCACGGAGACTTTCAAAATAGCTATCGGCTTAGTGCAAAGTGAAAGTCAAGGGAGGTTACTCTAATTGCCTTATTTACTAGGAATTTTAGCAACTAAAGGTGAAAATTACCAGAGTTTGTTATTTATATCGTTACTCCAATTTTGTTGTCATTTTTGTTTATTGAAGAACATTGATTCTGATCTTCAAGTATGTATATAGAGAGCTTAGGAATACACCGACTGCACCTCTGCAGAGGGGTATATCCGCCCCCAATGTTGCTACCTGTTGGTCGTGGGTGCCGACATGTGATTCTTAAGGAGTGAACCTTAGTGGCCCAGCAGTTCATGACATGCAACACTCCTCTTTGGCACTAAAGCGAGAAGAGCGGTTAGAGAGGCCCCTACGATCAATCGGGTGATCACCTCAAGCTCCAATGTGGAGTATCTCTTGATCACTATTATTCTCAGGTCCACTCTGACCCGGAGTGGTAGTACCTGTTAGGGTCCCATCCATGGGTTAAATAGAAAAGAATGAGTTTTAAAAAAATTGTTTAAAAAATTGAGTTTAAATTGAATTAAGCACCCAGGAAGAATGAATAAAACAATGTATTCGGCATAAAATAACCCAACAAGGGTTGACATGCCGTAAAATACAACCAATCAACTTCTGGGCTGGTGTAGGTAATCACCCAAATCAATCAAGTTTTTTCCAGTTCAGATTTATGTCCGTGAGCCTCGTGACTTTTCCCAAAGCTCACCCCTCTGTTGAAATATAGGATATTTATGACCGCGGATGCGATTAATTACTTAAGAGAATGAAACAAGGGAACCGTTGGTGACCTAGAAAATAGGAGTTGGCAGATTGTTTGGAAAGTAAGATAGGCTGGGATAAATGGGTGCGGTCCTACTTTTACCACCCAGACAGGAGATGCCGCAAACACGTGTTACACCAATTGTCAAATTTGACAGCATCCCTAATTATATCGGTGGTTCTATCACTCGTTCTATCACTCGCCTAATCTAACTGATTAGTTATCAATCAACCTGTTCACCGCTCTCTCTCTCTCTCTCTCTCTGTTTCCTTCTCATCCATTTCCTTCTCTATCTCTCTCCTTCTCTTTCACACACTCTCTCTCTCCCTTTCACACTCTCTCTCCCATTCACTCTCTCTCTCTCTTTCACTCTCTCTCTCTCTTTTTCACTCTCTCTTTCACACAGTCTCTCTCTCCTTTCTCTCTCTCTGTTTCACTCTCTTCTCTCTTTCACTCTCTCTGTTTCACTCTCTGTTTCACCCTCTTTCTCTGTTTCCGTCTCTTTCTCTGTTTCCCTCTCTCTCTCTTCCCTTTAACACTCTCTCTTCCACTCCCTCTCTTTCACTCTCTCTCTCTCCCGTTCACTCTCTCTCTCTCTTTTACTCTCTCCCTTCTCTCTCTCTTTCACACACTCTCTCTTCTCTCTCTCTTTCACTCTCTTTCTCTCTTTCACTCTCTTTCTCTCTTTCACTCTCTCTTCACACACACACACTCTCTCCTCTCTCTCTCTTTCTCTTTTTCACACACACTCTCTCTCTCTCCCTCTCTTTTTCTCTTTCACCCTCTTTCACATTCCTATCTGTGTATGTGTCAGTCTGTCTGTGACTTTGTCTCAAAATATACTGATTTATGGACATCAAATTTCATCAGGGTGTACATATATTATCCGAGTCCATGTATCTTTAAGTTAGGTTTATCGTAAAAGTACCAATATGACCTCACTAAGCTAGTTTAGTATAAATAATAGTAATCATACAATGTTTAGCTCAGTCGGCAGAGCACCTACCCAGGAATCGCAAGGTTCTTGGTTCAATACCAGTCCCCGCCAACCCAGCGTATGAGTAGCACAGATTGAGTAATTCTATATGTGCGGTAAAGTGAGGAGTTGATGGTAGGTGTGGCGCTCCACCTCAGCAAAACACTCTCGTGAGAGACCAGAGTGTTTTGCTGCTAGTGAAAAGGGGATAGACTCCCTCGATGTCCGGCTGATACCGACAATAGGCCACTCCGCCAACCTTTACCTACTTAATATGGACTCTAAGATGGGTAATGATATTTATAAGCTGATCTAAAAAATATTGATCGCTCTGTAAAGTGTCCCCCCTTAAAAGACGAGTTAGCTATTATTGATTTTTGAGTATTGTTATCTGCTTTTAGAAAGACTCCAAGCTGATTCCTGAAGTGTTCTTTCTGTTGTATATTGATAAACCGTTGTTTTTGGACGGTTAGTGTAGTTAGATTTTGAATTAGAAGTCGTTGAAATTCAGAAACATTAGGGTTAGATGATTGATAGGTAATAACCTTTAAGTAACCTTCTTTCCAGTTACTGTGGGAACGAATGCCCAGAGTTAGTCAGTTAAGCGGGAGACGCCATGATGTAAGCTTCGACTCCGCCGCGGTTGATAAAGTCTGGATCTGAAAAAAAACAAAACGTGATCACATAAAATATATATATTTACCAACCCCTCCGCACGAGCAGGATGTGACACAAGGTCAATTTCTTAAGCAGAGTTCAACAGCTTTGAATTCAGCGTTTTCCTTCTCCTAGACCGGTTGCCTAACCAAAGTTAAAGAGCCCAGTCTGCCCTACTATTTATCCAGAGCTGGAGGGAGAGTAGGATTCATACCTTTCCCAAGGGCATTAGCGCTAAATGAAATGCAATTACCACATCCAGGATTTGAACTCGGAGCGACGAGTCCATTTCTCATGACTTTAACCATTACACCACGCGCTTCCAATTTTGATGAATATAAGAGTGCTTCCATCACATAAAATATAACCCTAGTGTTTTCTCTGCTAATGTCAGACTTGGCAAACTATCTTAAAGTCAGACCATCATAAAGAACCAGACCAGTTAGAATAAATGAAGGAATAGACTACAGAAGAAGTAAGGTACCAGCGACTTATTCCAGCCAGAAAGTAAGATAAATTCTTAAATATGTAGGAGATATATACGAATGCCACTCATCTCCACATAAGAATAGAACTCTCTTGCCATTTATCTACCCAGAACAAGAGGTATATAACACTTTCTACTTCAGAAGCTTGTCTTCTTATGTGACAGCTTTTAGATTTGATCTCGATGCGTTTTTCCTACATCTAATTTCATTTAGTGTCTACCCAACCCTTCCACCAGGAACAGGATACGACGCAGGGTCAACTTTAAAACGGTGTTTAACAGGATTGAATTCAGAATTCGCCTTCTTCTAGACTCGTTGTTTTTCCAAGGTTAAAGAGCCCAGTTTGTCCCATTTAACCATAGCTGGTGACATGAAACCTCCCGTGTTCGACAAGAGACAGCTGAGGAATGCCGAGGAGTATATCGGCTGAGACGTTGTGTGTATACCAATAAAGATGAGGACAGCAGTGCGAAAAATCTAAATGATGTAAAATGTCACCTTCATATTTCGCAGTTTGTTTTTAACTCGTTGGCAACGTTCAGGAAATTATCGAATTTTTCGCTTTCCTTCATAGAATTTGAAAAATTAATACAATTGGCAAGAATTCAGAGAAGAGTATTGGACACGTATTGGATAAGGCATAGTCTGCTATCGACAGATTATCAGTTATATAGAAATTCGATCTCACTGAGTTAAAGCGACAATTCTTCCAAGCCGTAGTTGTATCGGTGATACGGTATGGCGGCACCACTTTGACCCTAATGAAGCGCAGAGAGAATAAGCTGGATGTGAGCTGAAAAAGAATGCTGCGCACGATATTTAATACATCGTTGAAACAACATCCTATAATAAAAAAGCTGTACGGCCACTTGCCTCCGATCACACAAACAATCCGAGTGAGACGAACAAGACACTGCTGTAAAAGCGGGGACGAACTCATAAGTGGCGTTCTTCTATAGAAACCAGCACATAGGCGCGCCAACATGGGCTGTCTAGCAAATACCTACATTGACCAGCTTCTGCGCGGATGCCGGATGCTGCGAAGAGGACCTTCCGAGAGCAGTGAATAATAGGAACGTTTGGTGAGAGATTGGATATCCGTGCTACTAACACGACGCCATGAATGATGATGATGATGATGATGATAGAATATTCAAACTCATTCGATTATCTTGAGACACCTGGTAGGAATATTCGAATACGTCGCGCGTATGTGTATATTGTGTTGTGTGCGTACATAGTATGGGCGTGGTGCCGGTGCACGCGTAATGCGTGTGCATGTATGTGCATGCAATGCATGTGTGTGTCACGCATTAGTGTATGTCATGTTTGTACATGTTATGTACGCGTGCATTATGTATGCATATAACATGTATCATGTGTTTGTATGTGTGTGTGCGTGTATGTGTTACACGTATTGTGTGTGCATCTATACGGTGTATATGTGTGTGTGGATGTGTGCGTATGTGCGTATATATGCACACGTGGGACCATAAAGTAGTATGCGCGTATACGGCTCCAGTATGTATATCGTAAGGCGTACGTAAGCACACTATAGTAGCATGTGTGTGCATATCTGTATGTATGAATATTGTTTTTTGTATGCGTGTCTATGTCGTGTGTATGTGTACCGCGTGCAACCATGTCCGTTGACACCGCAACCTCGCGCGACGTATTTGCTACATTAGCCAGCACCGCCGTCCATAAACCCCCCGCCGCCCACAATATACAACATTTGATAATCTTAAATTTAATATTTATTCACCACACTCCTCAATTACTCGACCCGACAATATACAATATACATAACCTACACATCCGGATAGAAAAGCATACAACACCACACATACATGCACAAACACAAACGCTCGCACGTAAGCACTGTTAAAATGCTACACATTCACAGAACAATGTATTATGTGTGTGACCGGTTACTAGCGTACGCAACCTTTATGCTGCCCATTAATACACTCTCATGACATTCACCTTCACATACATAGACCATCATTTTATCAATCATACGCATCACCCATGTCGATTGAATTTATTGAATTTTTTGAAATTCTTGAAATTTATTTTCGATTTTTCCTTAAATTTGAAACATCTTCACCTGATGAATTGCATCGCATGAAACAATATGGTTGTAAATGTTTCCTTTGGTCACCTAATAAAATAGGTTGTAAAACTTTATATATTTATCTTATTATATTATATACAGCTCTATTTTATATTGAGCACTCTACCAATAATACTGCCTTTTGTACACAATTCCAGCAAAAGCTGAAACAGTTACGCATCTCACACACTATAATAATTATAGTATTATATATATATATATATATACGGCACTAATGAGAGATGATGCCTCGAAACACGTGTCTGTGAATTAACTTATTTATTATATAATACTCCACTTTGGTAGATATCTAAATAGGGGGATTTAATTGAAAAGTTCACCTTATGGCGTGTAGCTAACCCTCACTTTGTTTTCAAAAATGTTTGAGGACTCTAGTGAATTCAATTCCGCTTAGAATATAGCAGTTAAATATCTCTTATATTTGACAGCTGCCTCTGGCCGCACGGCTTAGGGGCTTGGCGAACGAAAGTTGATTTGGGGTCTCAAACCCGGCGAGGGATAGCTGTTAGTATAACGCACTGATGAGAGGTGATACCTCAAAACACGTGTCTGTGGATTACTTATTTATATATATATATATATATATATATATCCCACAGGCTCTAGAGATGGTCTTGATGTGGCCTCAAAAATAACTGCATGGTCAGATCAGGTTGATTTTCGTTCATAATGGTAAATAAACTTTACCATGACAACCTACAACGAGTCTTTGCATGGTGGAGTTGCTGGTTGGTTTTGCGTTAAAGAATGGGCGTAGTAGTCCAGAGGAAGGAAACCACAAGTGAGGTTTTGTTGCCAGGAATTTTGAAAATTTTTTGCGAGGAAAAGGATTTTGCCACGTATTCTCAATCATATCTGCCGTCGTCTTCTTGGGGTTTTGGTTGATGATATCCTACTGAAGAATTCGGCCCTCTTAATGATGTATGATCGTTTAGCATGTTCCTTTTTACTTGCTCACAGAAGATAGCATAAGCTACAGACCATTTCTAACATTGAACGTCTTGGAAACATTAACAAAAATTCCGCTGTGGTTGGTGCATGATGTCAGGAGCATGGTGCACCTTTTATACGATTGTGAGGTGTAACTATTTTATACCTAACCTACGTTTGTTGTAAGATCATATTTACATTTCGTGTAGTTTATTCTTAAAATTATTTTTTTGCATATCGTTTAATTTTCAAAGATATCTATTTGATCCATACATCGGATCCTAATAGATACTACCACTCCAGGCCAGAATAAATCGTGGATTAATGGCAATTAAGACGTGGTCCACACTCCCAGATCTCTAGTACTGGAGTCGCACCATTAGATACCAAATAGTTTCCTATCCAAAACATCTACGTTTCTGAGGAAAAAGGCTTACCCTTCTGCAGGTAATTGAGCATATTCAAACATTAAATATAAAATTTTGTGTTGTTTCAATACGGACAGTAAAAATATATCATTTTTAACGTTAATTGCTCAAGTTATAAAATTGAAAATTTTATATTTTTTAATGATTTTTTTAATGATATCAGTTTTTTAAACATCCTGGTATAATAGCGTTTTTAAAGTTATATTTTGAAAATTCCCTAACTTTCAAGTCAATTGTTCTAGAATTTCTCTGTATATACGTGTGTTGTGTGTACATCTATATGAGCATTCATCAGTGACTGTAGAAGTACGCATGCGTATACAAACCAAGTGTTTCCGCTACTATACAATATCTTCAGGCTTCAATTACCGCTACACCTATTCACTACTCTCGGACTTTACCCCAAACATCCTCACTTCTTTTCCTTGTTCACGTTATTTTAGGAAGTTAATTCATCATTGTTATTCAATCCGACAGTTTCGTATCTCAACCATCGCGACAGCCGTAACAAAAGGATGATGGACGTTTCAGGAATGCGGTACACAATACAATCGACACCGGCTACGATTCTGTCGGTCGGTGCGCCGTGAGAACAAACTGGTAAATGAGAAGACGCGAACCCCGGGCCAAGAGGAAATGGCTTCAACTTGGAATTCAGCCATTGCCACTCATTCAATGCCAAAAGCTTTTCTGGCGGGAAACGTTTGGCGTCTAAAATAAACTTGTTTCTGGTATACAACATCTTATAAGGTTTATTTCTTTTATATCGTCTCTTTGTATCTCACTCTTCCTTTTCCCTCTTTGAGATTCTTGCTTTTACTATCTTTGAAGAAATCGCTCTTATCTACTGCATCTATGACGAAGAAATGCGCCACTTTTAAAATTGGCTTCTGAAGTCACGTGATGTTTAAAACAGCTTTCTTATCACATCTTTTCAGCAATTTACAGTTGCTCTGTGGTAATCTTTGAAGTTACTGCTTTTTTATTTTAAGCAATAAGTACCCATTATTTTAATATCACGCATGGTTACAATATTAATGTTTCAATTCCCCAAATATAATAGAATAAGAAATAAACCTAAACTATAGAACATTAAAAATTTTCCTATGCATTTATTACTTTTTTTACAAATATAAAGGCGATTTTATTTCTTAAATCCGCTTCTATATCACTTAAGAACATTTTTATATCAGGATTTTTTTTCATTTTCCCTTTTTGTCATGGTAGAAATATTACGAAGGCTTGTTTATTACTTTTATGTGATGAGCACCTCATGTAATGTAATAGTCAACAATCTGAATTAACATGCCCTTGATGGTTGCCCTATACTTCTGGTCCCGTGCCACAACTTAGCTAAGCTTAGTATTTCTGAGTGCACATAGCGTGAAGCCAAAAACATACAGGCTAGTGTAGTAGCCAATTAATTGTGACTTATATTCTCACTGGGTGTTCTATACTAGTGCCGAGCTAAGTACAGTTTAGTAATGTTGTCGGCAACTCATTAGGCAGTAATAATGGGCAAACTAGACTTTCAGACTAATTTACTACTGAGTAGAGAGTTCGATCACTTATTGACGTTTTTTGTGTTCAAATCTAGCACGTTTAGTTTTTTATAGTGCACCTCGAATGGTTGTCATTATATGTAACCTAGTCCACAGACTATAAGAAGTGAGTTTATATTCTTACTGTTGCCTTATACTTCTGCTGTGTGTCCAAATAGACACAATTTAGAAAATGATAACTCGTTTTATAGTTTGTTGAACTAATTTTAATTTTAGTTTATTTTGTTGATAGTCACGATTTTAATCACTAGTTTATTGTTCGAGTTATTATTTGTTCGTCAAAAGAACGAAAATTGTAATCATTTATGACATTCAATAATTACGGTAAAGATACGTTAAAATAGTTGATGTTTGACACCATAAAGTTTTTTGAGTGCGTTTGAGTTCTAAAAAAGTACTCAATTCTAAAATAACTGTGGTATAGCAAACTCCAGCTCTAGCTATTCCAACAGTAGAGGATACAAATTTTTGAATGTACGTGACCTAGTTTGATCTTGATGAACTTGTGTTCGCGTTTACCAGAACTTCCGTCCTTCTGGTCCTCTTTTTCTTCTTCTTAATTCTTTTTGTTTTTAAAAACTTCTTTATTTCTTTCTTTGTTTTAATTTTCATTCTTCTTTCATTTATTATTGTCAAGGTTGTTTAAAATTTCATGTTTTTCTTTTTTGTATTTCGATTTGAATCGTCTTGTTTTTTATTATATTGTCTTCTATTTTTTTAATTTTCTTTTCACTTTCTTTATAGAGATCAAGTGGTTCCCGTGTTTTATATCCTTGGAACGGCGGCTATTCTTTGAGGACGGATAAATGGTTGATGTTAGAGCTACTAAAAATATAAGACACAAGGGGAGAGGGCAAGGTACAGAATATGTCTCCCTTCCATGATGTTCAAAATAGGGGCTCTAATGTGAGGAGATTTCTCTAACATGAAGCATAGAAGATCAAAAGCAAATTCATTTTCTCGCGCCAGATGTAACTAATCGTTAGATAAAACTAAAAGAAACAAATAGAATATTTGTTCTCTACAATATCTGTTTTACTATATTAACGATTGGAGTACTTAATCAGCTGGTTATAAGCGTCGTAGAGTTTTGGCTTCTGCCTAGAAATGATTGCCTAATTAAGGACTATAAGAAATCCGACTCTGCTATATTGTTTTACATATCTTCGCCGGGGAGACAGTTTATATCCACGCCTTTTTCACAGAATAAATTGTATATAGCTTTTCTACATGAGACATCTGCGCATGGGAAAATGGCCGACGCAATCGGTTTCTTTTTGCCTCAAGAAATAACCTAGCGAATAATTTTAAATAGACTATTTGATCCATAGTATGTGACACTAAGGGATCCTCTCACACTTTTGGACATATGAGAGATGGCATGTCTATTTCCACACTTTCGTATGCTGGCAAGCACCTTATGATCGAGCAATTTTAGTGTCATAGTCCAGAACATGGTATTATCTATGAGCATCTATATACAAAACAAATTAAAAAATGTGAAGGTCAGTTCTTGGATTCTAAGATTTTATCATCTTCCGTTAAGAAAAAATGATATGTTTCATTGCTTTCGCGGTCACTATTGATTAACAATGATTAAAATGAGAAATGTCTATTTTGGGGTGGCTCGACCGGTTTATGTGAAAATGATTTAACATAATGGTTATAGGACAGACGAATTAAATAACTGCGGTTGTTTTTTTTTTCTTTCCGATAACGTCTGTGAACAGGTATTAATATATTTTCTCTAATTGAATTAGGTATGGGATGAAATCATTTTACCCACTTTTTGGCCTATAAAAACAAGGTAACAACTTGTTTGTACTGAGGAATATTCCCATAAATAAAAAAAGAGAACTGATGATGCAATATGTATATATATATATATGTATATATATATATATATATATTATTATTATCAATAATATATTATTTAAATATACATCTATATATATATTATATATATTATATGTATATATATTATATATTATATTTAATAATATTGTATTATATATCATACAAGGACAAGAAGAAGGTTATACAACCTTACTTAGTGAAGAATCATCAACCATAAAGCGCAATATAGATTAGTTTTTTAGGTGCCTTTCTCAGCAGACAATTCAAGATAATACTGCCGTCAGTTGATTGTGTTTAAGTTTGGGATTGTGTCTTTTCTTTTGCTTTCATCTTTCAATCTATGATCCACGGAAAAGCAGGGCAATCCACTGAAATGCAAGTTCTTTTCTTGTTAATTAACACTAATGTTCTGGTTTCTGGTTTTGATTAGGTGATCTTTAGATGTAATTGTGCAAAGTTCATGTTATGAAGCTGAATCAATCTCATGGAACACACGTTGTCTTCAGGCAAATTGTAATGGCCATACCTTCCTTGCTAACTGAGGGCATCTGCTTTATACTGATTTTACCTCATTTGCGTACGATATCTACAGCTTCCCCGAAAAGAAAATGGGTTATGCATCGTTAGATCTAGAGTATCCGGCTTCTTCTGATCGGGGACCTTTCTTTTAAGCTCAATTTTCCTCTGATCTCGTCAGATACTTAAACTCTCATTGCATTGATTTCTTATCTTCATTTATGGGATTTCTAGCCCCCCACTCCCGCTTCAATTCCACATTATATCATTGATCTCGTATTGCTACTTCTAAATTCATCCTCATCGAGCAAGTTTATTGTTTTGCCCGTTTGTTATTAAATTCGCTGTGTTGAGTGCTTTTTTTGTAATATGAAACTCGCCTTCTCCGCAATTCGACTCTATTCTTTTTGATACCATATCCTTTTCAAACTGGTCTGCTAGAGAAGAAAGGAGGTCTCCACTCCGCCTCGCTCGAACATACTTCATAGCAGCATGAAGATGGAGCATAGAGTTGATGTCCATTCTCTGCTTGTACGCATTTTGGAATGGTGACCCTATGCAACCTTTGTGTCTGTCTGTCTGTCTGTCTGTCTGTCTCTATCTCTCTCTCTTCTCTCTCTCTCTCTCTCTGCTCGTTGTTTTAAACTCTTGATGGTGTCTATAGCTCCCCAGGCGGTAGTTTGCAGACGACAACGAACGGCCTAGACAAGATTACTAGATATTCTTCAGTTCTACCGGGAGCTGACATCTCGTAGGACATTTAACATCTGGGGTATAAGCACCTTTAAGATTTTGAAACTACTATAATTCTTCTTAACACGTGCATTTACTAAGGTAAAGACAAAGTTTTTGCAATAGTGTTGCTTTTTTACGTGCTTTAGAGTGCGGCCACATCTGGATGGGAAGAACTATACATGTCAGTCATTGCTTCAACTAACATTTTAAAGAATCGAATTTCCTTACGTAATTTTTTTACAACGGACATGGATGTGCCCATAGGTATGATATTAGATTAATTACAATTGTCTTTGGTTTTTTACCTTTGAGGTGTAACTCTCTCGTCAAGTGCTTTTTTTTCTTGTCCTAGCTTTTCCTATTTTCATTTTGTTTAATGAAAAGATTAGTGATGTCATTTCCGCGCAGCTCACCCGCTCTCTCACTATCTTTCCGCTACTTTTTTACTTTTTTTCCGTTTCTTCCTTCTTATATTTTTCATTGTGAATGTTCTTTTTCTTCCACTTTCTTTCTTTAATAATAGAAAACGGAATTGTCCATTATTTAAATGACCGGTGACGATACGCGGAAAAATAAGATTCGTGGATTTACATTTTTTTTGGGGATTTACATTAATTGCCAGATGATAACGGTCGGAAGATTAAGGAACAAGTGTAATTAATATATAGATTTTCTCTGTGTGATAATGATCTCTTTTGGCTTCGATAATTTCTCTAAAATTTTAAAATATCTTTTATTTTTTAATGATTTATCGCTAATGTCCAGAGAAAAATTTGATGGGCCTGCTAGATTGGGGGAATAGAACACAATCACGTTTAATATACTACACTTTGTTGTGTAATAGTTTTTAAACACTACAGGTAATTATGATTTCAAATATTCATAATAATAAGATAATTTGCAAAATAAATAAATACTTGAACCATAGAATGGGGCCTTTAGAAGAGTCGGACCACTTCTGAAGCTAGCGTGGCTGCATGGGAGTAATGGGCTATAAAGGGTTACTAAATGTCACTTCCCTAAAGCCTCACGAGAACAAGACTTTCAACACCGGATACAGTTACAGTCGAGCCCTTGCTACCAGGGAACCTTTTTATTTTTGTGGGGGATAGGGTACGACTCTGCAAAAGATGCAGTCGTCAACCAGCTAAAGGAAAATTAAATATTCATTAATGTTTTAATCAGAATTTAACGTGAAAACATCTGAATATGTCTCATCAGTGAACATTAAATATAAATTCAATTATCATTTATTTTTTCAATTAGCAAATGAAAGCAAATAAAAGCGTAAGCTTTTTATCTAAATCTAATTTACTCATTTAAGTGTAATGAAATGAGTTGTGCACCGTTTCTGTCATTATGGCTAGAATATATTATAAATGTATAATACTTTAAAGTGTGTAAGTTTCTCAATTTTTATGTAGATTTTTCGGATTACCAAAGTGGTAGAATTAGCCGTCAGAGCTTCTTAATAAAGGATACAGCAGCACATCAAGTGGGGACAATCAGCAAGCAACCAACAAAACTGGAAAAAAATTAGAAGAAGAGAAGGAGGGAGGGTAATTGGAATATGAACCGAAGATGAGAATGAAGAGAAGTATAAAGGTGAAGGGAAATACAAGGTGTAGAGAGGAGAAAAGAAGAAGAAGAAGAGAAGAAGAAGAAGGAAGAAGAAGGAAGAAGAGGAGAAGAAGAAGAAGACTTGTTCACCTGTTAGATAGAACTTAATTCGTCGCAATGATCACTAGATACCTTCGAACGAATTACTTCTATGCCAGATTGCATACGAAGTTTATTTATCAAGTCTGGTGTAGTGAGGATACTGAAAATGAAATAATAAAGATAATAATAATATAATAATAATATAATCATAATAAATGAGAAGAAGAACGAAGAACAACAACAACAACAACACACAACAACTACACAACAACAACTTGCTATCAAACATTAGGATACTAGGACCAATCCATATAAACTTCACCACCACATGTAATAATCTGCAATACTTGATTTGAAAATCATGTACTCTCTGGTGGGCACTTATAAACAAACATTACTGAGTTTTAAGTTTGTTTGGTTAAACGTCACCAGTCATTTTTACACCTGTGAGGAGCAAATCACTACACTAGCAGCGGTTTATAATGGGAAAATGCTAACCAATTAACAAATTAACTAGATCCGCCTTATGGTGAGCGTCTCTACAACGCAAGAGAAGAAAGAAAAATGACTAGAGTATTTATTCAAAATTTCTTGCTCTCATTAGCTCACAAGCTTTAGATTGCGTACAACTATTTGCTATACTATAAGTGGTCAACCCATGCTAAATCAATGAACAGGTTCATCGTGCTTAATATATCTTGGTGGAGAACCGTGTAATTAAGATGAATTTTGAGCGGAAAATAATGATTTAATGTAGGAGGAATATAATTTTAACAACGACTAAGTGGAGTCATTGGGACAGTACGAGAGCATCAACAACGGAATGCAATAAAATTACAGTGGTATTGAATAAAGATAAGAGAAAAGAATAAATATGTAAGATTCGATTTAAAAGATCGAAATGTAGAAAATAGTAAAGAAGAAAGAAAGCAATAGAAATGAAAGAAGAAAGAAGATATATAGCAAGAAATTAATTGAGACGGAAAATAGAGAATAGATAGTATACATGAAAAGAAGAGATAAAGAAATAAATGAAAGATAATCGAAAAAAGCAAGAAATAAAGTAAGAAAGAACTAGATAAGGAGTACGATAGCAAGAGGAATAAAAAGAGATGAGACAGAAATAAGAGAAGAGAAAGAAGAGAATGAAGGGAAAGAGAAAAATAGATAGAGGGGAGGAAGAACTACAATGAGAGAAATCCGAAAGGTAAAGAAAGAAGAAATGACTGAAAGAAATAAAAAATGGTAGGCTATCAAATACAAGAGAGAAAGATAGAGATGAAAGAAAGGAAATAAAAGACAGATCAAAAAGACGAAATGAAAGAGAAGAAAGAAAGGATAGAATGACATGAATGAATTAACAGAAAATAATGCAAAATGATGAAAATGGGATGGCTAGAAAGAAAAAAAGACAAAGAGAAAAAAAACAGAATGAAAACAAGAATGTTAAAAGGGAACATCAGAAGTAATATTCAAACATACTATAATAATAGAAACGAAAGAAACATTTCGACAAAAAAAAGCAAAGGAGACAAACAGAAGGGAAAGAGTGAGCAAGAAAAAGGAAGTAAGAAGGAAGGAAATCAGGAAGGAGAGAATCTAGAAGAAGAAGGAAAATAGGAAATGAAGGAAGAAAATGAAAGAAAGATTATAAAAAAGGAAAAGAAATTAATTTTTTAAAAGAGGTAATGAATAAGAAAATGTAAGAAATTCGATAAAGTCGTACGAAACAAGAAAAGAAATCTAACCGGGCAAATAAAATGAAATAAAACAAAGAAAAGAGGAACAAAAAATGCAGAGATAGAACAAGAACAATTGGTTGTCATTCATAGTTTCGCCCATAAAATCAGGAATGTGGTATTCTTGGCGCGAAAATAGCCTCTTATTTTGGTTTCATAAGGGTATTTAACTTGCGGCTGTTGAAACTGTCGCGTCCGGTAGGTGTTCAGGGAGGAAGACAAATGTTGATTTTAATATATTATGTAGGACCAGCTGCGCAGCGTGAGTTAATTCTCGCATATTAAAGTCTTTGTTTTTATTCTTTTACTGCGGAGGAGGCGGTCTTCTGTAAGCTGCAAGGAAATAAAGACTGGATGCTCTTCCATATTGGACACAAGAAGTGGTCTTAGTAATGACATGTTGTTGTTAATGTAGCCGTTCAGTAGAATATAGACTAAATCATAGAATTTCTTCCGGATGAAATGATACAGGGGGAGACTATTTTCTTTCTGGGATTTCTCGTCGCCTTCTCTTTGCGATTTGTGCTGGCCTTTATAAGATAAACAACTTTTATATACTGTGGACTTACAGTGCGTTCCATTCGAGGAAAAACAATGACCGATTACAGAATAAAATACGGCAATGTGCCGCTAATCATTGAGTGGTGGATTCTGTTAAGACATGACATTGATGCAGGAATGATGCAATCTAAACTTGGTGAACGAATTCATGCTCTATTGTTTTAATTTAAAATTACAATGACATAACTAGCTGGTGGTTGTCCATATATTGATTCTTATTTAAACACTAAAGCTTCTATGTTTAAATTGATTAAGATGACAACCAATGTAAGAATCTTATAGAAACCTCTTGATGTCCACCTCTCTCTTTATTAACCTATTCTATGTGACCTAATATGATGCATCAGACTAAGGCATAAAGTGACAGTCACGCAAGCGCGATTCGACTGCATCTGTTTAATGCTAATCTTAATTTATATATATATTATGATCTATCAATGATATTTTGCGCACTATATATATATATATATATATATATATATATATATTTATATATTATTTCTTTGGCAAATTTAGAGACGTTAGAATCCCTATAGGGTGTTCAATATTGTTTTTTTTTATAATTATTAGGAGAGAAATATATTAATAAGGGACGTCAAACATTTTAATTCAATTGCTGAATATGCTGGCTTCATAAAATATTCTTAACCAGCAGTAGATCAAATTATTGATATTGATGGTATAATGTTTCCCAAGTCATGCGAGGACATGGCCGAAAAAAGAATTTATGGATGATTTTTCATTTTGCATTCCTAAAGCAAATACTAGAATAGCCTCGGACAAGCTGTTAGTCATACTAAATTGAAAAGAAATACGGCTTTGATACATTCAGTTGAACAATGAAAAGAAATCTTAAATTCATTGAAGAAGGCAATCTAGTTAGGTAGCATAACATAAGAGCATAGATTAAAAGTAATCGAGACAGTTTTTTTGCTTCATTTCTTATTTTTCCAGTTTGGCAGCCTTATTTGGAATCAGATAATTAATTTTGACGTTGAATCCGTGTGAAAACATTGCTGAATGTTTGGCAGAATTCATGTTCAGG
>CM042139.1:20294853-20297353 GCA_023376005.1 Doryteuthis pealeii
TATTCCAGCCGAAGTTAAGATAATGTCTTAATATGTAGGGATATTACGTGCCATTCATTTCACAAGAATAGAAAACTCGTCTTGCGCCATTATCTACCCAGAACAAGAGAAGTATATAACACTTTCTCTTCAGAAGCTTGGTACTTTCTATGTGACAGCTTTTAGATTTGATCTCGATGCGTTTTCCTACATTCTATTCATTCAGTGTCTACCCAACCCTTCACCAGGGAACAGATTACGGACACAGAGCGTCAACTTTAACAGGTGTTTTACAGGAGTGAATTCAGAATTCGCCTTTCTTAGACTCGTTGTTAATTTCCTAAGGTTAACAGCCGTTTGTCCCATTTAACCAGCTGGGACATGAAACCTCCCGTGTTCGACAAGAGACAGCTGAGGAATGCCGAGGAAAGTATATCGGCTAGAGACGTTGTGTGTAATTACCATAAAGATGAGGACGCAGTGCGGAAAAATCTAATGATGTAAAATGTCACCTTCATATTTCGCAGTTTGTTTTTAACTCGTTGGACAAAGGTTCAGGAAATTACTGAATTTTTCGCTTTCCTTCATAAAGAATTTGAAAAAATTATACAATTGGCAAAATTCAGAGAGAGTATTGGACACGTATTGGATAAGGCATAGTCTGCTATCGACAGTTAATCAGTTATATAGAAATTCGATCTGCACTGAGTTAGCGACAATTCTTCCAAGCCGTAGTTGTGATCGGTGATACGGTATGGCGGCACCACTTTGACCCTAATGAAGCGCAGAGAGAGAGCAGAATAAGCTGAGAAAGCTGAAAAGAATGGCGCACGATATTTAATACATCGTTGAAACAACATCCTATAATAAAAAAGCTGTACGGCCATTGCCTCCGATCACACAAACAATCCGAGGTGAGACGAACAAGACACTGCTGTAAAGCGGGGACGAACTCATAAGTGCGTCTTCTATAGAAACCAGCAAATAGGCGCCAACATGGGTGTCTAGCAATACCTACATTGACGCTCGCGCGGATGCCGGATGCTGCGAAGAGGACCTTCCGGAAGCAGTGAATAATGCAAGTTGGTGAGAGATTTTGGTATCCGTGCTACTAACACGACGCGCATGGATAATGATGATGATGATGATTGAATGATATTCAACTCATTCGAGTTATCTTGAGACACCTGGTAGGATATTCGAATACGTGAAAGATAATAAGTATACGGTGTACTTATAAAAATGATAAATGAAAAACTTTTGTATTTCTAGAAGAACTCTGTAATGAAGATTGTGTTGATTCGGTTATCAAATAATTACATATGACAGAATCAGGAAAGATAGGTAATTTGACACAATGTCACATACGTGTGGTATTTGTGATTGATCAAATCTGTGGTTTCAATGTATCGATCTACTCACTAATCATCTCACAATTGTTGGTAACTCTACTATGTCTGATCTAAAATCACAAAAATTTCGAGTTTTTTCCAAAATTCTTAGATTAAAAAAATGAATCAGTGAAGGAAATCTAGAAATATTAGAATATTTTTCTTTTCAATGCAATATTTTTAAATTTCATTTTTATCTTTTCAAAGTTGGTTTTATTAAATATTCCTTGGTTTTCGCTTTTGTGGGGGAAATCGATATCTTCTGTTATTTTATGTAGAGGGTGTAGTTTTTGTTTTAGTTTATAGGTTTTATTGTTTCCTATATTTTATGTAGAGAGTGTAGTTTTTGTTTTAGTTTATAGGTTTTATTGTTTCCTATTTTTTATGTAGAGGGTGTAGTTTTTTTGTTTTTAGTTTAGGTTTTATTGTTTCCTATATTTTATGTTAGAGGGTGTAGTTTTTGTTTTATTTATAGGTTTTATTGTTTTCCTATATTTTATTGGAGAGTGTAGTTTTTTGTTTTAATTTATAGGTTTTATTGTTCCTATATTTTATGTAGAGGGTGTAGTTTTTGTTTTAATTTATAGGTTTTATTGTTTCCTAATATTTTATGTGAGAGAGTGTAGTTTTTGTTTTAATTTATAGGTTTTATTGTTTCCTATATTTATGTAGAGGGTGTAGTTTTTGTTTAATTTTATAGGTTTTATTGTTTCCTATATTTTAATGTGGACTGTTAAGTTTTTGTTTTAATTTATAGGTTTATTGTTCCTATATTTTATGTAGAGGGTGTAGTTTTGTTTTAATTATAGGTTTTATTGTTTCTATATTTTATGTTGTAGTTTTTGTTTTAATTTATAGGTTTTATTGTTTCCTATATTATGTATGAGTTTAATTTATAGGTTTTAGGTTTCCTATATTTTATGTGGAGAGTGTAGTTTTTGTTTTAATTTATAGGTTTTATTGTTTCCTATATTTTATGTAGAGGGTGTAGTTTTTTGTTTTAATTTATAGGTTTTATTGTTCCTATATTTTATGTAGAGAGTGTAGTTTTGTTTTAATATAGGTTTTATTGTTTCCTATATTTTATGTAGAGGGTGTAGTTTTTGTTTTAATTTATAGGTTTTATTGTT
>CM042139.1:20304853-20307353 GCA_023376005.1 Doryteuthis pealeii
TATGAGCTGCTTCATTGAGACGTCTCCTTTTACAATGACCTTCCCTTTTTATTATTTTAACTTTATCTCACAAGGGTAGATGGTTACCCTCTTCTTTCCATATATATATATATTTACCAAACCCCTCTGCACGAGCAGAATGTGACACAAGGTCAATTTCTTAAGCGGAGTTTAACAGGTTTAAATTCAGAGTGTTCCTTCTAGACAGGTTACCTAGCCACGGTTAAAGAGCCCAGTCTGCCCTACTATTTATCCATAGCTGGAGGGAGAGTAGGATTCATACCTTTCCCAAGGGTATTAGCGCAAAGTGAAATGCAATTACCGCATCCAGGAGTTGAACTCAGGGCGACGAGTCCATTTCCCATGACGTTAACCATTACACCACGCGCTTTTCTTTCCATATATGATCAGCCATACCCGACTTTTCTTTTTCCCTTGTACCGCTGCTTTCCAATGTTCTTCAAGTGCGAAGGGAAACAGAAAACTCGAGTATGGTTGACCATATATGTAGATGAAGATTGTGTCATATCTTATTATAATGGAGATTGTGGGTTTGTTTGTCTGTAACCGAAACTATATTACTATCCAAGTCACAATTCCCTTCGTTATTTACATCACATTCTCCATGATTTTATTTATTTAAACCCCAATTATTAATAAAATTGTGTTACATCATTAATACTGTTGACCATATCTACATACTAATAACATGCAATTGTATTTATATATACAACAAAATAGTGGTTTACAGTGTGAATGGGAAGGCTAATTTGCATATTGATCTTAAAAATTTGATTTTAATAAATATATGCTTAGTATTATTGATTTCTAATTGTTTGGTTTTATCTTATTGAATATGAGCAAAAATCTCGGGGATAAATCTTAAAAGAAATTCATTGAAAAGAAGAAATAACTTTAATATCATTCTTTACTTCCTATTTTAACTAAATAGTTAAATTAGGAAAATTTACGAATGAAAGACGGGAGTAATGGAAAATGATGGAAGAGTTAGTTTCAAAGTTGTTCTATTTTTCAATCATACCTCCTCTGTTTCAAATCTTTTTATCTGGGTTCTTATTCAGTTTCATTAGCCTTTCTAATTTAATATGATATTGTATTATATTAAAACTTAAATAGTTGCACCCGGAGGGTGCACATATTTGCTAGTAGTACTTAAAAGAGGACAATGGAATAGTCCGTTTTCTATAAATAGTAAGCCTCGGACAAGACTTTCACGGAATTGTAAATGCAGCCTGTCAGTTACTGATTACTCGATCACTGTATCTTGTGTAGTAAACTTATTCCTTGCCTCAAATACACTTGATTTTCTTCCTTCTTTCTCTATAAGTTACAATAGCTTGATGTGTATTATTTCAGTTTTTTTTTTAAATGATGACCTCATATCTATCGTGGTATATAAAAACAAGACCTTTTGGCCGTTGTATCCCCCAGCCTTCAGTTGTCCGAATTGTCTATTCGAGCATGACTTGAGCAATCATTTTGAATCATTTGACTATTGAGCAAACCAGGTGTTGCAGAACTTATGAAAGACTCATTCAAATAACAACGGTATCAGCGTAAGTACACGCACAATGCAATGTTGTTTAAATAGAAATGTGTTGTATGGAACGCTACTACGACGAACCTATATTTACAAACAATGTCATATTGTTGCTCGGTATGATTTTGCCAAAACCTTCTTGGACAAAGAAAATTGATTTTTGGGACCAAGTACGATGGAATGATGAAAGACATAATTGATCTTTTGGACATAATGATGTACAGAGAATTTGGCGCAAGAAAGGAGGGGTTTTTCTTCCCAACGAACTTATTGCCAAAATTAAAACATAGGGGCGGCCCGATGATGTGTTTTGGGTTGTTGTTTTAGCTCAAGGGGGACTGGACTAGATAGACAAAATACACGTTAAGAAGGCCTAAAGGTACAACGGCCGAAACGTGTTTTTATGTATCACGATATAGAGGAGGACAATAGTCCGAAAAATCAAAATAATTAATGCATCAGCTAAAATATTGCAAGAAAAAATGTTTGTCTTTCGTCTACCTGCTCAAACTTTCCATCCTGTCAGTGGAGCTTAGAATACCGGCCCTCGCCAACTCAGCGCATGAGTAGCACAGGGATCTGTGCGGTAAAGTAAGGAGATGATGGTAAGTGTGGCGCTCCACCTCATGCGCAAAAACAATCTTCTTGGTCAAGCGCTAGTGAAAAGGGGATAGACTCCTTCGATGATTGGCTGATACTGACTTTAGGCCACTCCAACGACTTTTTTATATCTTTGGGATAGGAACGTAGTTCCTTCCTCGAGTTTTGTCGAATTACATGTAATATCTATTAATAATAGAGATTCGCTTCCGGTTTTTGTCTGTAACAAAAACTACGTCACTGCTTACGTCACATTACCCCAAATCGTCATAACTTAGAATAAATACACTCAAAATTTGAACATGCAACATTAGACAGTCCTCATTGTTTTTTTTTAAA
>CM042139.1:20314219-20341719 GCA_023376005.1 Doryteuthis pealeii
AGTTTAATTTTATTAAATATGCGCTTGTATTATTGATTTCTAATTGTTTGTTTTTTTCTTAATGAATATGAGCAAAAAAACTCGGGGATAAATCTTAAAAGAATCCCTTAACAAGAAGAAATAACTTAATATTTTTTACTTCCTATTTTAACTAAACAGTTAAATTAGGAAAAATTTAACAATGAAAGACGGGAGTAAGGGAAAATGATGGAATAGTTTCAAAGTTGTTCTATTTTTCAATCATACCCCCTCTGTTCCAAATCTTTTTATCTACATTCTTATTCAGTTTCATTAGCCTTTCTAATTTAATATGATATTTTATTATATTAAAACTTAAATACTTGCACCCGAAGGGTGCATACATTTGCTAGTTCATATAACCGCTATTTATTAAACAGTAAACTTATAGTGTTCTGTGTGTTTTTATTGGTCAGTCTGGTTTTGCTAATTTAAATGACTACTGTGGTTAGTACTATTTATTTTGTCTTGCTCCTTTTCTTCTTCTGTCAGATTTTAGCCCTGAAGAGCTTTATGCGAAACTAATAGTAGGTTCGTCTGACGCATTAGATTATCTTTATTATATATATATATATATATATATACTATTTTGTGTATATGTATAAAATATTAAAATCCACACACACACACACACACACACACACATATATATATATATATATATAGTGTTATATATATATATAACACGACCCAGCTATATACAAACATACATAACCTACACATCCGCCAGGAAAAAAACATACACACACACATACATGCACAGGCACAAGCGCTCGCACGTAAGCACTGTTAAAATACCACACACTCACATATCAACGTATTATGTGCGTGACCAGTTACTACGCGTACGCAACCTTTGTGCAGCTCATAAACACTCTCACACATTCAATTCACCTTCACATACATACACACATCATTTTATCCAATCATACGCATCCCGTGTCTATTGAATGTTTTGAAATTTTTTGTAATTTTTTCGATTTTCCTTACATTTGAAACATCTTCACCGGATGATTGCGTCGCATGAAACCAATATGGTTGTGATTGTTCCTTTGTCACCTAATAAATAGATATGTAAATCCTTTATATATTTATCTTAATATATTATATAACAGCTCTATTTTATATTGAGCACTCTACCAATAATAATGCCTTTGGTACACCATTCCAGCAAAAGCTGAAACAGTGACCATCTCACACTATAGTATATATATATATATATATATATATATATATATATATATATATATATATATATATATATATATATATATATATTCTGTAGAAGTTCTGTCAATTGTACATGTATTGATGAAGATAATGAGAAAGATAGACAGTAGAAGGTGAGACGATGAGATATATATGATTAGATATTATGCATATGAACTCAAGAATAGATGTGACTGTTTTAAAGAAATTATTCATATATATATATATATATATATATATACAGTTTCTTTTGAAACAGTCACACACCACACACACACACACACACAAACACACACACATATATATATATATATATATATATATATATATATATATATATATAATAATAAGTCATATATATATATATATATATATATATATATATATATATATACTATTGTGTGTATGCTATACACTCTTATCTACTGCTAAAAATGCATTCGTGATAATACATGCAGCACAGCTTTCAATCGATTTTCCCCCCTAGGGTCAGGCCTGCTTTCAATGCAAGCGACATAATTTCTTCTGACCCCAGGTGCCCCACTGGTATCTCTAAATGTCACGATTCGATTAAAAATGGCTACCACAACAAAAGTGTTGACTTTATTTATTAGTTGTCATTATTCCCCATATTTTTCACACTATTGTCCCCGCTGTTCTTAAAACACTATTTCAACCTTCAACCTTCTTCATTGTATGAAACGATTATATACTTTTAACACTTGATAGTGTAGTTCCCTTCTGACTATCCGTATCAACTGGGAAAGAAAATGATGATTTCAATTTCCTGATAAGTTAAGTCGTTTTCCTCTCGTCTCAACACCTATCTCGCTAACACGTGACTTTAACACCGAGTCCCGCAAATTTGTTACAATGGGACGTTCGTGATGGAACGTAGTGAGAGAAAGGAAAAATGTACATTGACAGAAAATCGGATAGAGTATTAGCCTGAGGCAAAATATGTAGATATAGGTCGTGATAAAGACAGATATGTGCCTGAAAACTGGGTAAAATATGCATACTATGCATAGTATGCATATTTTGTGTTTAGTCTGTCTTCAAACAATACATTGTAGATTTCCTGGAATAATTGTAATGTCACATAATCTATGCGGTTGCATAAGATTATTGTCAATCCCCTGTAATTCTGAGGGGATGGCCCCTTTCATACCATGGCCGGGTCCTTCTATGGAAAATTACAGAAGCCCGCAAAATATGTGAAGTCACGTGGGGCCTTTTTCAGAGTCCCCAGCTGGCAGTTAGACGTCAGGCAGAGCAGTCAGCCATGATGCTCTGTCTAAAACTGTAACTCTGCATACGCGCGCTATGTTATGTCTGGGTTGGGGATATAGCGAATAAAGTAACATTAAAAGAAAATCGAAGTCTTGTGTTTACTAAAAACTAACAATGACACAGGGCTTCTGATAAGGAGAAATCCCTAACAGAAAACCAGACCGAAGTCCCCAAGACAACACCAGACGCTAGACCAGACCAAGTTAAGATGATAGAAGAAATACCAAAGCCGGCCAGAAGAATAGATGTCCAAGATATAGAAGCAAGTAAGAAGTAAAGAAGTAAAGAAAGGGTATACAACATTATATTGATTTGGTGCCGTGAGAACCTCAGTACGTAATAGTAACATAATTGATGGGTAGCCTGTTAATTATGTACAGTAGTATAGATTTAAAAATATTAGTTAATGATATATCCGGGTTAAGGAATATATTATGAAGTTGGTATTTGGTATATTATCGCAGTAGTAGCCGGTGCGTCGAATAGCAGAACGTCTTCCGAGCAGTCATGGTGGTATTCTGACTGGTAGGCGAGTAAGGTTAGACTAGTAGGCTTAGGCGCTTGTACCACCACAGTGTCGAATATTTATAGATGACACTGTCCAATCAGATTATAGTTAGGGGGTACAAGGTATTTACATATTCATTACATCAGTTAATAGAAAAACACAGGAAGAAAATTTATTGGCACTCTCTGACTTATCTTGATGTACACTTCCGATCGCGAGTGAGTTTAGAAAATCAGTCTTTGGGTAACCGTTGAACGTGACAGACCACAATGGCGGCTCTCGTTCAATTAGCCCAAATTCTCACATGCGTGTTTGGGATCTGGAATCTTAAAATAAAATATATATGAGCTCAAAAACAAAGCAAAGTTTTGTATTGTTAATAAGAACAAATAACACAAGACATCTCAGACAGATCCCGAATAACAGAAGATCCAGCTAAAGCCCATATTATCCCAGAGATAAGACAGACCAGCCAAGAAAAAGAAAATATACAAGGTGTCAAAAAAGTATCGATATTTTTGTACTTTTTGACACATTCTGAAAAAATCGACGTCCAATTCATTGTTCATTTCTATCTTGTTAAATACAGCTTCAATCTCGATACTTTTATGACACACCTTGTATTCTGAAAAAAAAAGAACGTTCCATTCATTGTTCATTTCTATCTTTGTAAATACAGCTTTAATCTCGACACTTTTATGACACACCTTGTATTCTGAAAAATATTAACGTTCCATTCATTGTTCATTTATATCTTGGTAAATACAGCTTCAATCTCGGCACTTTTATGACACATCTTGTATTTGGAAAAAAATTAACGTTCCATTCATTGTTCATTTATATCTTGGTAAATACAGCTTCAATCTCGGCACTTTTATGACACCTTGTATTCTGCAAAAGAAAATGAACGTTCCATTCATTGTTCATTTCTATCTTGGTAAATACAGCTTCAAACTCGGCACTTTTATGATACACCTTGTATTTTGAAATAAATGAACGTTCCATTCATTGTTCATTTCTATCTTGGTAAATACAGCTTCAATCTCGATAATTTTATGACACACCTTGTATTCTGAAAAAAATTTAACGTTCCATTCATTGTTCATTTCTATCTTTGTACATACAGCTTCAAACTCGGCACTTTCATGACACACCTTGTATTCTGAAAAATATTAACGTTCCATTCATTGTTCATTTATATCTTGGTAAATACAGCTTCAATCTCGATACTTTTATGACACATCTTGTATTTTGAAAAAAATTAACGTTCCATTCATTGTTCATTTATATCTTGGTGAATACAGCTTCAAACTCGATACTTTTATGACACACCTTATATTTTGAAAAAAATTAATGTTCCATTCATTGTTCCTTTCTATCTTGGTAAATACAGCTTCAATCTCGGCACTTTTATGACACCTTGTATTCTGAAAAAGAAAATGAACGTTCCATTCATTATTCATTTCTATCTTGGTAAATACAGCTTCAATCTCGATACTTTTATGACACCTTGTATATGAGCTCAAAAACAATATCTTGTGTTGTTACTAAGAACAAGCAAATAAGACATCTCAAATCCCGAATAGAAACGATCCAGCTAAAGCCCAGATCCTCTGAGAGACAGACCAGCCAGATGGCAAAGGATCGACCGATAGACAGACCTGCCCAAGCTAAGATGGGAAAATGCAAGATAAGTATTGTTACGTTTTTATGGGCCATTCCTTGGCCATATAGCAGAAGCGCTTATCTAGTGGAATTGGATCTTTGATAAAGAGTCCGCCGATAATTAATCCTTTGGTCACTAAAGTGTTCTCTGTTACTGGTATAAAGTCCTTCGACAATGAATCCTGTTGGTAAAGATCTGGCTATCCTATGATTGGGGGGTTTAAGTATTCTATCAGGCCAGTAGTATTGCTAGTGATTGGTTACAGGAACAACCCACGTAACCTTGGATAGTCTATAAATAGAGGTGGGGAATTAAAGCACACCTTATATGCAAAAATATTAAAATGTAGGAAGCGCGTGGTGTAATGGTTAAAGTCATGGGATATGGACTCGTCGCTCCGAGTTCAGATCCTGGGTGTGGTAATTGCATTTCCCTTTGCGCTAATACCCTTGGGAAATGAATGAATTCTACTCTCCCTCCAGCTATGGATAAATAGTAGGGCAGACTGGGCTCATTAACCTTGGTTAGGCAACCGGTCTAGGAGAAAGAAAACTCTGAATTCAAACCTGTTAAACTCCGCTTAAGAAATGACCTTGTGTCACATCCTGCTCGTGCGGAGGGGTTGGTAAATATATATATACAAAAATATTCCAACAAGTATCTAAGTGAAGAGGACAGGTACACGTGTGTACAGCCACGGGGTACACAGGTATAATATAATCTACAGAAAAAGATAAGCGTCGATTTTGAACGTGCTATACAACAGAATTAACTTGAGCGAATAGTAATGATATATGTACTTGATAGCCGGCTTATGTGCGTAACATATGTCATACCGTCCACTGATTTGTGAAGGCTGCTTTTTTACCACGATCCCCAGGAGAGATGTTAAGTAAGAAGAAACGGGCATATCAGTTTTTGAGTACGCAGAAGTGGAATATGAAACAACAATAAAGGTATAAATAGATCTGTCCATCCCCAGATAGGGATAAATAGGACAGAATTGTCTCTTGAGCAACCAATCTTGAAGAAGGAAAACTAAATATAAATCAGCTTTACGCTGCTTAAAAATCAATTTTGTATTGCATCCTTGATGGAGGTGTTAAGTGTATATATATATATATATATATATATATATATATATATATATATATATATATATATATATAGTTAAGAATTAATGCAAAAACGAAGCAACGAATATAATAAAAAATGAATAGAATAATTGAAAAATATATTTTCCGGGGGACCTCTCCCAAATGGAAATAATGATAATAATAACTTTTGATAGAGGTCATTAATAGAAAAAACCCTTTTCACATTCTATGGGACTCTTTATCGAAGCATTGAATTAATTATCATATAAAACATTGGAGAGGATAATTGAATGCCTTACCTTTGTAAAGTTGTGTAGAAAAATAAAATTTGTCGAGTTATATTGAGAAGCAATTCGAATTTTTTCTGTCTAATCTTGTATATCCTATTTCCGTTGCAATTGGCAACATTGTAACCTTATGAATTTAAGATATAAGTACATTATTTATCTATCTATCTATCTATCTATCTATCTATCTATCTCTCTCTCTCTCTCTCTCTCTCTATATATATATATATATATATATATATATATATATGTGCCTAATAAAGTCGTACCTAATTTTGACAGAGATTGATTTTTCTCGATTTGTTTAGCCTTACATTTAAATAGGTATGCCCGCCTAATTAATTAATTATTAATTAATTAACTTTCAAAATTAGGTATGACTTCAATTAAGCACATATTCTCCCAAAAATTGTCGGCTAAAAAAAGCCATATCATAAACACATCGCTTGTGTATTTACTTCTCATATATATATATATATATATATATATATATATATATATATATATATATATATACACACACTCATATATATATATTATATATATATATATACCTTAGTGCTAGATGAGCTTACGATCATGCGACATACGTTTTGTAACCCCCAAGTAGACTATAATAAATTTTACCTTCAGTTGTTGCGTTGTAGATCGAAAATTTTCCGTTTGTTAGATGTTTTAGCATAATTCATCAACATCACCAGGTGGCGCTAGTAGCATGGATATTCATGACACACTCAACAGCCGTCCCTATCATTCATTGCCCTCAGGGGTTCCTCTACATTTTGTATCCGCACAGAGCTGATTAATGTAGGTCTTTGCTAGACGACCCAAACTGACGTGCGCATGAGCTGGTTTCCACACGTGAAGTCACTTATATATTCGTCCTTGCTTCTCCAGCAGTACCCAGCATGTCTTGTCGTCTCACACGGATGGTTTGTGTGGTAGTGGGCAAGTGGTCATACAGCTGCGTTCTTGTGGGGCGTTGCTTCCACCATTCGCTTAAGATCGTAGGTAGCATTATTGTGCAACGCTTATTCTCTAGGCGCCTCTTTAGGATTCAAATGGTGCAGCCGTACAGTAACACTGGTACAACTACGGCTTGGAAGAATTGTCGCTTTAACTTTATAATTAACCTGGGACCATATGATCTTTAGGCAACCCTTTTTGATCTCGATTAAGAAAGGACATGTTTTTCATTTACATCGTCAATATCCGGTTGTTTTAACAGACGATTTTTAGATTTAAAAAAAATTATAAAACTAACCCTTACCCTAACCCCTAACCCTAACCCCTAACAAACAGCCGGATATTAACGGTGTAAATGAAAAACATGTCCTTTCTTAATCGAGATCAAAAAGGGGTGCCTAAAGGTAATATGGTCCTTAACCTGAACAAATAGTCATCCTATATGTACCCAATGCTCGCCTATGAGTTTAACATATGTCATACCGTCCACTGATTTGTAGCGGCTGCTTTTTTTATCACGTTTCGCAGAAGATATATTCAGAAAGATGAATCAGGTATACAAGTTCATTTAAACACAGATGGTGACGAAGTGTCGAATATGTTTTCTTTTGTCCGTTGTGTGTGTTGTGCACGCGAACATATTGTTTGCGCATGCGTGTGTGTGACTGTCTCCGTTTATTTATCTAATTGTCTATATTTACTCAAGCTTCTGTTAAAATGTTCCTTCTCCGGACCAGTGGAACAATTCCTGTATGTTTGCAGAAGATCGTTTCAGGGGATAACCAGCTCGAATGTAATTATATTGTTGTCATACAGAATGGAGAATGTTCGTATGCTACTATTTAAAAATAGAAAAAAAGTCCCGCTATGCGTTATATATATATACATACATACATACATACATACATACATAAACCCTCCGTACGAGCAGGATATGACACAAGGTTTTTTTCTTAAGCGGAGTTTAACAGGTTTGAATTCGGCGTTTTTCTTCTAGACTGGTTACCTAGCCATGATTACAAAGCCTAGTCTACGCTGCTATTTACCCATAGTTGGAGAGAGAATTGGATTCATACCTTTCCCAAGGGTATTAGCGCAATGCGAAATGCAAACAGCTTCGTCCAGAAATTGAACTCGGGTCGAAGAGTCCGTTTTCTACAACTCTAACCATTAGACCACGCGTATCCATATGTGTTAAATAACCCTTACTGGGTATATAACTGGCGAGAGAGAGAGAGAGAGAGAGAGAGAGAGAGAGAGAGAGAGAGAGAGAGAGAGAGAGAGAGTTGAGTTCTCATGGGGAAAATGAGGGTCATCCGTATACGAACCACGCATTTTTAAAGTCTTTATCTCTTGTTACTTACTTGAGTAGCTGGTTGGTACATTGGCCTGTCTCTTGCATAGCTGGTACATTTCTAAAGATGCTGGTCTGGCTTTATTCATTATTCTTAAAGATATTGGTATACCGAAGCTAGTTCGCCATTATTAAAGATAGCATAAGGCGTATATTTTAAGCGATCACATCTTTTTATTTTCGACATCTCAACCGTGGCCGGAGTGAATCGAAAAGACGTTGTCTACAGCATAGTGTCTTGCTAAACTATATACTGACTAACTAAACTTAATTTCCATTCTCACGTTTTCCCATTGGGGAAAGCCAGGGGATGGGTCAACTAAAGGCCATTACCTATCAATAATCTAAACGAATGTTAATTCAAAATCTAACTACACTACAGTCATAATTCGAACGCAACCCACGAATTATGTAACACATGGTGTGTTTAATGATAATGATAATAATTAACGAGAAAAAATGAATTTTTCATCTAGTACAATGCTTCTCATAGCCGGTCCACCGGACAGCTGTCGGTCCGCAAGTGACACACATGATTTTTTTAAATTTATATAGTTTCGAAGTACGGCAAACGTACATATAAACTAAAATTGAAAATATATTTCTAAAAACATCAACTCTGTTCATTTTCTGCTGTTTATAACGTTGCTTTATAGAAATTAATTGCTAAGATGTTCACGCCAGCCGGAAACTGGAAGTTCCGGATTGAAACATTATTTAACAAGGCCTTTTACTCGGCAAAAAGCCAGACGAAGCTGAACGAGCTTGAAGTTTAGATGAAGCTGAGCGAGCTTGAAGAGAAGATTAAGCTGGGGCTGTGTTAACAGCGGATGCAAATATCGAGAGCCAACAGACAAACTGACTTCAGCCAAGACTATTGAAAAACTTAGTCACATTTACGAACTTCTTGGGCAATATCTTTACAGGGCCCCTGATTATATTCTGACCAGAAGTTATTAATTAGAGGTCCATCGCTCCCACAGCCTTGACAAAGAATAACTTTGTATTCTCTCATTGAAAATTAATTTTTGTTGTGTTTGAAAGAAAAAAAGAGTCGTTGTTTTTTTATGTGACCACTAGGCCGCCGTTAACCGTGGAATATCAGGTTCTATAGCAGATTTCTGGTCGTTTGAGATCCGAACACAGCGTGGGCATTCAGCCAGACTTTCGGCAAGTATAGAAACCCTGCAACCCATGATTGATGCAGAAGATCCGATCTTGACGGCCATTTTCGGAAATTTAGGGAGTCCTTTAGCTCAGTAGCGACCGACGGGTTATAACTGTACACTGGGTGTAGTTAATATTGATGATAGATTTCTGTATTAAATAAGCTAATTTTAACATGCCTGTATAAATACATTTCATTCGAAGTTTAACGAAAAAAAAATGTCATCCTGTCCGCAACTTGAAAAACTTTGAGAAGCACTGATCTAATAGATTTTGCCGTTCCGGCGGAGCACAGAGCGAGAATGAAAGAAAAGGAAATGATAGACAAATACTTGGACCTTGCCAGAGAACTAAAGAACTAACATGAGAGTGAATATAATACCAATTGTAGTAGGCGCCCTTGAAACAGTCCCCAAATACTTGCGTGGGGACTGGAAGACTTGGAAATCAGAAAGAACCAAGACCATCCAAACATCAGGATTTTTAGGAACGGCTAGAATACTCAGAAGAGACCTGAATACATGAGCAGACTTGCTGTCACTCAGACTTAAGTGAAAGATCGCCATCTAACACTTATGTGAAAAACTAATTATAATAAACAATAATACACAAAAGAATAGCTGGTGTAGGGTGTGTGATGACAGATGAAACAATTAATCACATGATAAGAGAATGCAATAAAATGACACAAAAGGAATATAAGATAGGCATGACTGGGCGGGAAAGGTGATACACTAGGAATTGTTCAAGAGATTAAAATTTGACGATACTAACAATTGTTATATGCAATAAAACAAAAATAAAACAAAAAACAAAACAAAGTGTACTAGAAAATGAGGCCCATTAAATTTTTTGGGATTTTGAGATGAAAACAGATCACCGAATCCCGGTCAGAAGACCTAGTGTCAATAAACAAGAAAAATAAAAACTTGTCATAAAGTTGATTTTGCTGTGCCCACGAATCATTGAATAAAAATAAAGGAAAATAATAAAGAGTCGGTGTATTCTAAATCCCCAGTCGACAGGGCTGCTTTTGTTTTTTGTTTTGTTTTGTTTTTTTGTTTTTTATGAATCATGGTTTTTTTTTTTAAACCTCGTTCAGAAATGTATTTTCAAATGAAAAATTGAATGAAAAACAATGTCAAAATTCTTATCATTCTATTGTTAATATATTTCAATTTGAACTATGATGACGTTCTAAATCTTTATAAGTAAAAAGTAAAGTCGTCGGGGAGGCCTAATGTCGATATCAGCCATGCAGCGAAGGAGTCTATCTCCTTTTCACTAGCGCTAGACCGAGAAGATTATTTTAGCGTCTGAGGTGGAGCGCCACACCTACCATCAGCTCCTCACTTTACCGCACAGATCCCTGTGCTACTCATACGCTGAGTTGGCGAGGACCGGAATCGAACTAGGAACCTTGTGGTTTCTAGCCGAACGCTCTACCGACTGAGCTTTATAAAAAAATAAAAAGAATAGCAATCATTGCTGACAAATACTAAAAAATACCAAGACTTTATAAAAGACTAGCAGCGGCTACCCGGCGTCGCCTGAGTAGAGGTTTTTTTTAAAGTTAGTCCCGCAGATCCATTATTACTGAATCGTGAGTTGAATCCTCGCTGGATTCCCCATGTAAATCATTATGTAAAAAAAAATACACCTTGCATTGATCCAGCTACTCTAAAAAGAAATGTTAATGTCTACTCTCTGAAATATTTAATGAAAAAAAAATCCATACTGTTATCATTTAAATTTTATTTTTGAAATATCTTCATGAATATAAATAAAATCTGTATCATTTTTGTTCAAAAACCAAGCCCTGGTGATATTTAATGTGTATATATATTTACTTTGTCGTTAATTGTTTTATTTTCGAAGTTTCCTCCGGACATACAGATTCTAACAACTGCCCTTTATATATGTATCGATATATCATATGAATACTTGTTTTGTTCCTTTATATATACTAGCAAATATATGCACCCTCCGGGTGCAAGTATTTAAGTTTTGATATAATAAAATATCATATTAAATTAGAAAGGCTAATGAAACTGACTAAGAATGCAGATAAAAAGATCTGCAACAGAGGGGGTATAATCGAAAAATAGAACAACTTTGAAACTAACTATTCCATCATTTTCCATTACTCCCCTCTTTCATTGGTAAATTTTCCTAATTTAACTATTTAGTTAAAATAGGAAGTAAAGGATAATATTACAGTTATTTCTTCTTGTAAATAAATTTCTTTTAAGATTTATCCACGAGATTTTTGTTTATATTTCTTAAGATAAAACCAAACAATTAGAAATCAATAATACCAAGCACATATTTATTAAAATAAAATTTTAAATATCAATATGCAAATTAGCCTCGTTCAAACTGTAAACCGCTATTTTGTTGTATATATAAATACAATTGCATGTTATTAGTACGTAGCCCCGCCCAACGGGTGGGGAGTGCTATAATTAATGGCGTCGATCCCAGGGGGCCATCCCCCCAGGCAACACCTGCCCCCTCGATTTAAAGGGGCAGGGCTGGGTTTATTGCCCAGTGCCTGAGGCGCCCCCCTTGAGGGGAATGCCGACGGGATCGACGCAATTTTTGCACCTGCCATTCCATGAGCTTCGGCTTGTGGGTGGTCCCACGTTAATAGGGACTTTGTGCCTGACCCGTACAAGTGGGGTACGCGGTAAATACAACGTAGCCCGCCCAACGGGTGGGGAGTGCTATAATTAATGGCGTCGATCCCAGGGGGCCATCCCCCCAGGCAACACCTGCCCCCTCGATTTAAAGGGGCAGGGCTGGGTTTATTGCCCAGTGCCTGAGGCGCCCCCCTTGAGGGGAATGCCGACGGGATCGACGCAATTTTTTCACCTGCCACTCCATGAGCTTCGGTTTGTGGGTGGTCCCACGTTAATAGGGACTTTGTGCCTGACCCGTACAAGTGGGGTACGCGGTAAATATCACGTAGATCCGGCCAACGGGTGGGGAGTGCTATAATTAATGGCGTGGATCCCAGGGGGCCATCCCCCCAGGCAACACCTGCCCCCTCGATTTAAAGGGGCGGGGCTGGGTTTATTGCCCAGTGCCTGAGGCGCCCCCTTTGAGGGGGAATGCCGATGGGATCGACGCAATTTTTCACCTGCCACTCCATGAGCTTCGGCTTGTGGGTGGTCCCACGTTAATAGGGACTTTGTGCCTGACCCGTACAAGTGGGGTACGCGGTAAATATCACGTAGATCCGGCCAACGCCGGGGTCCAGTGGCTTCGGCCCTGGATCTTTACGATTTAATAGCGTCGATCCCAGGGGGCCATCCCCCCAGGCAACACCTGCCCCCTCGATTTAAAGGGGTAGGGCTGGGTTTATTGCCCAGTGCCTGAGGCGCCCCCCTTGAGGGGGAATGCCGATGGGATCGACGCAATTTTTCACCTGCCACTCCATGAGCTTCGGTTTGTGGGTGGTCCCACGTTAATAGGGACTTTGTGCCTGACCCGTACAAGTGGGGTACGCGGTAAATATTACGTAGATATGGTCAACAGTATTAATAATGTAAAACAATTTTATTAATAACTGAAGGTTTAAAAGAATGAAATAATGGAGAATTTGACGTAAATAACTAAGGGAATTGTGACTTGAGTAGTAATATAGTTTCAGTTACAGACTGAAAATCACACATCTCCATTATAATAAGATATATATATATATATATATATATATATATATATATATATATTACATAGATAATATGGGTGCTATATTTATATGTAAACAGTGCACAATATCACTGATAGAGCATTTATATTTAAGATAAGCACATGGTTACTGACAATTTCACGCCTATGCGATCTTCAGACCAGGTCGGAAGATCGCATACCTTAACTTACATGTATATGCGTATGTGTGTGGTTGATATCAAGTGTTTCCTTGATAGTATTTAACCGAAATTGAGACCTCACACGTACATATAAAGATTTGCATATATATTTGCGTGAGACCATCTTCGAATCGACGAAGATCAGACTGAGGAGACAGAGAAATGTCGAAATAAATTTATACCTACACTAAGGTATCTTATTTATTCATATATATATATATATATATATATATATATATATATATATATATATGCTCCCCATCCCCCTAGGGTTGAGCACACTGGGGGGGGATTTTGGTGACGACCGCCAACTAAAGCGTAAACGCAACGCTCTCCTATATAAGGGATGGAGAACTCTATGGCGGCCTTAAAAGCGATGTTTGTATTAAAACAGTTAAAAATCTCCTTCGCATTCTATAGGTGATGACAGCCTGGCGGTTAAGATGTCTGACTGACACTGAACCGATCGGATTTCAATCCCGGCTGTACGTAACTTACAAATGTCTAGCCACACTAAAAAAACTTGATAAGTCACGTGTCTGTGGATGACTATATATATATAAATATATATATATATATATATATAAATTCAATAACTTTATAAACGACCTAAACACGACTCCATTAAATTTGACCATGAAAAAGATAAACAAGCAATAGCATTTCTAGATATTCTAATATATATAGATGAAAACAGACAACTACAAACCACATTACACACTAAACCAACGCATACTCACAACTACCTTCACTACAAATCATCTCACCCAAAACACCTCAAAGACAGCCTCCCCTACTCACTAGCTATAAGACTGAGAAGAATCTGCACCGACAACAATGAGCTAAGACAACAAATAAATAAACTAAGACAACAGTTCTCAGCACGTGGATACTCCCACACTTTAATAGATAGCCAGGTAGCCAAAGCTATCTCCATCCCTAGACAAGAAACCCTAAAATCAAAACACAAAAAGAAGACACATCGCATCCCCCTAATAACAACATTTAATAACACCCTCCCACCACTTAATCAAATAATAAAAAAACACTGGAACATCCTGAAAATAAACCCTGAACTAAGAGACATTTTCCAAGAACCCGGTATAGTGACCTATCGGCGACCTCATAACCTCAGAGAAATGATAGGAGGCAACAACATACTAAACAATAAAGTAGTCAACACGAGACCTATAATAAACTCCACAAAATTCTGCCGGCCCTGTAGTACAAAAAATAACCTATGCTGCAAACAAATAAAAACAACACACATTTACAAGCTCCACAACAAAACAAACTTTTAAAATCTACCATGAATCAAACTGCAAAAGCAAAAACGTGATTTATCTTCTAGATTGTACTAAATGCCAAAGACAATACGTCGGGAAATCTGAATGGGAATTTTACTTTAGACTTAACAACTACAGACACAGAATAAAAAATACAGACTATGATAAGCTCATTCCAATAGAACAACACTTCCGACTGGAAGATCACGATTTTAATAGAGACGCCAAGTTTACGCTCATTGAAAGAATTCTAACAAACACTGACACCAAAACGGTAATAGAGAAGCACGAATACAGATGGATACAAACATTAAAAACCTTTCATCCGTACGGTTTTAATCATAAAACAAGTCCTCTTTAACAGTGGATAATAAAACTGTCTACACCTACGAGGGTGGCCGAGGTCACCAGAATAAACAAGCACTGACCACCACACATCAAACATCAAACAAGCCACTCCTGACCCAATTAAAAATCTAGAAGTCACACGCACAGTACTGTGATACAGACACGCGCCCACACCCACACAGTATATGTAAACACACACATACATATACATGTATACACACACATACACACACAGTATATGTAAACACACACATACATATACATGTATACACATGCAGTCATATACATGTATACACATACAGTCATACACACAACGCCCATGAACCCCTCCCTCACATATATAAGAGCATCCAAAAAACAAACTACCTCATAGAGGTTCTTCACGGAACGAATGAACATGCTACTATTAAACACACTCGCCTACCCGGATTTTAACAGCATGTTAAACCCACTATAACACTTGAACATTTATAACTCTTCTATAATGCTCCCTTTCTAATAATGTATCAACAATATCTTCAAATAATAAATTTTCTCCTGAAGATGACCGAAGGTCGAAACTAGTTGAGATTAAACAACAAACAAGAAATATTCCTGATTGTCTTAATAATAATTTTTGTTCACACTATATATATATATATATCTCGGATCTTTGACAATCCACGAAGCAAACAAATTTACTTCTGGATTTAATAAGAATCGATTTAAAAAGTGCTCAATATAAAGAGCTAAATATACGTTTTTAAAGGCGAATGTTATAAAATATTCCGACTGCAATTTCTTGCCGGAGCAATTCTTCAGGGAATTTTCAAAATTCCCTGAAGAATTGCTACGGCAAGAAACTGCAGTCGGAACATTTTATAACATTCGCTTTTAAAAACGTCTGTATATATATATATATATATATATATATATATATAGTTTGATATATTTATAGAAAAGACGTATTTTAAGCCCCACCGACTGGATGGTATTTTTTCTTGAGATGTGGAATGTGTCGTATTTAGCGGGCAGCATCAGAGGATATTTTAAGCATTTAGATTTAATGTTGATTAAAAAAATTGTCAAGTTGGGTTTTTTTTTTTGGGGGGGGTCGATTCAACGTATCTCTGCCACAGATTTGTAATTTACTTTGATTGATAGTGAAGAATCCATGTGTGTATAATTTTTTTAATGTTTTTTTATTTTTGGAACTTTTTTCTTTTTCTTTTTCTTTTTTGTTTTTGTTATTTCTGTTTGTTTCGCTTTGTATTTAAAAAATGTGAATCGTCACTGTTAATTTAGGTTAATAAGGTTTGATGGAAGCAGGCTGTCGGATGAGACGGAGTTGGAGAACAATCGGAGGATGTTTGGAGGGAGGGCAGGGGTGATGAGATTGAGAGGAGAAGGCGGAGTTAAAGGATGAAAGAATAAAAGTAATAGTGGTGAAATAAAAAAGAAAGAATAATTAATGAAAAGAAAAGAAAATAATACAATAAATATAAAAAAGAGATGAAAGGAAAGTAGAGGTGGGAGTTCTGTTGGGAGTACTCACCCCCCACCCCGAAAAAAAGCAGGAAAAAGCATTAGAGAGGGAAAGGGGGTAGAGGGAAGAGAAAAAACATTATGCCTCACTCCAAGAGAAACAAGAGGAGGAAAAGTAATACTGAATAGATTAAAAATGAATAAAGGATTTTCTTCATGATATATTGAACGGATTTCTATAGTAAAATCATTAACAATATAAGTAAGTAAAGTAAAGTGGTCGGGGTGGCCTAAAGTCGGTATCACCCTATCAGCGATGGAGTCTATCCCCTTTTCACTAGCGCGAGACTAAGGAGATGGTTTGTGCGTCTGAGGTGAAGCGCCACACCTACCATCAGCTACTTACTTTACCGCACAGATCCCTGTGCTACTCATACGCTGAGTTGGCGAGGGCCGGTTTCGAACTAGCAACCTTGTGGTTTCTAGCCGAACGCTCTACCTACTGAGCTAACCCGGCCTTAAACAATGCAGTTTACACTAAACACATAAACCCTCTTTTCTGTCAACAATGCTCGCACTAATTTTGACCTCCACCTGAATAATTCTGACCATTGATAATTGCGTTTTTTTCCTTACTTTATTATTGTTGCATAATTGTTAGTACCCTAACACTTATGTACAGTTAGTGTAGAAACTAAAATGGCTGAATGAGTTACAGCCAGCGGCCTTGGATGATTGAGTGACACGGGTCGACCTCACCTTCAACTCCCTTCTGGTGGATACCGTGAGAATCGGTGGAGAAGTCCCTTTCCGGTTTAGATTAGATAGAGTTAGTTTTAGTCAGATTGACCAAAACCACGGAGGTAGTAAGTCGCGTTAAGCGCTGCCATACTCAATCTGCGCAGTAAGTCTGGTGGGAATTTTGGAATAAAATATGATCTAAAGAAAATCGAATCTTGGGTTATTTATCCAAAAACTACCAATAAGCCGGGGCTTCTGATAAAGAAAAAAAACCCAATAGAAGACCAGACATAAAATCCCCAGGACGAAGTTCCAGACTCTAGAAGAAGAACATAAGATACCAAAAGACGATCAGAAGAAGAAGAAGAGAGTATACAACATTATGGCATTCCATAGTAAAATTACGAGCTATGTATTTGGGTAGTTGGTTAGTTTGATTTTACGGCATGTCAACCCTTGTTGGGCTATTCTATGCCGAAAACATTTTGTTTCATTCATTCTTGATTGATATTCAATTTTTTAAACAGATTTTTTCTATTTAACCCATAGATGGGTTCCTAACAGATACTACCATTTCGTTTCAGAGTAATGGTGATGAAGGAGTACTCCACAGTCCCCAGAGTTCCAGAATCGGAACCTCACCACTAGATGCAGTTTAACGTCATACCCCGGACACGTGTATGTGCGTGTGTATGTGTCTGTATGTATTTGTGTGTGTACGCGTGTATGGACCTGGGAGTAATGGCGATAAAGGGGTACTTCACACTCCCTATAGCTTCAGAATTGGAACCTCACCACTAGATGCAGTTTAACGTCATGCCCAGGACGCTAAGATCCTCGGCCACCGTCTTCTAACACATATATAAGAAAAAGTGTTGCGGGGTTTGCGATAAGAGCAACGGGGCCGGGACAATCATATAATTGCTAGAACTTCCTTCTCTAAGAATGTTTTATCAAAAAATCCTTTTCTGTGATATAGGAAGCAGAAAGTACTTTTTGAACCCTCTGGCCAAGAATCTGAAATGATTCTCTTGGCTAAGTTTCCAAACTGAACATAGAAAACTTTTCATGTCCTCACTGTATCTAAATATACGATAAAGATACCCTATACATATACATATATATATATATATATATTATAAAATATTAAAATTCGAAGGCAATACAATGCGTATAAAAATAAAAACAAAAAGATGTTTTTATGTCTTATCGATTTCGAAGCAAGAGCTTCATCATCAGAGTTTATTTTCAGAAATGACGTGCTTATGTTTTTATTTGTGTGGTTACAATTTCTCTTCTTATTTCTTTTTCCTCTTCTTTTTTTTCTCTCTTTCTTCTTCTCCTCCTTTATGAATGAAATGGGCGAATAACTGTAATTTCTTATTTCTCACTCTTTTTTTAAATTTTTTTAAAAGGTTTTTGGAGAACAAATATATATATGGGGATGCAGGTGGTCATACCTGCCTTCCATATCACAAACCATACGAGTAAGGAGGGCTAGGCATGCGGGGCACTGCTGGAGAAGTAGGGATGAGCTCGTAAGCGACGTACTACCGTGGAGGCCAACGCATGGACATGCTAACGTAGGCCGCCCAACCAGGATCTACATTGACCAGCTATGTAAGGATGCTGGATGCTGCGTGGAGGAGCTCCCAGAGTCGATGAATAATAGGGAGGGTTGGCGAGAGATAGTCATGGATATCCGTGCAAATTGCGCGACATGATGATGATGATGATATATATATATGTATATATATGAATATATATATATACATATATATATATATGTATACATATGAATATATATATATACATATATATACATATATATATATATATATATATATATATATATAAGTAAAGTAAAGTCGTCGGGGTGGCCTAAAGTCGGTATCAGCCAAACAGCGATGGAGTCTATCCCCTTTTCACTAGCGCTAGACCAAGGAGATTATTTTTGCATCCGAGCTGGAGCGCCACACCCACCACTTTACCGCACATATCCCTGTACTACTCATACGCTGAGTTGGCGAGGGCCGGTATTGAACCAAGAATCTTACGATTCCTAGTCCAGTGCTCTACCGACTGAGCTAAACCGGGCCTATAAATAGGGTGTTCGGAATAAATTTGACATATTTATATTTGGTTATTTTTCTCTGTAGGTTAAAGGGTGTCTTTCAAGTAAAGGCTAGAGGAGTAAACCCCGAAGACAAATCAGGAGCCGGAGTCCCTAAGGATGTGTGATGCTGAAATTCAGTGCTACCCATCAACTCCTGCGACACTACCGTTGCCAAACTGCATTGTTACCTTACCTTTCCTTTGGATCACAGCGGCAGTGTGGAGAGGGGGAATTTGCTTCATGGGCAACAGCTTATCCTCCATATGAACCCGCCCAGGCTATGTAGTTCAAAGAAAGAAAAACAAATCGACACTACTCCATCGTCTCTTGTAGACGGAAGGCTGTGAACCATATTGACATTATCTTCTGTAGATGAGATATTACTACCTAGGTATGTGACCTGGTTTACTAATTTAACTGGATTTAACGTCCAGTGTGGAGATGTCTGTATCTTGATTGTAACACACAAATTCTGTTTTATGTTTATGAGTTCAGGTGAAGGTCAATGTCCTATTATTTTATATAGTTACTAAGATTTATTAGTTTAGACCATAATAGTCCACTTTACTTTTAAATGTATAATAAAATTAGTCATTATTTTTTAATCTGTCTAAAATTATTACTTGTTCTTTTTTCGTATTTATTTGTTCGTCGTTAAATATCATTTATAAGTTCATGAGTTTTCATATTACGTTGTTTCTTAATTAGTTTGTTTGTTTATTGATTTTAACGGCATATCAACCCGTCTGGGGTTATGTCATGCCTAACTGTTAGGAAGTTATACCTATCGTGTATTTATATTTATACTTTTTAGTAATTGGTTTTAACAATGTGTTAGCATTATTGGGGATTATGTTGTATGGTATTGATTTGGTTCATGTCTATATTCTATGGTAGAATTTTATTTCCCTCAAAAAAGAGAGAATATCCTCCATGTTGACATTTTCAAACAGATCTTTCATATTGTTTGCTTTAAAATAACGGTTTCTGATGTGAGCAAAAAAACTGTATTTCATGAATAAGTGTGTAACTGTCAAAGGTGTTTGACATGTTCCACACTGTGATTGCTGTTCTTGTTTGAGCATACAGAGGTGCGTTAGTATGGCCAATGCGTAATCGGGAAACAATGACCTGTTCCTCTCTAGACTTCCTTAAAGTTGGTCTCCAGCCTCCCAACGTGGGCTTGTTCTTAATTAGGTAATTACTATAAACACCCCCGTCTTCAGTTTAGCTCAGTCGGTAGAAGATCTGCCAAGGAATCGCGAGGTTCCTGGTTCGATACCGGTCCCCGACAATTCAGCGCATGAATAGCACAATAGTTAATATGATCTGTGTGGTAAATTGTCAAGAAGCTGGTGGTATATGCAGCGCCCCACCCCAGCAAAAATTTTCCCTGGTCGAGTGCTAGAGAAAAGGGAGTAGACGCCCTCATAGTTCAGGTGATACCGACAATAGACCACTCTGCAGACTTAGGCCACACCTACATCAGCCATCCTCATTTACTAGATCCCCAATATGTATTACATGCCAAGAGATATTTACAGTAAAATATATACTGCTAGAATGTGTAGACATTGATCTAGTGCGAACAAATAATTGAAAAAAAAACAAAAAAACTTTTCACGAAAATAAGACCATCGAATATTTTACATTTTCTAAAAGAAATGAGTAATTGAACAATAGTTCAAAGTTATCACAATCTTTTTATACTAATTTTTAATTTCTAACCTTTTTTATTCTGATAACTACTCCCATAATAAAAGACGTTTGTACCAACGTTCTTCAGTCAGAATTATCCTCATGAGCTGTTCTGGTGAAACCAACGTAGGTAGTGTCTGACTCCTTTAGGTACGTGGATACGTGAATCCCTCAACAACAACAACAACAACAACACACACACACACACACACACACACACACATATATATATATTTATATATATATATACATTGGTAGTATATAAATGAATTGACATACTCTAGATTTCTTAACTTGGCGATAAGTGGCTAACATGCTGCTTTGAAACCAATGGTTACAATCACACCTTAAATGTATTGTACACTATGATGAATGAATAAATAATACATATATCATCATCATGACAATCTCTCTCCGTCCGTCCCTATAGCTCATCATTCTCGGGAGGTCCTCCATGCAGCATCCAGAATGAACAGAGAATGAATAAGAAAAGTATTGGCATATAAAGGTGCTCAATGCTAAAATAGCAGAGCACATATACAATCAAATATGTGATATTATGGATTTAATATCTCGTTACTATTAGATTCATGCTCACTGCAATCATCAGACGAGACTGACAAAATGTTAAGATTTTGATATTTAAAAAAAGAAAGGTGGTTTGTTTAGCGTTTATATAAACGTGAAGCGTGTTCACGCGATGGAATGATATACCGCTAATGTGTCATAAAAAACAGTGGCTTGTTTAGCGTTTATATAATATGATTATATATATATATATATATTGTCTAGGAATTGTTAAAGACGATGGAATATTTCATCCTTATGATCTTTACCTTTAGTTTTTCTTGTATTCTAGCCGTTTTTCGTAATTCAGGATCCACGTGGTAAAGAATCTCTCCCATAATTTTTACCTTAGCGCTTTCAACCATTTCGTCGGTCGTCATCGGGGGATTGTAGGTGGCAGTGTATTAGTTTTTTTCTTTTTCATTTGAATTTATCCATTCACACACACACACACACACACACACACACACACACACACATATATATATATATATATATATATATATATATATATATATATATATATATATATTATGTACGTCAATGCAGACACGCCCATTACCACAAATACATACACATGCCTACACGGATATGTACATACTTTTTTGTAAAATTTGAGTATTATAGTGGGTATATTCGCATATACACACGCACACATACATACATACAGATAAACAAAAAGTCATACACACATACAGGCAGTCACACACACACACACACACACACACACACACATATATATATATATATATATATATATATATATATTCTTTTCTAATAAACTATCGCTACGAATCTATTTCAAAACCTTGTCGGTATTAAATGACCCAGCGAGGTTGATATGCCGTAAAACAAAACAAACAAACGAAACCTATTTCATCGCCATAACCTTTGCTTGAACTTAGTTTCACAGCTGTGTTCATTTTTTTTTTTAGAGAAACCTACAAAGATTACTTCCACTCCGAAAAGCTTGAAAGGCTTTTATGTTAAACAATGTACAGTGTTGGCGAACAAGTAGAACGATACATCAAATTATCACGATTCAGTTCATCTTCTTTTGAACTAGAATGCACTGGTGTTCCTTTTACATTCTCATCAAACTCGTATGTCCTTTCCAGGATTATATTAGAGACAAGCAAACTTGAAAATAACAATAATAGTCTTAACATACATTGATCTGTTGTTTGCCAGAGTTTCAACTGTTCTGTTTTTGAAAATAATCATCAGTATCGTATGTAGTGGGCGAAAAAAAACTTACTGCTTACTAAGGTTGTGTATTAGTTAATCGAGAACATATGGCTTACGGTCAAGCTACGTTGAAAGCACCGGTTCGCGCAGATCAACAAAGTTAGGCAACTACAAATCTGTTCAAAACTTAGAAGGGTTAATATTTAAGCAATAGCACGTACTATAAGCAACGTGATATCAAAATGACTTGATTTGTCATTAAATTACCCGTAAAATATTATATATACTAGCAAATATATGCACCCTCCGGGTGCAAGTATTTAAGTTTAAATGTAATAAAATATTAGATTAAATCAGAAAGGCTAATGAAACAAATTAAGAATTCAAATAAAAAGATTTGAAACGGAGGGTGTATAATCGGAAAATAGAACTACTGAAACTTACTCTTTCATCACTTCTGTTTTTCAATGCTAAATTTTCCTAATTTAACTATTTAGTTAAAATAGGAAGTAAAGAATAAAATTACAGTTATTTCTTCTTGTTAATGAATTTCTTTTAAGATTTATTGAAGAGATTTTTACTCATATTCATTAAGATAAAACCAAACAATTAGAAATCAATAATACCTAGCACATTTTTATTAAAATCAGTTTTTTTAATATCAATATGCAAATTAGCTTTACGTTTACACTGAAAACTGGTATTTTGTTGTATATATAAATACAATTGCATGTTATTAGTATTTAGGTAAGGCCAACAGTATTAATAATGTCAAACAGTTTTATTATTAATTGAGGTTTAAATAGAAATAGAATCATGGAGAATGTGACGTAAATAACTAAGGGAATTGTGACTTGAGTAGTAATATAGTTTCGGTTACAGACAGAAAAACACACAATCTCCATTATAATAAGATACCCGTTGATATGCCGTAAAACAAAACAACCAAGCCACTAATCAGTTACAGGCAGAGGCTGGTAATTTGCTCGTGTCAGGTGTGGTCTTGTTAGGTTGTTAAATAAAGTACAAATAGCTTCGACATTCCAGCGAAGGATGATTAACCCCCTTTTCTAATACGGACCAACTTACGACAAACCACGTGCTACTCTGGGAAACATCAATCTAATTTACGAGGATAGCATATTAATTCCTCGTAAGTCTTGTCTAAAATATGATTCTTAACGCTATACATTTCTTTAATTATAGACTAGAAGCGACTACCCAGCGTCGCCTACGTAAAATAGTGGAAAGAAAAGCTCTGGTATATTGATTTGTTTACTTTTAAATTTTACTTATTGATTATTTACAAATGCAAAATTTTTAAAGTAGAATTTCAATGCTATTTCTATGTATATTTTAATTTTTAAATAACTTCGAATATAAATCAAATCTTCATCATTTTTGCACAAAACACAAGAACCGGTGATATCTAATGTGTATATAAGAAAACAATGGTTTATTTTCACACATTATACAATATAAACAATGTCAGGGAAAACAAAAAACGTAATGTTGGTTTTTGTAGTAATGTGTGGAGGTTGATCACTAATTATGACTGAGCATATTCTATTAGTGACCACCTCAGTTGATTTGTTTGTCTTAGTTTGAAAGTTTATTATAGTGATGGCGTGTAATAAGTTTGTTTATACGTATGAAGAATTTCTATTTCGACAAACAATTTGAGTTGGTGGCAGACATTTTGGTGAAATCAATTTGCTATTCGTGTATTCCAATCGTTGAGGCAGGGTTATGTGATAGAATTAAGGCCATAGGCTTTAGTGTTGGCAAATGGTTTGAAGAGTTTTTGAACGTTAAGGGTAATGTACCAGTCATTTGTCCATGGGTAGCAGACAATTTATTACATAGACATGAGATTTGATTTTAAGGACTTTAACGCAAGGATCCTGTGATAAATTTAAGGCCAAAGGTTTTAGTGTTGGCAAATGGTTTGAAGAGTTCAAGTACAGTTGATCCCCTGGTAGAGACAGAGTATAATTCTTTTTTAGGAATGAAATAGTTTTTGAACGGTAAGAGTAATGTACCAGTCATTTGTCCATGGGCTAGAAGACAATTCATTACGTAGACATAGACTTTGATTTTAAGGACTTTATAATGTTTCTATAAAGGTTCTGCAATGGCATAGAAATCAGAAAAGAAGACAATATATACATTTTACTTTGCCATTTTTGACTAGGAATCTCAAGGTTCATGATTCAATACCGGCCCTCGCCAACTCAGCGTATGAGTAGTACAAGGATCTGTGCGGTAAATCGAGGAGCTAATGGTAGGCGTGGGGCTCCACCTCAGACGCTAAAAAACAATCTCGTTTGTCTAGCGCAAGGGAAAAGGGAATAGACTCCCTCATTGACTGGCTGATACCGACTTTAGGCCACCCCGACGACTTACTTTGTCGTTAATTGCATTATTTCTGTAGTTTCATCCGGAATTATATACATAGCTATATACAGATATACATCTATTGCCATTTATATATATATGTATATATTATACGAAAATATTTCCTGGGAAAAAAAAAATTACCAATTAAAATTTTTGAGAGCGAAAATGGAACGCGGAATATTTGCTCAATGATTTACATATTACAAGGAACGTCACCTAAGCGACACCAGTGCGTAAATGTTTACATATTTGCATGTTTAGCTGGGAGTGCACGGGTGTGTGTGTGTGTGTGAATGATAATAATCAGGAGGCGGGGGTGAGGCACTGTAATATGGCCCTCAAAATAGAAGGAGAAATTGAAAGTAAAGATCAAAAGCTGTCAAAGTGTGTCGGCTTGTTTCATGGCGCCTTTGATGTCGTCTATTTGGATTTAAGTGCAGACGTTGCAGCGAACAGCTTACACGAGAATCTTCTACATCAATACAAGCGAAATAGACAGAAGAAAGACAGAATGTTGGCATGCAAATATATATATATATATATATATATATATATATATATATATATATATATATATATATATATATATATATATATATATATACAAATATATATATATATATATATATATATATATACACCATTGTTTTTATTGTATCAGCATATATATATATATCTTATCATAATGGAGATTGTGGGTTTGTCTGTCTGTAACCGAAACTATATTACTATACAAGTCACAATTCCTTTAGTTATTTACATCATATTCTCCATGATTTTATTTTTATTTAAACTTCAATTATTAATAAAATTGTTTTACATTACTTACACTGTTGACCATATTTACATACTAATAACATGCAATTGTATTTATATATACAACAAAATAGAGGTTTACAGTATGAATTGGAAGGCTTATTTGCATATTGATCTTAAAAAATTGATTTCAATAAATATATGCTTAGTATTAATGATTTCTAATTGTTTGGTTTTATCTTATTGAACATAAGCAAAAATCTCGGGGATAAATCTTAAAAGAAATCAATTAACAAGAATAAATAACTGTAATTTTATTCTTTATTTCCTATTTTAACTAAATAGTTAAATTAGGAAAATTTAGTAATGAAAGATAGGAGCTGTTCTATTTTTCGATTATACTCCCCCTCTGTTTCAAATCTTTATCTGCATTCTTATTTAATTTCATTAGTCTTTCTAATTTAATATGATATTTTATTGCATTGAAACTTTAATACTAGCACCCGGAGGGTGCATATATTTGCTAGTATATATAAAACTGTTTCAAAGAAACTCTATATGCATGTACCTGCTTCAAAGAAATAATGTATATATATATATATATATATATATATATATATATATATATATATATATATTTTTGAAGGCGTAATAATGCACATTTATGTTTAAAAAACATATTTTTTTCTTTTTTTTTTCTTTTTTTCCTTTTATGAGTCCTAAATATTTTTTTTCCTTTTATGAGTCGAAAATATTTAGGACTCATAAAAGGAAAAAAAGAAAAAAAAAAGAAAGAAATATGTTTTTTAAACATAAATGTGCATTATTACGCCTTCAAAAATATATTATTACATTTTAATTAATGCTTCGAACTCACTATAAAAAATGATGATATAAAAATCTTTATATATATATAATATATAATATATATATATATATATATATATATATAATACCATTGCTTTTATTGTATCAGCATATATATAGATAATATATATATATATATATATTTATATATATATATATATATATATATATATATATATATATTATATAAATATTAGCTCTCACAATTTGTGATTGAGCACTGTATTTTCTTTGTTTCATCACAAAAAAAAATGGTTTTTTTATCTACCTATATATATATATATATATTATATATATATATATATATATATATAACTGTTTCAAAAAGAACTCTATATACATGTAACTGCGTCAAAGAAATTATATATATATATATATATATATATATATATATATATATATATATGTATGACTTATTAATATTTATATATATATATATATGTGATTGTGTGTGCGTGTGGTGTGTGACTGTTTAAAAAAAAAACTGTATATATATATATATATATATATATATATATATATATATATGAATAATTTCTTTAAAACAGTGACATCTATTCTTGAGTTCATATGCATAATATCTAATCATATATATCTCAACGTCTCACCTTCTACTGTCTATCTTTCTC
>CM042139.1:20346719-20389219 GCA_023376005.1 Doryteuthis pealeii
CAAATGCTTTACCGCACAGATCAAATTACCCAAGCTGTGCTACTTCATACGCTGAGTTGGCGGGGACCGGTATCGAACGCGGAACGTTGAGACTTCTAGCCGGACACGCTACCGACTGAGCCAAACCGGTCTCTTTGCAATACGTTCTTGATATCAATAAGCAGTGTTCAAAGGAACAATAGATAGCAAAAAAAGAAAAGAAAAGAAGACTGAATAAATAAAATAATAACCTGAGTGAACTCTTTCGACGGAAGAACACTCCGCAATAGCAATACACTTTTTTAATGTTTCTACCATTAGCAACAAAGGAGATTGATTACAATGATGACCTCTTAAGGTATTCATCTTTCCTTTGATCTGTACCGCTCGCACCAAAGCGCAATCAGAATAAATATGAGAAGAAACAAAAGAAAGGTCAGTGTTTTAATTCATTTCGATGAAAAGCGGGAAAGTCGGTCGAAGAGATGGTAGAAAAATGACGATCAACAAAAAAAAAGAAACGAAGAGAAAGAAGGGAACAAAATGAGTCACAATAATTCTTTTGTTTCAACAGTTTCTATCTATCTGATTCCTTTCTTACCTCAATTTGTTCATATATATATATATATATATATATATATATATATATATATATATATATATATATTATTATGATGGAGATTGTGTGTTTTTCTGTCTGTAACCGAAACTATATTCCTACTCAAGTCACAATTCTCTTAGTTATTGATATCACATTCTCCATGATTGTATTTTTATCTAAACCTCAATTATTAATAAAATTGTCTTACATTATTAATACTGTTAACCATATCTACATGATATTTTCCACGTACCCCACTTGTACGGGTCAGGCACAAAGGCCCTATTTATGTGGGACCACCCACAAGCCGAGACTCATGGAGTGGCAGGTGAAAAATTGCGTCGATCCCGTCGGCATTCCCCCTCAAGGGGGGCGCCTCAGGCACTGGGCAATAAACCCAGCCATGCCCCTTTAAATCGAGGGGGCAGGTGTTGCCTGGGGGGATGGCCCCTGGGATCGACGCCGTTAATTGTATCAATGGTCCAGTGGCCGAAGCCACTGTTGACCATATCAACATACTGACAACATGCAATTATATTTATATATACAACAAAATAGCGGTTTACAGTGTGAACGGGAAGGCTAATTTGCATATTAATATTAAAAAATCGAATTTAATAAATATGTGCTTAGTATTATTGATTTTTAACTGTTTGGTTTTATTTTAATGAATATAAGCAAAAATCTCTTCAATGAATCTTAAATGAAATCCATTAACAAGATAAAATAACTGTCATTTTATTCTTTACTTCCTCTTATAACTAAATACTTAAATTAGAAAAAATAACAATGAAAGACGAGAGTGATGGAAGAGTAAGTTTCAGTTGTTCAATTTTTTATTATACTCCCTCTGTTTCAAATCTTTTATTATATTCCCCCTGTTTCAAATCTTTTTATCTGTATTCTTATTTAGTTTCATTAGACTTTCTAATTTAATACAATATTTTATTACATTAAAACTTAAATACTTGCACCCGGAGGGTGCATATATTTGCTAGTATATATATATATATATATATATATATATATATATATATATGAGTTGTGTGTGTGTGTGTTTGAGAGAGAGAGAGAGAGAGAGAGAGAGAGAGAGAGAGAAGAGAGAGAGAGAGAGAGAGCGAGAGAGAGAGAGAGAGAGAGAGAGAGAGAGTTAAGCTATTACTATCTATCTGATTCTGTTCATCTATAAATCTCTTATTCTGTTCATACATATCTATCTATATCAACTTATACACACAAACACACACACACCTACACACACACACACACACACATATATATATGTGTGTGTGTGTGTATGTGCTATTCTATTCATGTTTTTAATACATATTGATTTATATGTAGGTGTGTATATATATATATATATGTGTGTGTGTATGCGGTATTCTATTCATGTTGTTTATACACATTGATTTATATATATATATATATATATATATATATGTGTGTGTTTGTGTGTGTATTAATTCATTCCTATGTATCTCATTCTGTTCATAAACATATATGTATACGAATTGATTCACACACACACACACACACACACACACACACACACACACCACACACACATATATATATATATATATATATATATATATATAATGTGGTAGGGGCTATTCGATTCATACCTATATCGGATTCTCTGTATTGCTTATTTAGTACCGCTAAATTCCAACAAGAGCATATTCATATCTATCTTATTCCGTTCATATCTATCATTTTATCTACCCCAAACGTTTCATATATTCTATTTTATCCCTATCTATCAATCTGTCATTTCATACCTATCTATCCCGGTCTGTTCATATCTATCTAACTATTTATGTATATGTCTAAGAATGTTCACACATATTTATCTGTCCAATGATAATAATGTTATTCTATTTATTTCTGTCTTCCAAAAAAAATTCACATCTAAGTTTAAGACTATGTGTCTATTTATCTATGTATCTATTTGTCTATGTGTCTATTTATCTATGTGTCTTTGTGCCTATTTATCTGTGTGTCTATTTGTCTATATGTCTATTTATATATGTGTCTATTTCTCTATTTGTCTGTGTGTCTATTTGTCTTTTTGTCTATTTATCTATGTGTCTATTTGTCTATGTGTCTATTTGTCTATTTGGATGTGTGTCTATGTGTCTATCTGTCTATTTGGATGTGTGTCTATTTGTCTATTTGTCTATGTGTCTATTTGGATGTGTGTCTATTTGTCTATTTGTCTATGTGTCTATTTGGATGTGTGTCTATTTGTCTATGTGTCTTTGTGCCTATTTGTCTATTTGGATGTGTGTCCATGTGTCTATCTGTCTATTTGTCTATTTGGATGTGTGTCTATTTGTCTATTTGTCTATGTGACTATTTGTCTATTTGGATGTGTGTCTATTTGTCTATTTGTCTATGTGTCTATTTGTGTATTTGGATGTGTGTCTATTTGTCTATTTGGATGTGTGTCTATTTGTCTATTTGGATGTGTGTCTATTTGTCTATGTGTCTATTTGGATGTGTGTATATGTGTCTATTTGGGATTGTGTCTATTTGTCTATTTGGATGTGTGTCTATTTGTCTATTTGTCTATGTGTCTATTTGTGTATTTGGATGTGTGTCTATTTGTCTATTTGGATGTGTGTCTATTTGTCTATTTGTCTATTTTGATGTGTGTCTATTTGTCTATGTGTCTATTTGGATGTGTGTATATGTGTCTATTTGTCTATTTGGATGTGTGTCTATTTGTCTATTTGTCTATGTGTCTATTTGTGTATTTGGATGTGTGTCTATTTGTCTATTTGGATGTGTGTCTATTTGTCTATTTGGATGTGTGTCTATTTGTCTATGTGTCTATTTGGATGTGTGTCTATTTATCTATGTGTCTTTATGCCTATTTATCTGTGTGTCTATTTGTCTATGTCTATTTATATATGTGTCTATTTCTCTATTTGTCTATGTGTCTATTTGTCTATTTGGATGTGTGTCTATTTGTCTATTTATCTGTGTGTCTATTTGTCTATGTGTCTATTTGTCTGTGTGTCTATTTGTCTATTTATCTGTGTGTCTATTTGTCTATGTGTCTATTTGTCTGTGTGTCTATTTGTCTATTTATCTGTGTGTCTATTTGTCTATGTGTCTATTTGTCTGTGTGTCTATTTGTCTATTTATCTATGTGGCTGTGTGCCTATTTATCTGTTTATCTATCTGTGTGTCTATTTATCTGTGTGTCTATTTTTATATGTGTCTTCATCTATCTGTCTATTTTTATATGTGTCTATTTAATTGTGTGTCTATTTTTCTATGTGTCTATTTGTCTATGTATCTATGTGTCTATGTGTCTATTTATCTATGTGTCTATTTGTCTATGTGTCTATTTGTCTATTTATATATGTGTCTATTTGTCTATCTATCTATTTATCTATGTATCTATGTGTCTATGTGTCTGTGTGCCTATTTATCAAAGTCTCTTCATAATCTACGTGTTAATCTGTCTGTTTGCAGTATTATCTATTGAAGAATTCCGTTTCTAACAAAGAGAAAGTATTAATAGAAAATCCAAACTAAAACAAAGAATTAGCAAATAAAAGAAAATGTAGATTGACTGAGAAAAAGATTTAAAATCCTTTTCATCTATCTTAACAACTGCTAAACGATTCGCTACAATGAATAATAGGAATACAAAAAACACAGGGAAATCAAATAATCATAGAATAATACAATCGAAATGTTGTGCTATTGGACAGTGGTTTATGTACTCTGAATAGAGAGAAATTATATATATATATATATATATATGAATGAAAGAACAAAACTATACAAAGGTATGTGCGTAAGTTTTGTGGTGAGGGAAATATTTGATTGGTTATAGGAGACATCTTCGGGAAGATAAGAAGGGAAACATACCTACTTCCCCCTTCTATAAAACACTTGTATGACCCTAATAATTCAATAAAGTAGAAGAAGCTGGGGTCAATTCTCCAGCGAAATATACTATACATTTTTGTCTGAGTTTTGTTCTTTCATTCCTTATTTTACCTCATTCTGTCGGATTCACTCCAACCCCCTTTTCCTCATATATATATATATATATATATATATATATATCAACCCCTTCGCACGAGCAGGATGCGACACATGGTCAATTTCTTAAGCGGAGTTTGACAGGTTTGAATTCAATTTTACTTCTTTTAGACTGGTTATCTACCCAAGATTAAAGAGCCCAGTCTGCCAACTATTGCTCATAGCTGGAGGGGAAGTAGTTGGATGCATACCTTTCCCAGGTGTATTAGCGCTATGTGAAATGCAAACAGCGTCGTCCAGGATTTGAACTCGTGTCCTCGAGTTCATTTCTTACGACTCTAACCATTACCACAGGTACCTCCATATGGGATATATATATATAGTCATGATACTGGTGGAAATGAGGATATACAAAAAAGGACATTTAACTGCAGACTCATAGGTAGGTAGATAAGTATAGGTAGGTTGTTTTGTTTTACGGTATATCTACTCTTTTCGGGTTATATAATTATATCGTTGAGGTGAAATGATACACAGAAGAAATTGAGTGCTTAATATATTTATTCAGCACCAGTATCTGGTGCTAACGGATACATACAAAAAACACAGAACAATAAGTTACAAAACAATTAACAAGACAACTTACAAGAATTAGAGGAGGGTCAAATTTGATATAGCCAAACGCAGTAAGATCAGTCCGAATATTTGCTTATTAATCAACTGTTGAAGTCCTTAATCGTAGACTATTTAAGGCTATGAGCAAGGTCATCTGGTAGAGTGCTGAAGGGGTGCTAACTACTCTACAACATTAATGCAGAATCATTTTTGATAAATATAGTAAACATTCCTTTCCCCTCTGCATTTCGTTTTAACATGGACTGCTCGTACTTAGGAATAAGTTTTGTTTATACTATCTATATGCTGAATAAAGCCTAAATAAAGTTTTTTCTGTTTGGTGTTTTTTATTTCATCACAATTTATTCAACATATCCGTTTGCAAAGGACCCAGGCTGCCTATAGTACCTGCTGTTCCTTAAGTTGGTTGGCCGGTTAGATTCTACGGTGTGTCAACCCTTGTTGGCTTATTTTATGCCGAATACATTTTGTTTTTTTCATTTTTGATGGGTATTGAACATTTTTTTATACTCACTATTTTTTCAAAACGCTTTTCTTAACGCATTTTTTTCTATTTAACCCATAGATGGGACCCTAACAGGTACTACCACTCCGGGTCAGAGTGGACCTGGGACTAATGGCGATGAAGGTGTACTCTACAATCCCCAGAGCTCCAGAATTGGAACTTCACCATTAGGTCAGGTTTAACGTCATACCCAGGACATTAAGACCCTTAGCCACCGCCTTCTAGTACACATATGATAAAAAGGGGTTGGGACTTGCCATAAGGGCAATAGGGTTGGGACAATCCTGTACTAGGGCTTGAGGTGACCAGTCGATTGATCGGAGAGGGCCTCTCTAACGACCGTCTAGCCTAAGGAAGGTCCAGTGCGGAGTGTTTCATGTCATTGACAGCTCAGCCACCTAGATTCCGTCCTTATGCATCATGGGCCACCAGCTACGACCAAGAGGTGGCACCATTGACGGGGGGAGATTTTTACCCCTCTAAAGAGGTGCAGTCACTGTATTCTTCTGTCGCAGCCGACAGGGCGCTGCTGTTAATCAAGTGGTCATCCAAACTGCAGACTTTATATAGAATAGCTTTCTTGTAACTTCATAACAAGAAGAAAATGCTTTTTCAAATAAAAATGTTTATCTGCCGTATATATATTTACCAACCCCTTCGCACGAGCAGGATGCGACACAAGGTCAATTTCTAAAGCGGAGTTTAACAGGTTTGAATTCAGAGTTTTCCTTCTCCTAGACTGATTACCTAGCCATGGTTAAAGAGCCCAGTCTGCCCTGCTATTTACCCATAGCTGGAGGGAGAATTGGATTCATACTTTTCCCAAGTGTATTAGCGCCATGTGAAATGCCAACAGCTTCGTCCAGGAATTGAACTCGGGTTGACGAGTCCATTTCCTACGACTCTAACCACGCGCCTCCATCTTCGCTGAACAGGTAAGGCTGCCATAATATTAATCAATCTCTAGACAAATTCTAAACGTCATGTGACCTGTCCCCGTATCACAGTTTTACCTTTAATTCAAAACTACTTTACACTACCTATTAATAATGATAGACTATGCAATGCACCTATAAGAAAGAAAGCTGTATATTATTTCCAGACTTGTAATTCGATTCGTTTTATAATTACAGAAATGAAAATAAAGAATCTTTATTTTCCTCATTGTGGTCATTACAATGGAATAATCATCATTGGCAAGCTTAGAAAACTGTCCAGTTATCAATCATCATCATCATTATCATCATCAATAAAAATTATTTGCGTTAAAGATCACATGCGTCTTCATCTTCATTCTCATCGACCCCGCCAGCGATTATAGAACCTGACCGGTGCCGATGAAACAAAAACATCATTCAACGATTTTGAATTGAAAACAAAATCAAAGAGTTACTTCCCTTTGTTGTCCTGCCAAAGCCCAACGAACATTAGAGGCAGATGCCAAACGCAAAATTCCTTTGATCGATACGCAATTTGTTTTCTCGATCGGGGCAATTTACCGATGCTCACCAAAACGAAATTGTCTATCGATGAAGGCAGAACTTGAAATGACAACAATTTCACGGTATTCCTTCTCACCCCGACCCCATATCTCCACTGCCACCTACTAAGCCAGTATTATTTATCAGCCAAGCTTTTTGAAACAAAAGATAGACAAGAAAAACTCTTGTTTTCGTTGAGAGTGCATTTTTGTCTAACTCGTTCCAGCTATGGATAAATAGTAGGGCAGACTGGGCTTTTTAACCGTTGTTAGGCAACTAGTCTATGAGAAGGAAACTCTGAATTCAAAACTATTTTTCCACTTCAGTAATTGACCTTGTGTCACATCCAGCTCGTGCGAAGGTGTTGGTATATATATATATATATATACTCGGGACTTGAACTTTGGTGGACTTATCCACGAATTCCACCCAAACATTAAAAAGTTGGCCAGAAAACACGAAAAGATCAAAAATAAAATTGTTAAACAGGAGATGTGTCTTTTGTTTAATTTTACATGTATAAATGAAATGCTGCCCAAATACACACACACACACACACATATATATATATATATATATATATATATATATATATATATATATATATACAGGCAGTTTTTCTCCCATTGCGTAATGCTTGCTATACACAACTAATTACGGTAAAAAGCGAGTTCCGCTGGAAATAAAATAAAATGAGAGATAAACCTGTTTCGTGACTGAGAGAGTTGTGTCTTTATAACTGGCTGGTTGGTTTTGTTTTACGGCATATCAACCATTTTAGGGTTATTTAGGACTGGTTTAGCTCAGTCGGTAGAGCGTCCGTCTGAGAACAACAAGGTTCCGGGTTCGATACCGGCCCTCACCAACACACCATATGAGTAGCACAGCAATATGTGCGCTAAAGTGAGGGGCTGATGGTAAGTGTGGTGCTCCACCTCGGACGCCAAAACAACATCCTTGGTCTAGCGCTACTGAAAAGGGATAATCTTCCTCACTGTCTGGCTGATACCGACTTTAGGTCACCCCGACGACTTTACTTTTACTTTTTAATGCCGAAGCAAGTCATTTTGATATACGGTTCTTGACAGTACCTGCTGTTGCTTAAATAGTAACCCATCTAAGTACTGAACAGGCTCGTCGCCGTTTAACTTTGAACTAGCGGTAACCGGTGCTTTCAACGTTACCTGACCGAAAGCGCTTTTCTAACTGGCCACTCTGCTCACACGTTCCTCTCTTTTTGGCTTTGTGTCGGGCAATGTAAAACTAAGTATATGTAAGTATTTACCAAAACTGTCCGTCAAAGGTAGGATGCGACACAATGTCGCAATTATTGGGCACACAGCGAGTAGTAATGGATCAACGAAACTAGCTTGCTAACTATTATACCACGATGGGATGCCCTAAATTTAGCGGAGTGGTAGTACCTGTTAGGGTCCCAACTATGGGTTAATAAAAAAATGAGTTTAAATAATTGGGTTTGAAAAAAATTGTGTGCCCATCAAGAATAAATATAACAAAACGTCTTCGGCATAAAATAACCCAATGGGTTGAAATGTCATAAAACTCAACCAATCCTAAATCTTATTAATAACAATGTATATAGCTGAGATTGATTTGCCTCAAAACAGCCCATCTCTTATTATAATGGAGATTGTGTGTTTGTAACCGAAACTATGTAAATACTCAAGTTACAATTCCCTTTAGTTATTTACGTCACATTCTCCATGATTTTATTCTTGTTTAAACCTCAATTATTAATAAAATTGTTTTACATTATTAATACTGTTGACCATATCTACGTATTAATAACATGCAATTGTATTTATATATACAACAAATCAGCGGCTTACAGTTTGAACGGGAAGGCTAATTTGCATATTAATATTAAAAATTTGATTTTAATAAATATATGCTTAGTATTATTGATTTCTAATTGTTTGGTTTTATCTTAATGAATATGAGCAAAGATTTCGGGGATAAATCTTAAAAGAAATCCATTAACAAAATGAAATTACTATAATTTTATTCTTTACTTTCTATTTTAACTAAATAGTTAAATTGGGAAAACTTAGCAATGACGGAGTGATGGAAGAGTAAATTTCAGTTGTTCTATTCTTTGATTATAACCCCCTCTGTTTCAAATCTTTTTATCTGCATTCTTATTTAGTTTCATTAGCCTTTTCTAATTTAATATATCTTATTACATTAAAACTTAAATACTTGCACCTGAAGGGTGCATATATTTGCTAGTACTATTAATGTATTTAAAAACCTTCGATGTGTGTTATATTTCATTGAGAAATAAATGTTTACATACTATATGGTGTGACTAATTTGCATACCGGTTTTAATAAAACCGTGTTTAATAAATAATTACATAGTGTTATTGATTTCTAATATTGTTTTATTTTCAAACGTATCAAAAGCAATCCTATGTATTATTTTATTTTGAAATCAATTAGAATAAAGTAAAAATAAGTGTAATCTTGTTTTGTATTCGTAATCTTCATACAATGACTGCTATTTACACAGTAGCACTGAAACCAACAATGCCTTCATCAGATGATGATTCTGGGTTCAGGCATGGTTTCGGGGCCAAAGCATCATTACCACTAACCCCGAGAGCCTCAGCAGTATTTCACGATACCACCAAACTTTGTCGGTTTGATGTCACAATATAGGACTGCCATATCCACGCTGATGCGGTTAGAGCTTTCTCCTGGATCTTTTTATGTATTTCCTCTTGTCTGGTGGAGAAAGTCCAAGTTTAGACAAATATGCCAAGGTTAAGTTGGTAATAAATCCCCGGCATCCGACTTCGATAGGAAATACATCTGTTATCCATCCGTTTCTGACGCATTGTTCACGTAGGTCTTCATATTTTTCCAACTTACGCTGATGTGCCCATTAAATTTCATGAGTCTTTCTAATTCAATATAATATTTAATCATGTCAAAACTTAACTACTTGTACCCGAAAGGTGCATTTCTTTGCTAGTCTATATAAGAACCAACGTGGTATACCATTCCTAAATCTTAAGTAGAAAATAAAACGAGTTATTTCCATTTTATGCTCGATCGGGTGTTTGTAATATCTGCGATACGGTCGACATTTACGCTTAGTGAGAAGCATGGGACACATTGGCTAACTTGAATTGAGAAAATGTTCCGTGAAATATCGTCGGCGTCGCGTCATCCAAGCGCAAAGCTATTCGTCTCTTTCTAGTGATGCATACCTTATTGATAAGGGGTAGTTTGGACAAAAGATAATAAAAATGAACAGTCTCAATATCGATTTTAAAGTTTCTGAGACATTCTCTTAAAGGCCGCCTTCTGTTGCCATTAAGCTCAATGGGGAGTCATATTCTGTTCATAAAAAATAAGATGTATAGATATATACATATATATATGGGAGGAAATATGGAAATAAATCCGACAATATTAAGAAATTTGAAAAACGAAGTGTTCAAAAAATAAGATGAATTTATTTATCGACGCTTAAACGTTTCGGTTTATTTAAACCTTCATCAGGATAGATTATGGGGTGAACTCTTATTTTTGGAACACTTCATTTTTCAACTTTCTTAATATATATATATATATATATATATATATATATATATATATATATATAAGGTGTGAAATAGGAAAATCTCAAAATCAATAATATTAATAATATCTGAGACCTGTCAGCTGTACTTTATATTTAAAATATCGTATTTCCACTGAATATTTATATCCTTTCCACAATTCATCCAAATTTGCCTGAAAAGGGTTCAGAGATGGGGCATTCTATTTTCTTCAATATATGGTTATTTCATAATATTTTCCTCAGCATGGGTTGGAAAAATATACCAGCAATTTAAATAATTTAATCTAGTTTCTTTATGAAATATTTTATGAACCCAAAATGTTTAGGTGTTTTGCATTGTATTTGTTATTAGTTTATTTACTGCTAAATAAAATATCAAAAGGAACATCCACTAAGTGAGCTAATTCGATATTTTTTCCCCGAATTAGTATTAAGAATTAATTATTTTCATATATTATCATTTTTCTATGAAAACGAAGAAACAATTGCTTTTTATAAAGGATCATTTTTTTCTCACTTACTGTTATAGCATAATGTAAGCTTGACTGTCTCTTTAAGTCTAACTCAGAAAAATCATTGAACTGCTAACCACATAAGATTATGAGATCACAGATAATCAACCCTAAGTAATCCAAGCCCATATGACATCTGAATGAGATCCCGGTAGAAGAGTCAAGATGAATTTCTTTATCACAAATTAATGAAATATCTGACAAATAGTAGATTAAGATTGGAAGTCTGATGACAAAGAAATATAACCCCAGACTGAGAATCACAAGATGAAGCCTTTTTACTCCATGAATCTACTAACCTGTTATTAGAATAATTAGTTGTAATTTATGACCCCTGATACTGATTTCTTGAGCAATCATTTTTTAGACTAAAATTCGTTGAATACAATCTATTGGTATATCTGTAGTCTTCAATCATATCACCTCTGGTTCGTTGATAAGCCAAACTTGGTAAGTCAATCTTCCTAAGTCTTTCTTCATACAAAAGGTTTTTTTTAATCATTCAGTACCTTACCGCCCTGTCGGCTGGGGCGTTAGAATGCAACGACTGCACCTCTTCAGAGGGGTAAGACTCCCCCAATGGGGCCACCTGTTGGCCGTGGGTGGCGACCCGTGATGCTTAAGGATAGAGCCCAGGTGGATGAGCAGTTCATGACATGCAATACTCCACTTTGGCCCTATCTTGGGCTAGACAGGCGGTCGGAGAGGCCCCTTCCGATCAATCGGCTGGTGACGCCAAGCCCTAGCACCTATATGATTTTCCCAACCCTATTGCCTTTATGACAAGCCCCAACCCCTTTTTATCATATGGGTGCTAGAAGGCGGTGGCTGCGGGTCTACATGTCCTGGGAATGACGTTAAACTCTATCTGATGGTGAGGTTCCAGTTCTGGAGGTTTGAGGAATGTGGAGCATTCCATTCACCACCATTGCTCCCTGGTCCACTCTGACCCGGAGTGGTAGTACCTGTTAGGGCCCCATCTATGGGTTAAATAGAAAAATGTATTTATAAAAAAATTGTATTATCCATTAAGAATTGATTTATTTCAAAACTTTATCGGCATTAAATGACCCACTGAGGTTGATATGCCGTAAAACAAAACAAACCAAACAAACCAAATCATTACCTTAGTAGCTCTCCTTTGTATTCCCTCAATGAGTTTTATATCTTTGATTAATCTGGTAATATAGGGTATCATAAATATTTATTTTAATTAAATTCCTCTTAAAAAAAAAGATCTAGGATATTCAGATAATAAATCTGTGTAATTCGTTATTTTAATTGGAAATGGATTCAGCGAGCAGAGTTCAAATCCTGGAAGAGGCTGTTTGCATTTCACTTAGGAAAAGTATACATCCATCTATTCTCTCTTCAGCTTAGGGTAGACGGTTTTTTAAAAAACTTGGCTAGGCAACCAGTATAGGAGAAGGATAAACCTGAATTCAAACCTGTTAAACTTCGCTTTCAGTGACTAGACTCTCGTTGTAGACACCATTACTTGGATAGTATAACAACTGAAAGATTTTTAAAGATTAAGTCAAATCCAGTTTTTATGAATATCTTACAATGCAAAGAAATTTAATCCCATCATCTGAAGATGCTGGGTCTTTTTTTTAAGGAAATCTAGTTGAATTGAATATTTTTAATAGCAAATATAACTGGATGTTTTTCCTATTTAAAATTTACAAATATTTCTCATATATAATTGTCAAATTGTAATGCATTGAACTCTCCAGCGGACTACGAAAGAATCTTTCTAATATGTCTATATGAAAGAGAAAAAACAATTATATATAAATGTAGCGATGGTATAACAGCACTGATGAGAGGTGATACCTCGAAACACGTGTCTGTAGTTTACTCTATTATACGCTCCCAATTTCGGTTGAGCACTTTATTTAGGAGGGATTTAATTGCAAATTCACCGTATTCGGCGTTCAGCTAAATCTCACTTTGTTTACAAAACCCTCTAGGTGAAGTTAATTTCCGCTTAGAAATGTAGCGATTAAATAGCCTGCTATACTTGGCAGCTGATTGTGGCCGTATGGGTAAGAGGTTTGGCGAGCGTAAGTTCGTTCGGGTCTCGAACCCGGCCAGAGGTAGCTGCTAAAAATGGTATAACTGCACTGATGAGAGGTGATACCTCGAAACACGTGTCTATAGTTTACTCTCTCTCTCTATATATATATATATGAGCTTAGATAAAAGGAAAAGTGGACAAAAATAATGACTCAAACAAGTAGAAGTAGGAGAGAAATATTTCGTTCTGCTTTACGCGAGGAACTTCATCAGTCTATTTTTTTGTCGACTTTCCCTTTTACCTTACCTCAAACTGTCGGATTTTACTCCAACCTTCCTATCTTCATATATATATATATATATATATATATATATATATATATATATATATATATCAAACAATTACTACCACGTTTTCATTGCAGTAGCATAATTAGTTAATCCAAAAGGGGTCAATATATCTTGTAAAATATAGAGCATTAATAGTTGTAAAAAAGTTTTTTCTCTCTACCACGATTTCGGTGTTCAAGGTACACCTTCCTAAAAAAAAAAAGAAATGCAATTGCCGAGACCCAGGCATGTGTCTGGTAAAAGGAAAGTGTTTAACAAAAGGTGTAATTTACCTTGCATCGATAACGTCTACACAGCAACCGGACATTACTAAATTTTATGTGGGTTGTACAAAATCAGATTTTAAAACACTAGATTTACAAACCATAAACACTCTTTTTCTAATAGTAAACTACAAAAATGTAACAACCTTAGCTAGCTATATTTTGAATTTAAAACATCAAAATATAACACCTATTATTAAATGGGAAATATTTAAGAGATCAAATATTTGCCGAAATTTAACTGACACATGTTTCTTGTGTTTACAAGAAAATATAGCGATAATTAGATTCCTGGATACGAATAAATTATTGAATAAAAAGGATGAATTCCTGGGGAAATGCAGGCACAAATTGATGTATTTGCCATAACTTATTTCCCGAGTACTTTCCGCCCTATCGTGGGCCACCTTCAGGGGTAGTTCATAAGCAATACTGCAATAGGTTGTTCCATTCTGCTATTCTATTTATATAAGAGTTGTGTTTATTTTATTTTATTCTAATTATTGTTGTTGTTATTATTATTAGTGTTATTATCATTGTTATTATTATCATTGTTTCCACTTATTATTGTTAATATTATTATTATTGTATAAATTGTTAATGTAGTTACAGGCATTAGAACATTAGTACTATTATCGAAGTTTATTTTGTTTAGTTTAGGATTTTTATATCTAATATGCAGGGCTTCTAAAATCTTTAGTGTTTGTTTATATGTTTGTTTTTTCTAAAAGGAAGGTCGAAATGTACATTCAGGGATTGACATTTTCTCGATTTTTTTAGCCTTACATTTGAACATACACGCCCGCCTAAATTCATTAATTATTAACTAATTAATTTTCAAAATTAGGTATGACTTCAATTAAGCACATATCCTCCAAAAAGTGTCGGCTTAAAACTATATAAAAATAAACACATTTGTTTGTTTACTTAACCTCATACATACAGTGAGTAACAGATAGACACACACGCAAATACAGCTACAGATATTTATATAGCAATGTAAATATATATATATATATATATATATATATATATATATATATATATATATATATTTATAGCAATGTAAATATATATATATATATATATATATATATATATGTGTGTGTGTGTGTGTGTGTGTGTGCGTGTGTGTTTGTGTGTGTTTAAACCTGAGTATATATGTCTATGTAGACATATTAAATACAAGCATGTACATATATAAAAATTTCTATACATTCCTCTCTGCATGAAAGCAGATTTCGCAATAATTACCGACTTTGATACACAGACATTCATTGATATCAGACGCATAATAAGACATGAACATTAAATGTGCTTCACCGTATATTTGTTAATCTGACCTCACTTCCAATGCTCTATCATCTAACGGCCTCTCAGGTGAGAAAAAGACAATTCGTAATGGGACCCTTTTCTTCATGTTGCAATAATTCCGTTGTAACGACAAAAATCGCAAACTCTTTGAATTGCACTCTGTATCCATACCATCTTCTCGTCACTGGCATGTCATGGCAGTGGATAAAGTCAAAATTAGATGGATTAGTACATTCTAAATATATCCTAACTGTCAATAAATAAAATAAAAAAGTTGTATCCAATTTATCAACCTTCATTGAGTATTTTACGGAATTTAGTAGTGGGATAAGAATGTGTTTTTAAATGTTGGGCTATTGAGCTAGTGTCTGAAAGGTGCATAGTAAGACGCTTGGAAAGGGTTATTGTAGTGGTGTCATTGAGTATTTTACGGAATTTAGTAGTGGGACAAGAATGTGTTTTTAAATGTTGGGCTATTGAGCTAGTGTCTGAAAGGTGCATAGTAAGACGCCAGGAAATAATCAAGCCAGATATAATCACATCAATCCGGCAACTTGAAAGGACAAGGAACAAAATTTGCAGACAAAAAATGGCTGCGTTGTTCAGCAAAATATACCCTAAAGAAGAAATGCTGCCTAACTATATATATACGCAAAGCTCAACAGAAACAATCACGCAAAAATGAAAATGTGAATATACAATCTCTATATTAATACTCTTGTTCCTTGATCTTCCGACCGTTATGATCTTGCAACACCCTCCTGTTAAAAAAGAGACCGTCCAAGACGAAATGCAAAAATGTAAATATTGATTATCTGGTGTTGTTTATCCGCCAAATTCTTATTTCTTACGAGTGTCGTCACCTCAGGTAAATAATGGACCATTCCGTTTTTATTATAAAGAAGGAAAGGGGGGGATAAATAAAGATGATTTTTAGAGTTTTTATTTAAAATTATAACCCTAACTCCCGACCCTAACCCTAATCCTTAACAAACAACCAGACTTTGACGGTGTCAATAACAAAAAAAAAAAAAAAAATGTCCTGATGAAACGAGATCGAAAAAGGGGTGCTTAAAAGTCACATGGTCCGCGTTAGCCACTGCGCCATGGGAACTCCACCATAATTAGTTCAGCAGACATTTACATGAATATTCCGAATGAAAAGGCCTGCCATAAAGTTTTCTCCAGTTCATTAAATATCTTGAAATAGTTTATTTCATCAGTCAGTTTCATTAATTGCTTTGTTAACCGCATAATGAACTAAATAGAAATTGAAGTATGGACGTCAAAATTAATCGGAGAATCTGTTTTAATATAAGTAAAACAAAAGATGCTAATACTGAAGGGTCATTGCATATTTATTTGTATATAAATCGTGCTATATATATATACATGACAACACACGCGCATGACAACATACGCGCAAGTAAAAAAAAAAATCGCATTCACTTAAACATACAATACGAGAATACAGTTATATAAAAATACCATCATTTTCAAAAAAAATATATATATTGGTTAGGAGGTTGATTTAGAAGGCTATCACAATGCAGGTGTAAAGAAGAAAATAATAATACGGTAACAATGATGTTGTGTGTTACAATGTATTTAATTTAGTTATCGCATCTCCTTTTAAATGAATCTTTTTATTTATTTATTTATTTTTTTTAATAATAATAAATGATTAAATTGATTTATATTACATCCAACACGAAATATTATACATCACCATGGCCACCAAACACAAATACGCTCTTTAATACGCACACACATGTGCACGTGCAATCCCGCGCTATGATACAGTCATAACGTCACAACTAACACGCGCATGACAACATACGCGCATGACAACATACGGGCAAGTACAAAAAAAAACGCATTCACGTAAACATACAACACGAGAATACAGTTATATAAAAATATCATCATTTAAAAAAAAAAAAAAGAAGATTCATTTAAAAAGAAATGCCATAACTAGACTGCTCCAGTTCCAGTGAAAAATGAGATATTATCTCGAAAAATCAAGAATTAAATACATTGTAACACACAACATTGTTACCGTATTATTATTTTTTCTTTACACCCCTGCTAATAATATATAAATAATATATATATATATATATATATATATATATATAAGAATTATATATTTTATATAATATATAATTTGAAAACAATTTATTATATATATATATATATATATATATATATTATATATATATATATATATATATATTATAATTATATATAATGAGAACATAAATAATAAATAAATAAGATGAAATATGAAATAGAAAGAGTAAGGAAAAGATAGAGAGGGTGAAGTGATAACGCTAATCTGTTTCAATCAAACTTGATTAACATATGAAAAGAAGGAAGGAAAGAAAGAAAAAGTGTGTGTGTATGAGAGAGAGAGAGAGAGAGAGAGAGAGAGAGAGAGAGAGAGAGAGTTAAATCAAGATTATTATACTTTTTACATATTGAACTAATTCACAATAGCTTTTAAGTAAACACATCAAACATTGTAATTATTAAACTACCATATTGTGGTATATCCACAGGTCCTGCTAGTGAACATTATTTCCCAACCTTTAGACATAAAATAGCCTAGACAGGTTAAGATGTCTCGCACCAGACCGAGTCATATCATGGGAGAAGAGCATTCACGCATGCGTAGTAAGGGTCGTTCGAAATTATTGCCAACTTCCATTAACACCGCGCCACCAGTTTTGGGGGGTGATTCAAAATGGCTGGGTATTTTCCAGATAAGTATCGTAGATTCATATTCATTTTTAATTCATTCGCATCCTTCACCTTGCTCTCCTTCTTTCGCCTCGCTTTTCTCATTGTCTTCGCCTTACTCTCCCTTTTACGCTTCTTTTGATATTCTACCTGTCACTCTGATTTCTTCCCTAGCAAACTACTAATCGCGCTTGATCGCTCACCCAGAAAACCGTTATGCATTATAAATGATACCTGCCAGTGATTCATATCTCTTCACATTCTGTTTATGTTTACTTATCAGTCGGGAAACGGAAGCTGTTTTTGCTCTCGCTTTTCTGAATCGACTATAATGGATGTCTTTGTGAGCCAAAGACAAAGTCTCTTGCACTGATTCGCCTTTCTCTTTATATATAGACATGACAGTAAATTTTAAGTACGAAATGGGAAGAGTAATAAGAAAAAGAAAATGAATAAATGTGCTCGGCTTTATTTCTTATTCTATCTTCTAATCTATAAAAGAGAGATTTTGGTATGTACGTGTCGACGTATAACTCCAAAACGGGAGGTCACTCAGATTTAAAATCTTGCATACACATTGATATCGTTCTAACTAAGAAACACTCCAAATTTGGTTATTGATTTTTACTGATTAAGGGATATAATTAATTAATCAAACAAAAATCAAACGATTTTTCGAAAGCCATAGCATAGCTGCTGCTGCTGCTAATGCTTGGTATATCAGCAGGAGCTCGGCTGACTGTTTTACCAGCAGAAAGAAAGAAAGAAAGAAACAACGAAAATGTTAGCGACTCGCCTAAAACAGTCAGGCGAGTCGCTAACATTTTCAGCAGCAGAAAGAAAGAAAGAAAGAAACAATGAAAATGTTAGCGACAAACTTGAACTATGACTAAATTTTAACGTAAAATAAATTCGTTTTTTTTTTTTATAATCTTTCTAAATATTATTTATATTTATCGTATGTTTTTGAAACTAACCTTTATTTTACAATGTACACTCACTTAAATTAAATTGTTGTCATGCACAAAAAATTGTAGAAAAATGAAAATTGTTTCAAAACACAAGTTTACGGTTACATTTTTTAAAAATAAGATTTTAAATGTCAATAAAAATCAGTCACCAGTATAGGGTTGTATAAATGTAAATTTAAAAAAATGATAAAACGAGTTGTTTAGTAATTAATACTAATGGTTTTAAAAAAAGTCTTAATAGTTTAGAGAACTAATGAAAACGTTTTAAAATGTAAGCAAAAATAGATATTGCATTCTTTTTATCGTTAAGAACTAGATTTGAATTGTCATGTAGAAAAAATTCAAAGAAATAAATTACAATGTACTTCTAACTTATCAAGCAATTAAAAACTGAATTTAAAATTGTCCCCAAATACTATTATTATTTTCAAACTGGAGTTTCAGTGAAACTTTTCATGAAAAGAAGAGAAAATAATCTTGCTCAAATTTGTACGGGTCTTTATCAATTGAATTATTTTTTATAGCGAATTATAAAAAAAATTATTTTGCTTCGGACAGCAAAAGTATGTTTTAAGGAAAAATCAAATCTTATTCATATCGCAATCTTTTTATTCCTGTCTTTAAAATATTAATTTAGTTAGAAATGAAATGAAATAATCTATCTTCCGAATATTTATTTGGTAAGAAAGAGCGAAGTAAAGTAAAAAAAAGAAAAAAGTAAGCGCTTATTGTTTATTTAATAAATATAATCTAACTCAACTTTGTATATATACGAAAAAATTAAAAACCAAGGAATTTTAGAAAGAAAAGCCTTTTACAAAAATAGGTAGTTAAATTATAACTACTTATTTCGTAACTAAGTAAACATAGTTGGATATTCGTATTGTAATAAAAACAAAAAAGATATATAATAAAAATACGATGTCGTTAACATTTCATATATAAACAAAACAGTGTATGATATGTTCTTACCTTAAACATGAAAATAAAAATGATTCTAATGTACGTAACTTGAATGAGAAAATTTGTTCTTTAATTTATCATAATTCTAATGATAAATAAATAGGCAGATTTTTTTTTTGCCTATTTTTTATTTTTTATTTTTAGTCCGGTCATGGACCGGGTACTTTAGCTAGTATCTATATATTAATGTTGGTTATTTCCTAGTTGAGTAACATGATATTGCAGAGTGACCCAGAAAAAACAGAACCAAAATTATTTATTTATTTTCCCATTAAACTAACTCCAACCCTAACCCTAACCCTTACCCTAACCCCTAACCCTAACCCTTGTTGGACTTAAACTTTAAAAGAAATTAAAATTAACAGTTTTATTACCAAATCTGTGTACTGTTTTTGCTGGGTCACCATGTAATATCATGTTACTCAACCAGGGGGGTAGGGGTAGGGTTTAGGGTTAGGGTTAGGGTTGGGGTTTAGGGTTAGTTTAATGGGAAAATAAATAATTTAGGTTCTATTTTTTCTGGGTCACCCTGTAATATTATGCACCTCAACTAGGGGGTTAGGGTTAGGGTTTAGGGTTAGGGTTGGGGTTTATGGTTAGGGTTGGGGTTTAGGGTTAGTGTTTAGGGTTAGGGTTAGGGTTAAGGTTGGGGTTTAGGTTTAGTTTAATGGGAAAATAAATAATGTGGGTTCTGCTTTTTCTGGGTCACCAGGTAATATTATGTAACTCAACCGTGGGGGAAGGGTTAGGGTTAGGGTTTAGGGTTAGGGTTGGGGTTTAGGGTTAGTTTAATGGGAAAATAAATAATTTGGTTTACTGTAATATCATGTTACTCAACTAGGAAATAACGTCAATGTTTCTGTTTTGTACGACCGTTATCATCTTGCAACACCCTTTGGTTGAAAATGTAATTGTCTAAATCGTCCATGATGAAATGCAAAAAATTAAATCCTGATTATCTGGTGTTGCTTATCCCCGAATTCTTATTTCTTTTGAGTGTCGTTGCTTCAGCTAAATAATGGAACATTCCGTTTTTATAAAGAAATGAAAACAGGACATGCTATACATAAAAATATAATAAGAAATAAATAGAGTATGGAATGCTAGAGAAGAGTGCGCGGAAGCAATAACGCTAATCTGGTTGAATCGAACATAATGAAAAGATAAAAATAACGAAAGGAAGAAAAATGTGGGAGAGAGTTAATTCAATAATATTATACCTTTTACATATTGAACTATTCCAATTGCTCTTAAGTAAACATATCAAACGTTGTGATGATTCAATTATCATATTGTGGTATATACACAGTACTGGAAATAATAACTCTTTCGGATTTTTATGAATTTTTTTCAAGATCGTAATATCAAGAAAATTATTAGAAAGATTGAATAAAAAAAATGAGAAAACAATTTGGCTTCGGTTGTATTTTATGAATTTATTTGAATCTCTCTCTCTCTCTCTCTCTCTCTCTCTCTCTCTCTCTCTCTCTCTCTCTCTCTCTCTATCTATCTATTTATCTATCTATCTATCTATTCCACTCTCTATCTATGTATCTATCTATCTCCCTCTCTCTATATATATCTCTCTCTCTATCTCCATCTCTCTCTTCCTATCTCTCTATCTCTCTATCTCCATCTCTCTATCTATCTATCTATCTATCTCTATCTCTCTCTTTCTATTTCTCTTTTTCTTTCTCTCTCTATCTCTCTCTATATATATATATTTATATCTATCTATCTCTATCTCTCTATCTATCTATGTATCTATATCTATCTATCTCTATCTATCTATCTATCTCTCTCTCTCTATCTCTATTTCTCTATCTCTCTATCTATCTTATTTATTTCTCTCTCTCTCTCTCTCTCTCTCTCTCTCTCTCTCTGCCGTTGTCGTATCAGTGCTGCTGTATGGCTGCACCACCTGGACCCTAACGAAGCGACTAGAGAATAAACTAGATGGGAGCTGTACAAAAATGCTGCGGGTAATCCTGAACAAGACGTGGAAATAGCACCCCACGAGAAAGCAGCTGTACGGCCACCTGCCACATATCACCCAAACCATCCGAGTAAGACGGACAATACGCAGGACACTGCTGGAGAAGCAAGGACGAACTCTAAGCGACGTCCTCCCGTGGAAGCCAGCACATGGACAAGCCAATGTGGGCCGACCAGCGAAGACGTACATTGAACAGCTCTGTGCGGATACAGGATGCTGCACAGAGGACCTCCCGAGAATGATGAGCGATAGGGACGGATGGAGAGAGATTGTCATGGATATCCGTGCCAACAGCGCGACATGATGATATATATATATATATATATATATATATATATATACAAGTTTTCATTAGTTCTAATTTACACTGAAAATAATTGTATATAAAGGAACACCCCACCACCTTGCGAGGACGGTGAAAACTTTTAATAGAAAATTAGTAAGGTAGAACTGTTTCACATCAAAAGGAATTAGAATTAATTTTTGTTTGAAAATATACTTCTGTATATCATTTTCATACCGACCAACGCCGGGTGTCCCTGCTCGTCAGTAATAAAATAATGCTGACAATGAATATATTAGTTCAAGTTTTCTACTTGAATTTATGAAAAAGTGTATCACCGAGGCGATACAATCTCTTTAAATACACACATACACGTCCTCTCGCCCACGCGCACACATGCATTAACATAGTTACACATACAGAGTTATAGAAACACACACACTCTCTGGCTCACGCACACAAATGCACTCACATAGTTACACATACAGACTTACACACACACACACTCTCTCGCCCACGGACATACATGTACTTACATAGTTACACATACATACTTACACACACACACTCACATAGTTACACATACATACTTACACACATATAGTTACACATACAGACTTACACACACACACAGTCTCTCGCTCACGCACAACACTCACATAGTTACACATACATACTTACACACACACACCACACACTCTCGCACACACATGCACTCGCATAGTTACACATACAGACTTACACACAAACACACGCACACACATGCACTCACATAGTTACACATACAGACTTACACACACACACACACACTCTCAACCCTCGCACACACATGCACTCACATAGTTACACACAGTTACACACACACACACACTCTCACCCTCGCACACACATGCACTCACATAGTTACACATAGACTTACACACACACACACCCACTCTCAACCCTCGCACACGCATGCACTCACATAGTTACACATACAGACTTACACACACACACCACTCTCACCACACATGCACTCATAGTTACACATACAGACTTACACACACACACACCCACTCAACCCTCGCACACACATGCACTACATAGTTACACATACAGACTTACACACACACACACACCCACTCTCAACCCTCGCACACATGCACTCACGACTTACACACACACACTCTCACCCTCGCACACACATGCACTCACATAGTTACACATATAGACTTACACACACACACCCCCACACTCAACCCTCGCACACACATGCACTCACATAGTTACACACATATAGACTTACACACACACACACCCACTCTCAACCCTCGCACACACAGCACTCACATAGTTACACATACAGACTTACACACACACACACCCACTCTCAACCCTCGCACACACATGCACTCACATAGTTTACACATACACATGCAGTTACACATACAGACTTACACACACACACCCCACTCTCAACCCTCGCACACACATGCACTCACATAGTTACACATATAGACTTACACACACACACACCCACTCTCAACCCTCGCACACACATGCACTCACATAGTTACACATATAGACTTACACACACACACCCCACTCTCAACCCTCGCACACACATGCACTCACATAGTTACACATTAGACTTACACACAAACACACCACTCTCAACCCTCGCACACAATGCACTCACATAGTTACACATACAGACTTACACACACACACACCCACTCTCAACCCTCGCACACACATGCACTCACATAGTTACACATACAGACTTCACACACACACAACCTCGCACACATGCACTCACATAGTTACATACAGACTTACACACACACACCCACTCTCAACCCTCGCACACACATGCACTCACATAGTTACACATACAGACTTACACACAAACACACCCACTCTCAACCCTCGCACACAATGCACTCACATAGTTACACATACAGACTTACACACAAACACACCCACTCTCAACCCTCGCACACACATGCACTCACATAGTTACACATACAGACTTACACACACACACACCCACTCAACCCACACATGCACTCACATAGTTTACACATACAGACACAACCCTCGCACACACATGCACTCACATAGTTACACATACAGACTTACACACACACACACACTCTCAACCCTCGCACACACATGCACTCATAGTTACACATTAGACTTACACACACACACACCCACTCTCAACCCTCGCACACACATGCACTCACATAGTTACACATATAGACTTACACACACACACACCCACTCTCAACCCTCGCACACACATGCACTCACATAGTTACACATATAGACTTACACACACACACACACTCTCAACCCTCGCACACACATGCACTCACATAGTTACACATATAGACTTACACACACACACACCCACTCTCAACCCTCGCACACACATGCACTCACATTGTTTACACATATAGACTTACACACAACACACCCACTCTCAACCCTCGCACACACATGCACTCACATAGTTACACATACAGACTTACACACACACACACCCACTCTCAACCCTCGCACACACATGCACTCACATAGTTACACATACAGACTTACACACACACACACCCACTCTCAACCCTCGCACACCATGCACAACATAGTTACACTTATAGACTTACACACACACACACCCACTCTCAACCCTCGCACACACATGCACTCACATAGTTACACATACAGACTTACACACACACACACCCACTCTCAACCCTCGCACACACATGCACTCACATAGTTACACTTATAGACTTATACACACACACACCCACTCTCAACCCTCGCACACACATGCACTCACATAGTTACACATACAGACTTACACACACACACACCCACTCTCAACCCTCGCACACACATGCACTCACATAGTTACACATATAGACTTACACACACACACACCCACTCTCAACCCTCGCACACACATGCACTCACATAGTTACACATACAGACTTACACACACACACACCCACTCTCACCCTCGCACACACATGCACTCACATAGTTACACATATAGACTTACACACACACACACCCACTCTCAACCCTCGCACACACATGCACTCACATAGTTACACATACAGACTTACACACACACACACCCACTCTCAACCCTCGCACACATGCACTCACATAGTTACACATATAGACTTCACACACACACACCCACTCTCAACCCTCGCACACACATGCACTCACATAGTTACACATACAGACTTAACACACACACACCCACTCTCAACCCTCGCACACACATGCACTCACATAGTTACACATATAGACTTACACACACACACACACTCTCAACCCTCGCACACACATGCACTCACATAGTTACACATACAGACTTACACACACACACACACCCACTCTCAACCCTCGCACACACATGCACTCACATAGTTACACATACAGACTTACACACACACACACCCACTCTCAACCCTCGCACACACATGCACTCACATAGTTACACATACAGACTTACACACACACACACCCACTCTCAACCCTCGCACACACATGCACTACATAGTTACACATATAGACTTACACACACACACACACACTCAACCTCGCACACACATGCACTCACATAGTTACACATACAGACTTAACACACACACACCACTCTCAACCTCGCACACACATGCACTCACATAGTTACACATACAGACTTACACACACACACACCACTCTCAACCCTCGCACACACATGCACTCACATAGTTACACATACAGACTTACACACACACACACCTCTCAACCCTCGCACACACATGCACTCACATAGTTACACATATAGACTTACCACACACACACACACTCTCAACCCTCGCACACACATGCACTCACATAGTTACACATACAGACTTACACACACACACACACCACTCTCAACCCTCGCACACACATGCACTCACATAGTTACACATACAGACTTACACACACACACACCCACTCTCAACCCTCGCACACATGCACTCACATAGTTACACATATAGACTTACACACACACACACACTCTCAACCCTCGCACACACATGCACTCACATAGTTACACATACAGACTTACACACACACACCCACTCTCAACCCTCGCACACACATGCACTCACATAGTTACACATACAGACTTACACACACACACACCACTCTCACCCTCGCACACACATGCACTCACATAGTTACACATACAGACTTACACACACACACACCACTCTCAACCCTCGCACACACATGCACTCACATAGTTACACATACAGACTTACACACACACACACCACTCTCAACCCTCGCACACACATGCACTCACATAGTTACACATACAGACTTACACACACACACACCCACTCTCAACCCTCGCACACACACATGCACTCACATAGTTACACATACAGACTTACACACACACACACCACTCTCAACCCTCGCACACACATGCACTCACATAGTTACACATACAGACTTACACACACACACACCACTCTCAACCCTCGCACACACATGCACTCACATAGTTACACATATAGACTTACACACACACAACAGCTCACATAGTTACACATACAGACTTACACACACACACACACCTCTCAACCTCGCACACACATGCACTCACATAGTTACACATACAGACTTACACACCACACCACTCTCAACCTCGCACACACATGCACTCACATTGTTACACATACAGACTTACACACACACACACGCTCTCGCCCACACACACACATGCACTCACATAACTACACATACAGACTTACACACACACACACCCACTCTCAACCCTCGCACACACATGCACTCACATAGTTACACATACAGACTTACACACACACACACACACGCTCTCGCCCACACACACATACATGCACTCACATAGTTACACATACAGACTTATACCCACACACACACTCTCTTGCCCAAGCACACACATGCACTCACAGAGTTACACATTCAGACTTACACAGACACACACACTGTCTCGCTCACGCACACACATAGTTACACATACAGCCTTACACACACACGCACTCTCTCGCCCACGCACACACATGCATCATATATTTACACACAGACTTATACACACACGCACTGTTTCTCACACACACACACACACACACACACACACACACACACACACTCTGTCTCTGTCTGTCTCTGTCTCTCTCTCCATCTCAGACATACTCTCTCTCTCCCTCTCTGGCATCCTCTTCTGACATACTCGCCCGCCTCTCTCTCCCATTCTCTGACATACTCTCGCAACCCTCTCTCTATCTGACATAGTGGCACTCTCTCACATACACTCACTTATACACGTGTATACACACGTTTATGCATATCAAAATCTATATTAAAGAAAATCATTACAGAATAAATAAATAAATCATTGCTACTGGCAAATTACCCAAAAATTTTAAAAACGTTGCCTGACATTTTGCAAATACTAAAAAATCATTCGAATAAGAAATTAAAAAAAAACTTGTTACTGTGATTTTTTGTCATGTCTTTGAGAAACTCATTTCGCGTCAGCAGTATCCTGAAATTATGGCAAGTACCACCCACAGACGCACGCACGCACGAACACACACACACACACACACACACATGCACATCAGACCAGTTCAACAAAAATGGTGAGCGCCAGTAAGAAGTGAACATATTACCCTGGTGATTGATATGCAATCTATCTATCTTTTATCTATAACTTTTATCTCTCTCCCCCCCTCTCTCTCTCTCTCTCTCTCTCTCTCTCTCTCTATATATATATATATATATATATATATATATATATATGTGATGTCTCAGTATGTTCCAATCTCTCATTTTATACATCTCTCTTTTTCTCTTTCACTCCCCCCCTCTCTCTCTCTCATTGTCTGTATCAGTATGTTCATATGTATCTATCTTATTGTTTATATTTCTCCTGTCTGTCTGTCTGTCTGTCTGTCTGTTTCTCTCTCTCTCTCTCTCTCTCTCTCTCTCTCTCTCTATATATATATATATATATATATATATATATATATATTATATATATTTCTACCTATAAATGTGTTTGCCTCATTCTGTTCATCCTCCTCTCTCTCTCTCTATCTATCTATCTCTATCTCTCTCTCTCTCTAATCTATCTCTCTCTCTCTCTCTCTCTCTATATATATATATATATATATATATATATATCTATTTCTCTATCTATCAATCTCATATCTCTCCTCTCTCTCTCTCTCTCTCTCTCTCTCTCTCTCTATATATAATATATATATATATATATATATATATATATATATATATATATATATATATTATATTTCTACTATCAATCTATCTCTCTTCTCTCTCTCTCTCTCTCTCTCTCTCTCTATATATATATATATATATATATATATATATATATATATGATGTCTCAGTATGTTCCAATCTCTCATTTTTTACATCTCTCCTTTCTCTTTTTTCTCCCTCTCAATCTCTTTCTCACTCACTCACTCTCAGTATATATTTCCACCCATCAATCTGTCTCATTCTGTTCATCTCCTTCTATCTGTCTGGGTCTGTCTATTTCTCTCTCTCTCTCTCTCTCTCTTCTCTCTCTCTCTCTCTCTCTCTCACTCACTCACCCTCACTCATTCACTCTCTTTCTCTCACTCATTCTCTCTCACTCATTCTCACTCTCACTCACTCACAGTATATATTTCTACCAATCAGTTTGTCTCATTCTGTTCATCTCCCTCTCTCTGTCTGGGTCTGTCTGTTTCTCTTTCTCTCTGTCTCTCTCTCACCCACTCACTCACTCACTCACCCTCACTCATTCACTCATTCTCTCTCGCACTCATTCTCACTCTCTCACACACTTTCTGTCTCACTCTCTCTGTCTCACACTCTTTCCGTCTCACACACACACACACACACACTCTCTCTCTCTCTCTCTCTCTCTCTCTATCTATCTCTCTCTCTATATATATATATATATTATATATATATATATATATATATAAATAAAGATATTCCGAGGGACCTCACAACAGTGAGGGGGCCGTGTGCAGTTAAAACCGTTGAGAGGAAGGCCTCGAAAACGTGCACATTCTCTCCTGATGATCCCATGCATTTATAAACATCATTTGTTTTTTCAATATATCAAATTCACACACACACACACACACACACACACACACACACACACACACATATATATATATATATATTTCTCGTAATATATATATTGACATTTTTGCTAATTTGATTTGTTAGTTCGACGGTTGTTTGAAAAAGGAGGAAATATATCTTCCGTAAAAAAAGAAAAAGAAACCCCATTACGAGAAATATTTCAATATTTCAATAACTTCAAATAAAGATGAAAGTCAACATTATTGAATTCTGAAAGTTTTGCTGATGTTTAATCTGAGTTTGTCTGATTGATCAGCCAATTTGTCTAAATTAACTTTAATAAAAAAAAAGCAATTTTACATTTTCTAAATTAAACAAAAAATATATTACCAAATAAAGTCGTTTTCTAGGTTAATCTATGTACAAAGAATATGAATATACCCAGAGAGGAAGACACACTGAAATATTGAATGGACAGACTTCTTGTGCAAACTAAGGCATATATATATATATATATATATATATATATATATATATATACAGAATGCGATGAGTAAATTGTCGTCTATATTACGCAAAAATAGAAATAACGCTGACTCTTCACTTTATCAGATATGTAAAATAATGAGACTTGGAAGTACGACGTCAGCGGTGAGTTGACGTGAGATGGATGTGGAAAAATTGAAAAGTGCAAGAATGGAAATTAACCAGAATCAGGATGACGTGTGAATAACGGACCCTGGTTTCTGATTCGACAGAACAAGTCGATGTTGGAGTGAGTATACCAGGCTTGGTACCTTGGCGAGCCCCTAACAGAATTAACGAGGTACACAAATAAAATTACAAGGCGAAGGCACGCATACAATTTGCAATGTTTATTACATGTAACATATAAAAAACAATTCTAATTCTTTCTCAATGAGAAGTGTTTTCTCTAAAAGTTCTTAGAGGTTTATGCCCCCTCATTTCTGGGCCAGTTGAGGGGGTAAATACTCAACTTCCTGTCCCCTGACACAGGAGAGTTACACTAAACCCAACAGCGTGAACGATAGTGTGAATGAAAGAGGAAAAAAGTTTGTCTTGCCGTAGTTTCTGGAGGGAATGGACAGAGGGAGTCTTTCTTATGTGTTCGGAGTAGACGAACGCAAGAGCTGGTGCTCTGGCTGAGTTCTTTGAAGGGATAGACGCAAAATTAGGGCCTGTCCTCCGAGGGCATTTATTTGGGTCGCAATTAAATAAATGAGCTCTGGAATAGACAACGCAATCAAGTCTTGTATTCATTAATTAAAACCCAACAACGAACGCAAGGACAAAAACGCATCCCAAGTACTTCCGGACCCACCGAAGAACAGAGAATGCCACCCAGCAACAACAAACCCAGCTAAACCGATCCGAAATAGCAGATGACCGGATAGACGACCGTTAATCCGCTGTGAGTTTAGAGATATCTATATGACTATTACAACCTACTCCTTTAAATTAATCCCGCCATATCACAGATATATTTACCAGGTATTTTCATGTAGGCTTCTGTGTTGATTCTGAGGCGATTTGGGAAGAGGCATAACGTTACCATCGCTAGTGACCACATCAAACACCATGATATGGATTTGGTGTTGATTTTCATCGCTATCGGACATATTGTGGAGACAGAGCAAGCCAACGTCGACTACTGAGGGATAAAATCCCCCCAATGGGCCCACCTATTGGCTGTGGGTGGCGACCCGTGATACTTAAGGATGGACTCCTGATATCTGAGTAGTCTGTCATGCAACACTTCCTTTGGCCCTTACTTAGGCTAGATGAGCGGTCACAGAGGACACCCGCGATTAATAGGCTAGTCACGTTAATCCCTAGCATTTATATGATAGTCCTAACCCTATTGTCCTTATGGCAAAACCCCGGCCCTTTTTATCGTATATGTACTAAAATGCGGTGGCTGAGTGTCTTAATGTCCTGGGCATGAAGTTAAACTGCATCTAATTGTGGAATTCTGGGAAATGGGAGTACCCCTCTATTGCAATTACTTCCAAGTCCACCCTGAACCAGAGTGGTAGTACCTATTAGGGTCTCATCTATGGGTTAAATAGCTAAAAAAATGATTATTAAAAATGTATTTATCTGTGAAAAACAAAATCATTTTAATTTAGAGTGGATGTTTGAGTTTGTAGAAAAGTTTTGCAGTGCGGTCTTTAATTTTTTCCCTCGTGACCAGTGCTAAAAATTATCCCTATTTCATCGTATGAGAAATAGTGAATGTCTCCCTGTACTTCGTGCTTGATAAGAAACTCAGACACACCCATATATTCTGTTTATGGAACTTATTGACTTGCTAGGATCTTTGTCAATCATGCCCTGGATCTCACCAACAAATTTGGGAGTTCATTTCTTATCAAAACCATCAGAGTGAGGTTCATTTCGAATATTCTGCATTGTCCTTAGATTGACACCCAAACACTGGGAAATCTTGTAAGTCCCGGCATGAATGCCCAAGCAGTACAGAATGCCATATTCAAATATCTGGAGGAGTGAATTGCGTCATTGTGTTGTTTTCGTCAGACAGTGGCCAACTGAGTCTAGTTTGCTGCACAGTAGACAAAAACTGAAACAGATTAAGCACATGCGTAAAATCAATTATTTAAAATTTCAACTATTTACCCACCCCACTCTGTAAACACACACACACACTCACACGTATATATATATATATATATATATATATTATATATATATATATATATATATATATATATGTTGTGTGTTGCATACCTCTTTACCGGCACTAAATATCTATATGTAATATACCTTCTTTTACTTCTTACTCTGGTCGTATCCTCTTCTGGCCGGCTTTGCTTCTTCTATCGTCTATCATCTATCTTGGCCTGGTATATCTTCTAAGGTCTCGTCTGGTCTTCTATTGAGGATTCCGTGTTTGGTTTCTGTTGCTAAGTATTTCTTGTTATCAGAAGCCTTGTGTCATTGTTAGCTTTTAGTAATAACAACAAGACTTCGATTTACGATGATGTTACTTTATTCCATAAACCCCCAGACCAGACAATGCGCGCGGATCCTTACATCTTGCTAGCTTCGCTTCTAAGTTCTAACTCTAACTAACTGAGTTGCTTACCCCTTAAACCGGAAGGGGCTTCTATCGGCTTCCGATTTTCACGATCATCCCCAGAACGCAAGGTCAGAGTGAGATCAAATGCTGTCACTCACTCTCAAGGCCATCAGCTGCACTAATATGATTTCTACACTATTGTCATAATCATTAGGTATCTAATGATTATGTAACATATATATATATATATATATATATATATATGTATATATATATATATATATATATATATATATACAGAATCAATCCAGCACTCCACAACATAGTGTAAGCGAGTTCGAACTCCAGTTGTGCTATTACGTACATTTTTTTTATTAATACACTTGGGAAAATATATGAACCCCTCATCCCCTTGGTCATGGGTTGAATCTTACCACTGGTCTAATACAAGGAAAACTTTGGCAATAGATAACCCACGAATGTTAATATGCCATTAAACAAACAAACAAGAACATAAGAACACCCACGTCCTTGAAGATGACCAAACATGGTCGAAAGAACCCATACTTCAAGTACACAAAGAAGTTGGACCGATTCTAATTTGACTAAAAAGACAATTGTAACATCTCGTTCACAAGAAAATTCAATCAAAAAGCTACATACTAAATTTTGTCTCTCATATATAAATTATATATATATATATATATATATATATATATATATAGAGAGAGAGAGAGAGAGAAAGACAGAGACAGAGAGAGGGCAGGTGGTGTGTATGTATAAATTTATATGTCTGGATGAAACTACGAAATAAAACAATTAACAACAAAATATATATATATATATATATATATATATATATATATATATATATATGTGAGTATATTAAAAAAAATGGAAGCACATCCGGCATTATAAGATATAGGTAGTATATATTGCGCCTGTTTCAACTTTATGGGGTTTATAAAATGTAATTCAATTGAAATCATTTTAAAAATAAATTGAAAACAATTGTAAAATGCATTTCATAAACACTAGTCATCTTCGTTTTGGTGAATAAAACAAAGGGAAGCTTAACGTTTAACACGAGAGATTCAACTTATGCTCACGTTCTGGCTGAAATGTCTTTTAACCATGTGTATAATAAACGTATTTTGGTTTAAAAATAATGTAAATTTTATTTATAAACCTAAAAGTCTCAAAAACGTATATATATATATATATATATATATATATATATATATATATATATATATATATAGAGAGAGAGAGAGAGAGAGAGAGAGAGTCAGATCTTAGCCCTGAAGAGCATTAGGCGAAACTTTTAGTAGGTTCGTCTGACTCATTAGATTTATCTTTATTATTTGCTCTACTTAGGTATTGAGCACTTTTTATTTATTAGCTTTAGTCTCCTGGCGGGTTTGTATGTATATATATATATATATATATATATATATATATATTTACATATACATTGTTTTTTTCTTTTGGCAAAGATATTGTCCTAATAGATTAATTTTTGTTGGTATGATTATCTTGGTCTTTTCTTTTTTACAAAAAATTGTTTCTTCCCGGTTGATGTTTGGTAGTATATTTTTACAATCAAACTATTTGCTGGTTTTTTTTCTCACCGCGAGGATTTACCAACAAGTTTGGTATATATATATATATATATATATATATATATATATATATATAATGTGTGTGTGAGTAGATATCAAGATATCTTATAAATGGACAGGTGCTGAACATACAGAGAGAAAAAGAAAGAAAGGGTCGTACACACCGATTTATATAGACATATAAAAGAAAGTCTGATGCAAACACAGAGAGATAAAGACAGACACAGAGACATAGACAGAGAGGGGGTGGTTATTATATTCATTGTTCTCATTCTGAAAAAAAAACCCACTTTACTGTTAGTATTGTGTATGAGCAGGTACACTTAACGCCCTCTAAATTCCGATCTATTGTCCAATTTCTCCATCCGAATCCTGGTCTCTTTTATTTAGTCGTCTTTTCAACTTTCACTTTCGCTTTTGATGTTTCAGTTTTGAAAGCATTGCCGGCACATCAAAATAAAACACCTTTGCCTCTACCTTTATGAGGTGGTGGTGGTGGGGGGGGTACCGAGGTCGGCACGAAGAAAGTGCTGTCCCTTTTATTTGGTTGCATGCGACAGACTGTAAGATCATAAAACGCACTTGCCGACTTTAAATAATCTATGATTAGAAACGTGTACGCTAACAAGTCAACAATTAAACAGAGAAACGTTCAAAGTGCATCAAAGTGCATCAGAAGTCAGGAATACCTTTGCATACGAGAGACACGTAAATGTATTTATATGCACTAGCAAAAAAAAACAAAAACAAAAGAAAAACGCACTCCGGGCGGTGTAAAAAAATAATTTTTTGAAAGATATTGCCTTAGAGGGTGGAAATGTGTTTATTTTATGACAGAAGACAGATTTGTTTTTTTTAAATACACTTTATTTTACAAAATTTTGATGAGAATTGAACGAATATTTTAATTTTAGTGCTAAAAAGTATTTAAAAAGAATTCTTACTCGATTTTATCGACTTCCAAAAGTACGTAAAATGATTTTTTGCTACGCTCTTTCGTAAATAGAAATTAGACAGATCATTGAAATCTTTTATTAGACATAAAAATAGTTTTCCTTTTGAAATTCAAAAAAATCTTTTCTTTCTAATAAAATCAAGTTTCTCAGTTAAATTCAAATTAATTCAAACAAGTTTGTACTTTCTTCTATGTAATGACGATTTTTGGTAATGTGACGTATGCAGTGACGTAGTTTCGGTAACAAATAGAGACCGAATCTGCAGTATTAATAGTTGAAAACGCTTAAAATCGATTACTGTATATACTCATGTTATGAACGACTTTTTACGACTAATTTTCCTGCTCTCAAAAAAAAAAAAAAAAAAAAAAAAAAAAAAAACAAAACAATGTCTTGAAACGACGATTATTACCTTGGAGGATGCGCGTGATATAAGGGTTAGAGTCGTAAAAAATGGACTCGTCGAACCACGTTCAAATCCTGGACGAGGCTGTTTGCATTTCACATTGTACTAATACTCTTGGGAAAGGTATGTATCCAATTACTCCCCCCAAGCTATGGTTAAGCAGGACAAACTTGGCTCTTTAAACTTGGTTAGGTAACCAGTCTAAGAGAAACAAAACTCTGAGTTTAAACCTTTTAAACTCCGCTTAAGAAATTGACCTTGTGTCACATCCTGCCCGTGCGAGGGGGTTGATCAATGTATACTACCTTGTTCCTTGGTCTAATTTTGCCGTCATTTCGACCCAGTGTATTCCTGTATAGCCTGTACTTAAACATTAATACATTAATACTATACATTAATAAAACAACATAAATCCCGACACAAAACATCGACTGCCTTTCATGGAAAGGCCTGGGGAGAAAATCCCGAAAACAAATCAGTCCCTAAGGAGGAGTGATGCTGAAATCCAGTGCTACCCACCAACTCCTACGACACTACTGCTGTCAAACTCCATTGCTCCCTTACCTTTCCTTTAGATCACAGAGGCAGTGTGGAAAGGGAGGATTTGCTGCTTGGACAACAGCTCATCCTCCATATGAATCCGCCCAGGCTATGTAGTTAAAAACAAAACAAAAAAAACTTGGACACTACTCCATCGTCTCTCATAGACAGAAGGATGCCAACAACAAAACAAAGGCTGGTAATATTCGTGGAGTTCCTCCTTCCTCAAAAACCGCTAGCCGGTGGCTGCTGAAAAAAAACCCAGCTACGATAGACGTTCGTATCTGAAGCAGTGTCACTTGAAAAAAAACAACCAGCTTAGGACGTTTTTCCCGAAAACCCAACCCCAACTTCAACCCAAACCCCTAACCCTAACCCCTAACACTAAGCCCCTAGTTAAAGTTAACAGTTTTATTACAAAATTTGTGGGTTCTGTTTTTTCTCGGTCACCCTGTATACAGGATGACCCAGAAAAAACAGAGCCCAAATTATTCATTTATTTTCCCATTAAACTAACCCTAACCCCAATACTGAACCCTAACCCTATTTTTTTTTTTTTCAAGTGACACCGCTTCGGCTACGGACTTCAATCTTTTTCTTTGTTTAATAACATATCAATCTTCCTGGGTTATTTCTTGCCAAAACCATCCCTGTAGATGAATAAAAAGTAAAGTCGACGGGGCGGCCTAAAGTCGGTATCAGCCAGTCAGCGAGGGAGTCTATCTCCTTTTCAATAGCGCTAGACCAAGGAGATTATTTTAGCATCTGAGGTGGAGCGGCACACCTGCCATCAGCTCCTTACTTTACCGCACAGATCCCTGTGCTACTCATACGCTGAGTTGGCGAGGACCAGTATCGAACCAGGAACCTTGTGGTTTCTATCCGAACGCTCTACCGACTGCAAGCTATAGCTGGGGGTGAGGGGTTCATAACTTAAACATTTTTAACGTAACTTATAACTAACATGGCGAAAAGAATGCTTAATTTTTGAGTCCAAATCACTTCATGTTTATATAAGAATTTTTGCCCTTATATGGCAATTTGAAATTAAGCAGCGTATCAATTGTAAATTGTAAAGTGTCAAAGTTCAAGTAGTTCTCCTTGTCACAACAGTTTGTCATCCACAGAGGAAAGCAACACTTGTCGTTCGTTTTGACGTCTGCTAAGAACCAAACGTCTAAGCAGGTGCCTCACAAATTCGTTTTTAGATCTAAAAACGTTTAAATCAACCACTGTTAAGTTTTTAAGGGCCATCATTGGCCAATAGATTCTTGATAAAGAGTACTCCGATAATGAATCCTTTGGTAATTAGTGAGTTCGATTCTCACTGGGTGACCCATAATCTGGCCTTGTGCCACATCTAAGCTAAGCTTAGTAAATAAGTATATCCAAATTTTCCGGGCACCTCATGTGGTGTAATGGATAGCAAGCTAGATTAGCAGACCAGTGTTAGTGAGTTCGATTCTCACTGGGTGCCCCACACTTCTGGCCTTGTGCCGCATCTGAGCTAAGCTTAGAAAATAACTATATCCAAATTTTCCGGGCACCTCACGTGGTGTAATGGTTAGCAAGCTCGCTTCGCAAACCATTGTTAGTGAGTTCGATTCTCACTGGGTGCCCCATACTTCTGGCCTTTTGCCACACCTAAGCTCAGCTTAGTAAATAACTATATCCACATTTTCCAGGGCACCTCATGTGGTGTAATGGTTAGCAAGCTAGTATTTGCAGACCATTGTTAGTGAGTTCGATTCTCACTGGGTGCCCCATACTTCTGGCCTTGTGCCACATCTAAGCTCAACTTAGTATATAACTATATCCAAATTTTCCGGGCACCTCACGTGGTGTAATGGTTAGCATGCTCGCTTCGCAAACCATTGTTAGTGATTTCGATTCTCACTGGGTGCCCCATACTTCTGGCCTTGCGCCACATCTAAGCTACGCTTAGTAAATAACTATATCCAAATTTTCCAGGGCACCTCATGTGGTGCAATGGTTTGCTAATCTAGCTTGCTAACCATTGTTATTGAGTTCGATTCTCACTGGGTGCCCCATAATTCTGGCATTGTGCCGCATCTAAGCTATGCTTAGTAGATAACTATATCCACATTTTCCAACAACCACATGAAAAGAAGAGTAAAGGGAAGTAACTCTTTATGAACTCTTTATGAATCAGGGGTGAACCTTAAAATATGTGTCAAGAACATGTCAGCATTTGGCGCGTTAATTCGACGCGCCTTTTTTTATTCGCCCCTCCCACTCCCAAAACAAGTGTCAATCTTAAATAGCTTTTTAAAGTGAAGGACTGCGTTTGTTTTAGTCACGTGCATAGACATTTACCAACTCCACGAGCAGGATGTGTCACAAGACCAATTTTTTTAAGCGGAGTTTAACAGATTTGAATATATATATTTACCAACCCCTCCACACGAGCAGGATTTGACACAAGGTCAATTTCTTAAGCGGAGTTCCACAGGTTTGAATTCAGAGATTTCCTTCTTCTAGACCGGTTTGAACTCGGGGCGACGAGTCCATTTCCCATGACTTTAACCATTACACCACGCGCTTCCTAACAGATTTGAATATAGAGTTTTTCTTCTCCTAGCCTAGTTGATTAACCAAGGTTAAATAGCCCAGTCTGCCCTACTACTTACCAATAGCTGGAGGGTGAATAGTAGGGTTCATACATTTCCCATGTGAAATGCAAACAGTCTCGTCAAGGTTTTGAACTCGTCTCGTCTTGTATATGTTTCTGTTGGAGTTTTATTATATAAGGCGTGTGGCAGATAGTCACTCCTACTTATAGACTCGCCGATAAGCACGTGACCAGGGAAGGCAACCTCTTATCCAATCACTGGCGGTGCTCTGCTGCTGCTGTTATATTTATACTGGCTGATTTTAATCTTAGCACACAGCTACTTGGATCTTCTTGGACGTCGAACCTAAAGGATACTATACCACAGGACTTATTGACTTACCAAAGGATACTATACCACAGGACTTATTGACTTACCAAAGGATACTATACCACAGGACTTATTGACTTACAAAAGGATTGCTATAACTCGGGACCTACTTTAAGTTCTTTTACAACTGACCAAGGATGACGGCTAGATACTTAACAGTTTCTACAAGCAAAATACACAGAGTGGTACCTTGACTTACGAGTTTATTGTCTGCTCGCAACTCACTTTCTTCGTATGTCAAATCATTTTTTCTTCATTGATATAAAGTGAAATACCATTAATCTGCCCGCCAAAAATTTATTGTCGCTTTTTATTTATTTTAATAATGAAAAATACTACTGCATTGTATAAAAATACATAATAAAATAAGTCACCCCAAAAATGTAGTATGTATCAGTTTAAAAACAAACGAGAAATTTGAGAAAATCAGCTAGTGTAATGGTTAGAATCCCCGCCTGTCAGCCTGGCAGTCAGGGTTCGAATCACACACAGAGCAGTCTCCTGTCTATAACTCTGCTGATAAGGCATGATATGCCAAAATGTACATACAGAGATCGAATTTTTTTCTCGATTGGTTTACGCCTTTACATTTGAACTGATATGCTCGCTTAATTTATTAATTATCAACTAATTAAATTTCAGTTAGGTATGACTTCAATTAAGCACTTATTCTCCCATAATAAAATAAATAATAATCAAAAAAATAGAATGTAATGAATGCTGTTATATTTTTTCATGAATAATATTTTCTCTGGCGTAATAGATTTGGAAGCTTAAATGTTTTTAGAGAAGTTGAGGACATAAGCGTATCTGAAGCTCGTTCGTACTTCAAAGCAAAAAATCGATCCAGTTACAGCTCGTAACTTGGAAAACTCGTAAATTGAGGTAGTCGTAAGTCACGTGGTGCAGCCATACAGTAACACTGACACCCCTAACGTTTGGAAGAATTCTCGCTTAATCTTATCAGAGAGATCAGATTTCCATATGATCGATAATGTTTCTATAGCTGTCTATGCCTTTCCTATGCATATATTGATATCAGTTTCTGTAGATGGGATATTACTACTTAGGAATGTGAACAGGTCTACTGATTTGAGAGACTTCGTTTTATCTGAGTTCACACAGACGTTGATGCTTCTTATTGCCTTCTATCGGCTATGCAGAAGTGATTCAGCTTGCGCAGGTGTATTTGCGAGAAGCGCTAGATCATCTGCGAAGTCCGCATTTGTAATAGTTTCTGCTGGATATCATCGGTTTCTGGCCATTTTCTTAGCGTGAAACCTTTTTCCTTTATTAGATCTAATAGCATAGTTTAGATATATTATCAATATATTAATTATCTTGTTCCTTAATCTTACGACCGTTATCATTTTGCAACACCCTCTGGTTAAAAATGGGAACGTCCAAATCATCCCAGGTGAAATGCAAGAATGTAAATCCTATTTATATGGTGTGGTTTATCCGCCGAATTATTATTTCTTATGAGTGTTGTCACCTCTGCTCAATAATGGACCATTCCGTTTTTATTACAAAGAAAGAAAAGGAAGAAAAAGGACATGCTACACAGAAAGAATATAATAAGAAAGAAATAAAGAGAGTAGGAGAAAGATAGTTAGAGGAGGTGAGCGCCGAAGGGATAACACTAATAATGGACCATTCCGTTCATATTATAAAGAAAGAAAGGTAAGAAAAGGGACATGCTACGTAGAAAGAAAAACAATGAGAAACAAAGATAGAGAGCAGGGGAAAGATATAGGGAGGGTGTGGGTGTGCGGAAGCGATAACGCTAATCTGTTACAATCGAGCGTAAGGAGAAGATGAAAAGAAGGACAGAAAGAAAAAGAGCGAGAGAGTTAAATCAAGATTATTATACTTTCTACATAATGAACTATTCTGCAATAGCTCTTTAGTAAATATATCAATCATTGAAATAATTAAATTATCATACTGTGGTATATCCACAGGTCCTGTTAGTTTTATTATATTTATAATAGAGTATTTAGCAATAGCTCTTAAGTAAACATATCAAACGTTGTAATAATTAAATTATCATACTGTGGTATATCCACAGGTCCTGCTAGTTTTATTATATTTATAATAGAGTATTTAGCAATAGCTCTTAAGTAAACATATCAAACGTTGTAATAATTAAATTATCATACTGTGGTATATCCACAGGTCCTGTTAGTTTTATTATATTTATAATAGAGTATTTAGCAATAGCTCTAGTAGATATAAATTGTGATAATGTATCTCCTTGTCGGACTCCAGCGACTATGTCAAAGAACGGTTTATCTAAACAACCAAATAATGTAATGAAAACCATGGCTATTAACCTTAAGAAAATTAATTCGATTCCTCGCCACACAGACGAGGTCGCTGGCCGCAGAATTGGGCTTAACGTTCGTAAGTTCTGAAGAACTCATTAGAAAAAGAAGGAAAGAAGATATTGAGAAACGCCAGAGATTCAAGTAAAATCAGATGATAAAAACAACGATCTACATGGATGTTTATAATTAAGAAATAAATCATTAATTACAGTGTCGAAACATTCTATGTTCATTAATTTAAAAAAAAAGAAGCTACTATAAATAACACAGATCTGCTATATAGTCGCCATTACATACCAAATTAGATTATATATATATATATATATATATATATATTATATATATAATCTAATTTGGTATGTAATGGCGACTATATAGCAGATCTGTGTTATTTATAGTAGCTTTGTCGTTAGTATACATCGCTGAAGAGACTTAATAAAGTCGAAACAGTCTGTACGGTGTTCTGCATGGCGAGCCATCCTTTGCGGGATTTACTTGTCAAGATTATTTTCTATAATTATCGAATTTTATGCGATACATGCATTTATAATTGCCTTCAAGCAAAATATAAATAATAATTTATCAACAATGCTTCTATAAAAACAAACATCCAAAAATCTTATTCACTTCGCCGAAGAGCTTACGGCCGGGTTTGTTTACTAAATAAACGTCCACTTACCTACTATGGCAGGGGCGTGTAATAGTATCATTGACAAGGTTAATTTCGCAGGGATTGTTCGCTATGTACCGGCGGCCGAACGGATATGGTCTCTGACTATGCCTGTGAAGTCCCGGTTTCGATTCCTGTCGGAGGGGAGTCGTTAGTATACATCGCTGAAGAGACTTAATAAAGTCGAAACAGTCTGTACGGTGTTCTGCATGGCGAGCCATCCTTTGCGGGATTTACTTGTCAAGATTATTTTCTATAATTATCGAATTTTATGCGATACATGCATTTATAATTGCCTTCAAGCAAAAATATAAATAAATATATATATATATATATATATATATATTACATTTTTACTTGAAGGCACTTACAACGCATGTATCGCATAAAATTCGATAACTTTTTTCTTATAGAAAATGAACTTGACAAGTGTAACCCCGGCAAAGGATCGCTCGTGTCTGTAGAATATCGTACAGACTGTTTCGACTTTATTAAGTCTCATCAGCGATATATACTAACGATTTCCCTCCGACAGAAATCGAAACCGGGACCTCAGCAAGCATAGTGAAACACTATATCGCATCGACCACAGTACACAGCTA
>CM042139.1:20396719-20426719 GCA_023376005.1 Doryteuthis pealeii
GTGCCAGCAGAAGAATTACGAATGGGGAATAGAATACACTGAGTATATCCCCACTGCAGAGGGGTAAGACTCCTCTCCCTCAAAAAAGATGCCCTGGATCTGACACTAAAGTTTATCTGATGTTGAGAATTCAATTCTGAAATTCTGAGGAGTTTGAAGTACCCCTTCATTATCATTACTCCCAGGTCCACCGGAATGGTAGTATTTGTGATGGTCCAATCTATAAGTTAAAAGATGTTTAGAATTATTCGTATTCAATAGGACTGCGTGAAGACTGTTTGAATTGCGTTAAATAGAAATTTAAAAGACCCACTATTAGTAACCAGTTGATATTTAGAGGAGTGTTCAAATTACAACGGTAGCTTATATCCAAATCATCCCTTCATTTGTTTCTGGCAGAGTTCATGGTTTGGTTTGTTTTGTTTTACGGCATATAAACCTCGGTGGGTCATTTAATGCCGACAAAGTTGTGCAATAAATTCATTCTTGATGGATAATACAATTTTGTTTATAAACTCATGTTTTTCTATTCAACCCATAGATGGGATCCTAACAGGTACTACCTCTCCGTGTCAGAGTGGACCAGGAAGCAATGGTGATGAAGGGTGCTACACATTCCCCAAACCTCCAGAACTGGAACCTCACCATCAGATAGAGTTTAACGTAATTCCCAGGACATGTAGACCCTCATCCACGGCCTTCTAGCACCCATATGATAAAAGGGGTTGGGTCTTGCCATAAGGGCAATAGGGTTGGGGCAATCATATAGGTGCTAGGGCTTGACGTGGCCAGCCGATTGATCGGAGGGGGCCTTTCCGACCGCCCGTCTAGACCAAAGTAGGGCCAAAGTGGAGTATTGCAAGTCATGGACTGCTCATCCACCTGGGTTATATCCTTAAGCATCACGGGTCGCCACCCACAGCCAACAGGTGGCCCCATTGGGGGAGTCTTACCCCTCTGAAGAGGTGCAGTCGTTGCATTCTAACGCCCCACCGACAGGGCGGGCAGAGTTCATACTTATTTGCTTTTGTTCCATTGATAACAGAAAAAATAATGCTACAACATCTTATAATGTTATTACTGAAGTATCTCAATTAATGAAGTCAAATGCAGCTTGTCTGAGCCGGTGAAGTGGTAGATATAATTTTACTTTAAATGTTACTTTCGATATATTTTATTCATTTTATTTGAAGGAAATAAATTGACAAACTTTTCTGGATTGAAATTATAAGATATGTAAGCAATTTCATATGTACATGTATAAAAACAAGGATTTGGGAGGTGTTTCATATTAGACGATCTTTAAAATTAAATGCTCAAAAATTGGTGCAAGTTATAAACCTACGGTTTGGTGTCAGTGCTTATCATACCAATACCCAATTTTCTTTTGTTGAATCATTTTGATATTCAAAAAAAGTTGAAAATCTACCTACCCTAACATGCACACGCACAAGGATATTTCTACAGGTGGAAGCGCACTCGTCTAGTAATGCATACATGATGAGTCACTCTATAACTGAAATAAAGGGCCAATTTTCCGGTAAAATCGTTTTAAATCATTAAAATACACTAGCAACAGAAAACACCCTTCGGGCGTCGTAAAAATTAATTTTTGAAAGACATTTCCTGAGAGGATGGGAGTTAAACGTCAGAGGGTTTGTATCATAAGTAAGCAAAATCCTCATATTTATTAAAGGAGTAAAAAAAAAAAAGAAACAATTTGAAATGAAAACTGAGCCCCGTCCCTCTCAAATAAAATGTTGCGGGCATGTAATAATCAAACAATTATTTTGAATATTTTCCACATCAATTTTCCACAAAATCGTAGGTATTTATTTATTTGTAAACTTTTTAGTTAACTTCTTGTTACTGTAAAAGAAAAGGACGAGAGTAAAAAAACAATTTTAAAAATTGCTTACTCAAATTTTGGGTGTATATAGCACAAGAATATTGTGACGTAGGATGTGACGTAGAGCTATGACGTAGTTTTTGTTAAAGACATAAATACAGACAATCTCCATTATCAATATTAATAGATGTATATCTATGAGTGAAAGAGATCTTCAAAATTATTAATATTGAATAGGAATACGTGAAACCATATAACTGTGCAATTATTATTAATTGTTAAATAGGTATACTTAAAAATATTTAACTGTGTGCAAATTATTTGTATTAATAGTTACTTGAAGCTACAATTGTTTATTTTGGATTATTATTAATTGATTGAATCCATATAGTTCCTTGCAAATTATTGGAGTTTGATAGGAATACTTGAAACCATATAACTGTTAACAAATGATTATTATTAACTGTCAGTGACACCATTAAGGCTTATTTTGTATTTTACTCAGTAAATTCTTACAGCTAGTTTAAACCCATTATATTGTTGGCTAGAGCTCATTGAAATCTGTCTTTTGCGCATAAATCCTCCCTCCCTGTACTTGTCAAAGCTATATTTGTCTACTATATACATAAACCCATTATGTTTAAAAAAATAAAAAGGCCTCAATGATGTTGGCAGAAATACCTATTATTGGTATCAGCTGGGCAGCGAGACAGTCTAGAATACTCCATGCACAAAAATTAAGAGCAATATAACTATTTTTTAAACATAAGATAATGCAACCTAAGATTTAAAAAATCAGGGGAAAAACTGATTTTTGAAAATTTTACTTTATAGTTGAAAATATCGTATGTGTTCGTATGAGTGTGGGAGTGTGTGCGTATCGTTGTGTATGTATATCCGGGTAAACATGCTTGCATATGTAGGAATATATTTGTTTCCGTGTATGTGTGAACTAACTCTCAAATACACACACAAACATAGACACACACACACACACACACACACACACGGAGAAAATATATTTCTACACTTGCAAGCGCACTCACCCATAATTAGATAAACAATGACACACACACTCACACACACACGCACGCACGCGTGCTCATGGGGACACTCACCCAGAAATACATACACAACGATACATACACATGTACACACGCACTTTTCTACTCATATAAGCACAGTGACTCAGAAATAAATACACAATGACACACACACACACACACACACACACAAATATATTTTTACAAATGCAAGCACACTCAACCCTAAATACATACACAATGATACCGCAGGTGCGCCCGTACACACACACACACACACACACACACACACACACACACACACACACACACACACACACACGAGCTCGCAGACAAATATATTTCTACACATGCAAGAATACTCAGCCAGAAATAAATACACAATGACACACACACACACACACACACACATTTGTCTCCGTGCGAGCGTGTGTATATCATTGTGTATGTATTTCTGCACACTCACCTAGAATTACTTAAACACACACACACACACGCACACACACACACACACACATTTGTCTCCGTGCGAGCGTGTGTGTATCATTGAGTATGTATTTCTGCACACTCACCTAGAATTACTTAAACACACACACACACACACACACACACACACGCACACACACACACACACACATTTGTCTCCGTGCGAGCGTGTGTGTATCATTGTGTATGTATTTCTGCACACTCACCTAGAATTACTTAAACACACACACACACACACACACACACACACACACACACACACACACGCACACGCACACACACACACATTTGTCTCCGTGCGAGCGTGTGTGTATCATTGAGTATGTATTTCAGCACACTCACCTAGAATTACTTAAACACACACACACACACGCACACACACACACGCACACACACACACACACACATTTGTCTCCGTGCGAGCGTGTGTGTATCATTGAGTATGTATTTCTGCACACTCACCTAGAATTACTTAAACACACACACACACACACACACACGCACACACACACACACACACACGCACACGCACACACACACACACATTTGTCTCCGTGCGAGCGTGTGTGTATCATTGAGTATGTATTTCAGCACACTCACCTAGAATTACTTAAACACACACACACACACACACACGCACACACACACGCACACACACACACACGCGCACACACACACATTTGTCTCCGTGCGAGCGTGTGTGTATCATTGAGTATGTATTTCTGCACACTCACCTAGAATTACTTAAACACACACACACACACGCACACACACACGCACACGCACACACACACACACACATTTGTCTCCGTGCGAGCGTGTGTGTATCATTGAGTATGTATTTCAGCACACTCACCTAGAATTACTTAAACACACACACACACACACACACGCACACACACACCACACACACACACACGCGCACACACACACACACATTTGTCTCCGCGCGAGCGTGTGTGTATCATTGAGTATGTATTTCTGCACACTCACCTAGAATTACATAAACACACACACACACACACACACACACACACACACACACACACACACATTTGGAGACAAATGATTTCTACACATACAAACACACTCACCCAGAAATGCGTACACACTGATTTTCTATATAACTCATTAATCAGAAAGAAAGAGCAATCCAACATCCAAATATATTTCTCTCGGTGCACCCTTCTGCTTTCCTATTTTAGCCGACTGCCTTACAACCCCCCTCCCCCACCCTCGACTTGGTATATTTCATAAACATATGCTTCTATACTGTCATCCAATCAGCCGCACATGTGTGTACAAACAAACATTGTTTGGCGCTGCCCTCCCCCCTCTCTCTCTCTCTCTCTCTCTCTCTCATTCTTTCCATGCAGGGCACTTGGGTTGAACAGTAGCCCGAGTTGACCGCTCCATGACACGAACGAAAGCACATTTTTAATTTGCTTCTTGAAAGGGTCAGAATCTTTGCGTGATTACAAATGGACCAAGTGTCAGTTTTTAGATTATGACTTACTGACTCAGATGTGAGTAACACACACACACACACACACACACACACACACACACACACACACACACACACACACACGCTCGCGCGTATATTTAGGGACCTTGTCCAAGTGGGTCGCTTTTCATCAGATATTATTAGTTCATTTCTGTGACGATGCATGCAGATACATTAGCATACATACTATCGCTTCCACTGATCAATTAAGTACACATTTCTACAGCGCACATACACATAGACATACACATACGCACACACCTAGAGGTACATTAAAGTCCGCTGTCTAACGAAAGAAAAAAAGAAGCGTTTATATATATAAATATATATATATATATATAAATATTTATTTAAAAAAATAATATGCTCTACTGTCACTTGGTTCAGTGAAGTATCTTACTCACAGAGTTTACAAGAGAGTCCCTATGGCGTAGTGGTTTAGTTTATTTTGTTTCAACGGCATATCAACCTCAGTGGGTCATTTAATGCCGACAAATTTTGAAATAAATTTATTCTTAATGGATACTCGTTTTTTTCTTCTTATAAATACATTTTTCTATTTAATGCAAAGAAGAGACCCTAACAGGTACTACCACTCCGGGTCAGAGTGGATCTGGGAGCAATGGTGATGAACGGGTGATCCACATTCCCCAGACTTTCCTGAACTGGAACCTCACTATCAGATAGTTTACAGTCATTCCCAGGACATGAAGACCCTCAGCCACCGCCTTCTAGCACTCATATGATATAAAGAGTTGGGGGTTGCCATAAGGGTAATAAGGTCGGGACAATCATATAGGTGATAGTGCTTTACGTGACCAGCCGATTGATTGGAGGGGGCTCTCCGATGTGGCGTAGTGGCTAACGTGCTGGACTGCGACATTGTAGTAAGAGAGTTCGAACTCCAGTCACGCTATTACGTTTTGATAAGCTTGGTAAAGATAAATTTATCTGTTAAATAGTATTGGAAACTGTACAACTCTAACATTCCGATGTTGGAAGAAAGGTCCAACTTAGAATCATCCTAATATCAACTTACTTGGTAACCAATCCACGTATATATATATATATATATATATATATATATATATATATATATATATATATAATGCTGCTTATGAAATTTAACATACAAATACATTTTAAATACTCCCAACTCTCTCTCTCTCTCTCTCTACTCTCCCAGAGAAACTAACGTATATAACGTGGAGGTAATCAAGAGATACATAGAGAGGTGGAAAGTGATAAACTCCAGTTATGGGTTAAATAGTACCACTACTGTTCTCATTCAAGGATGTGCCTTTTTATTTAGTGTGGAACATTCAATAACAATTCAACAATAATATTATTGGATTTATTTTTACGAATGCTTAGATAACTAGTTATTTTGTTTAGTAAAACCAGTCATACACACCCTTTATCATTAATTTGTTCACACACACACACACCACACACACACCATCTTATTATAATGGAGATTGTGGGTTTGTCTGTCTGTAACCGAAACTATATTACTATACAAGTCACATTTCCTTTAGTTATTTACATCATATTCTCCATGATTTTATTTTTATTTAAACCTCAATTCTTAATAAAATTGTTTTACATTACTTACACTGTTGACCATATCTACATACAAATAGCATGTAATTGTATTTATATATACAACAAAATATACAATTAAAAGAAATCCATTAACAAGAAGAAATAACTGTAATATTATTATTTACTTCCTATTTTAACTAAATAGTTAGATTAGGAAAATTTACCAATGAAAGACGGGAGTAATGTAAAATGAGAGAAGAGTTAGTTTCAAAGTTGTTCTATTTTTCTATCATACCCCCTCTGTTCCAAATCTTTTTATCTGCATTCTTATTCAGTTTCATTAGCCTTTCTCATTTAATATGATATTTTATTATATTAAAATTTAAATACTTGAACCCGGAAGGTGCATATATTTGCTAGTACAATTAAAAGGCGTTTGTTACCAAAAACAAAACAGTTTAAAACAGCATACTATACGCTTATCTTCAAGACAAAACGCCTAGGTAATTACATTCATTTTACGTATAAATATAAACGTATCCAACCGGACACACCAGTCACGCTGTTATGTTCACTATTGGACTAATACCCTCGGGAAAGGTATAGATTATTTATAATTTGTATTTCAGGGTGTTGGAGATTTTTGCGCTTCAAAATGGCTTTTGATGTGAACAACACCGTAAAACAAGCGCAAAATAACTAGCCAAAGAATATATATATATATATATTATATATATATATATATATTATATATATATATGTAATAAAAGGAAATTAATCCGACAGTGTGAATTTGATATATTGAAAAAACAAATGATGTTTACAAATACACATTCTCTCCTGATGATCCCAAGCATTTGTAAACATCATTTGTTTTTTCAATATATCAAATTCACACACACACACACACACAATATATATATATATATATATATATATATATATATATATATATATATATCAGTCATGCACAGACACAGTCTTTCGAAATTTACTTATCAGTGCGGCTCGACTTTTTAACAGCTACCTCTAGAACCCGACAGAATTTTCGTCTGCCAAATCCCTTGCCCTTGCGGCTATTAGCGACCGTCAGTCTGAAGTGAACAATTAATTGGTACATCCCTACGCGGAATATTTTTACAGTCGCCAGAGAACTCAAATCTGTAAACAGACGAGTAACGGCTTTACGTCAAACGGTGAAGTTTCAATTAATGTCCCTCCTACAGTGCTCAACCGTGGGGGGAGGGTATATATATACTGATTCTAATAGTAAACCCTTGCGGTAAGCAAAAAAAAAAGGCAAATAATTTATTAGTAAAATATACTACTAAAAATTGCCTGGGGAAAAAAACCCAAAGGAGTCGCACCAAGCGAAAATAATCGATTAACTCTATATCACTTGGTCAAAAAAAAAAAAAAAAAGATATGCCACTAGGTTTGTCTGAAGCTAAAATGTAAAGAGTGCTCCATACCTAAGTAGAGCAAATAGTAATATTAATCCTAATGAGTCAGATCTACCAACTAATAGTTTCACTTACTAGCTCATCAGGGCATAAATCTGACTATATAGTCAGATTACTAGCTTATCAGGACAAGAATCTAACAATATAGTCAGATTCTTGCCTTGATGAGCTAGTAAGCGAAACTATTAATTAGTAGATCAGACTCATTAGGATTAATATATATATATATATATGTATATATATATATATATATATATATATATATATATATATATATATATATATATATATATATCATCCAACCCCTGTGCAAAAGTAGGATATGACACGAGGTCTGTGTCTTAAGTGGAGCGTACCAGTTTTGAATTCAGTTTTCCTTCTAGACTAGTTGCCTAACAAAGGTTTAAGATCTCAGTCTGCCCTACTATTTACCCATAGCCGGAAGGAAAGTAGTTGGGTGCATGCCTTTCCGAAGGATATAAGCGCTATGTGAAATTCAAACAGTCACATGCAGGATTTGAACTTCGGGTCGATCAGTCCATTTCCCACAATACTCATTGCAAGAGGCGAATGTTAAAGAACAGTAAAAACTGTTTTCATGTAAACTCAAAATATTGATATTTTCTACAACAGATTGAAATTTCGAATAAATCCCTCTCATATGAAGAAAGACTAAGGAACATTGACCTACCAAGTCTGGTTTTCCGACGCATGAGAGGGGATATGATTGAAGCCTACAAATACACGCATGGTTTTTATTGAACGAACTCTGACTACTAAACATTGCTCAAAATACCTATACAAGGGGACATAAATTAAAACTCCTTAAAAAATCTCGTAAAGCAAACGCAAGACAAAATTAGTTTAGCTACAGAGTGGTGAATACATGGAATAAACTACCTTCATCAGTAGTGAATGCCCCATCTCTAAACTCCTTCAAGGCAAAGTTGGATAATCTGTGGAATGGTTATAAATATTCTGTGGATTTAAAATGAATATTTATAAGGAACAGGTGACAGGTCTCAGACCTAATATACTAGATGAAAAGATATTATTATTATTATTATTATTATTATTATTATTTACCTTTCGTCCAAACATGTTTAGATTAAAACAATAAACATTACTAAACCTAAACCTAAAGTTTGTTTTATTTTATTATATTTCTAAAAGTATCTTACGTATAGTTTTACGGGGAAAATATTTACAAAAAAAGAAATAGTCATTTTTTCAGTATCAAGATGTTAACTAAAAAGTTTACTAATAAATAAATACTTACGATTTTGTGATGGAGTGGAGGATTTGAGTAAATCCGACAAAATGTGGTTGAGAATAGAGGAACGTATGGATAAAAACAACACAAAAAAGCATATAATTTAGTGGATATTTCGCCTCATATTGAATGAAGCTTCTTCAGCTTTATGGAACATAGGCACACATAGATTTGCTTTTAAAGTAAAAGAGGTGAGTGGGTGAGGCACTGATGGGATTTCTTCTGTAGGGTCAGTCGGTTGACTTAAAAGAGGGATTTGATATTGGTCTATGGCTCATATCAGATATGTGTGTTAGAGAAAATTTGATAGTCGGGTGGCATGAAGTGCGTGGAAATAGGTAATTTGTTAGTGAGGAAAAGTAGGTCGACAGCCTTTAGTTGGCAGAAAAGTTTTAGAGTTTTGGCGTGGAATATTTTGGTTTGGATTTTTTTTTTATCCGTTTTTGAATTTGATTTTGCTTTCGTGTATTATGATTTTTGCAATAGATGTATCGAGGTTGAAGAACCCCGGTCCTTGTTTTATTGTTTCGTTATTTGCTATGAAAGCTGATTCGATTTTCGATTTTGTGTAAAATTTATGTGTAAAATATTCAAAATAATCATTTAATTAATAATTACTAGATACATTCAAGGTTGTATTTGAGGAGGACATAATTAAGTTTCCATTTCAGATTGTTTTATTTTTTACTCCTTTAATAAATTTGATGATTTTACTTACCTATGATAAAAAAAAACCTGACTTTAAACTCCCATCTTCCTGGGGCAAAATCTCTCAAAAGTTAAGTTTTACACCGTTCGGAGGGTGTTTTTTTTTTGGGGGAGTGTTGTTAGTGATTATAATAAAAACATTTATATATATAAATATCGACATTAAATCACCCAAAAGTAGTTCATATTTGCATGGCTATAATGATTGTTTTCAGTATTCTAACACATATCAGTTGTGCTATGGCGTGGATGGTCTCAATTTCTTCGTTAATTTCCATTTCCTCCACTATCCTTTTCATTTTCACTTAGAGTCTGTGTCATGACCAGGTGTCGAGTCGCTAAGATGGAATCAATTCTATCTCAACGGTCACCTGATCTAGAATTTAAATAATCATATTAAAAAGAAAAACAACAATGGGTCAGGTCTCCAATAAGCATCCTATCTTGTCGAGCTAGTTAAAGGTTCACATTTTAACACGTCACCTGTAAGTTTCGCTTCAAACATTTTGTAAACAAACCAATTGACGATTTTTTTTCACTTATATTGTCTCTGAGAAAAAAAATTTTATAAATTGTGTGATAATATTTCTGAACAACATCCTTTAATTCAAATAAACATAAAAAACATTTTGTAAATAAAACTTGTCTGCGTTTCTCTTCTGATTAAATAAAAACTATCTTAGTATAAAAATGTATCTCTGTTTTTTTGTTGTTGAAAAATATTCATAAACCTCTGTTTAAAAAATATTTGTTTAAAAAGAGATTTTGAATTTTAATTTGATTTGATTTTACGTGAACCAATCATGTGATCAAAATTATTTTTTTTTGTTGTTGAAAAATATTCATGAACCTCTGTTTAAAAAATATTTGTTTAAAAAGAGATTTTGAATTTTAATTTGATTTGATTTTACGTGAACAAATCATGTGATCAAAATTAATATTTTTAAAAATTAAAAAAAGTATATATTGATTAAAAAATAGCAATATTAATTTATCGGTATTACCAAATAAATTATTTTATCTAAATCAAAACCTGGTACTAATGCGAAATTGTGCGCAAATGAGAATAATGTCATAATCAGAAGTTTATGAATATTTTTGAATGAATATTGTTGAAAAATATTCATAAAGTTCTGATTATATAATAATCTCTTGGGCACTATTTCACATTAGTATCAGTTTTTGATTTAAAAAAATAATTTATTTGGTGCTACCGATAAATTAATATTATTATTGTTCTTTGTGAACCTTTGTCTAACTCGAGAAGTTAGGTTGATTATTGGGGACGTGGTCCAAAACAATAAACACAATAGATCAAATGATATTTACCTCGCTATTTGCCCCTAAATCTGCTACAAGTATCATGAGAAGAACCTTAAAATTAGCATAGAAAACGGTCAAAGAAATGAAACTCTCGGTCAGGCATTAAAAAATTAAATGAATACCTTTTACTGCACACATGCACTTACATACGCACACAGACGTAGATTAACTGTATACAAAATAGGACTAATATGTTATTAAGTTAAGTCAGTGGTTCTCAAACTTTATACAGCCTGGCCGCACTTACAGTACTACACATACTTGATAGCGCACTGTATACAAAATAGGACTAATATGTTATTAAGTTAACTCAGTGGTTCTCAAACTTTATACAGCCTGGCCGCACTTACAGTACTACACATACTTGATAGCGCACTGTATACAAAATAGGACTAATATGTTATTAAGTTAACTCAGTGGTTCTCAAACTTTATACAGTCTGGGCGCACTTACAGTACTACAGATACTTGATAGCGCACTGTATACAAAATAGGACTAATATGTTATTAAGTTAACTCAGTGGTTCTCAAACTTTATACAGCCTGGCCGCACTTACAGTACTACACATACTTGATAGCGCACTGTATACAAAATAGGACTAATATGTTATTAAGTTAACTCAGTGGTTCTCAAACTTTATACAGTCTGGGCACACTTACAGTACTACAGATACTTGATAGCACACTGTATACAAAATAGGACTAATATGTTATTAAGTTAACTCAGTGGTTCTCAAACTGTATACAGTCTGGGCGCACTTACAGTACTACAGATACTTGATAGCGCACTGTATACAAAATAGGACTAATATTTTATTAAGTTAACTGTTAAATATATAAAAAATAACACATTTAACAAAAGCAAACTTAACATACCTCTATGGAATTTATTAATTCCTGTGTTAATGAGAAACATGAGCTTGATGAGACCTTGTGATTTCTTCAATGTTTGAGAGACAAACTCTCGTTTCCTCATCAATGCATTGAAGAGTTCCTCTCTTTTTACACTTAATTATTGCGAGGGTTGAAAATTCCAGTTCACATAAATATGAGGTGGAAAATAGCAATAAGATAATTTTTCTCAATAAATTTGTTTAAGACCTGTGTTTTTATTTAGTTGCAAGAAAAGTAGCTCATTGAAGAAAAATAGCACTTATTTTATACCGTAAATATTTAGTTTTCAAATAAGCACTTAATTCAATGACGGATATTACTTTCTCAGATCGAATATAAAACTTAATATCAATTTTAATAAGTGCATGTCAAGGCATGGATTTATTGATACATATTCGTAAACAGCGTGGGATATTCAATGACAATATAATAGAAAATAAATTGTCATACTCAGCCCAACGACATTAATTTTGATTTTAATTTATATCTGATTTCGTCCAGGCTTCTTGCTCTAATTAACGCTATGTTTTAACGAACCATTGTCAAGTGAATTTACAGGCCAACTATTTTTTCCGAGTCGTGTTTCTGTTACTTCTAGCTTTTTATTATTTATTGCAAAGACAACAATAAGATTTATATGTAATAAAATATGGAGGCGCGTGGTCTAATGGTTAGAATCGTAGGAAATGGACTCGTCAACGCGAGTTCAATTCCTGGACGAAGCTGTTGGAATTTCACATGGCGCTAATACCATTGGGAAAGGTATGAATCCAATTCTCCCTCCAGCTAAGGGTAAATAGCAGGGCAGACTGGACACTTTAACCATGGCTAGGTAACCAGTCTAGGAGAAGGAAAACTCTGAATTCAAACCTGTTAAACTCCGCTTAAGAAATTGACTTTGTGTCGCATCCTGCTCGTGCGGAGGGGTTGGTAAATATATATATATGTAATAAAATTTCAAATCATCGTTTCTGGCTTAAATAACTCCTCTTCCTAATGAAACCCCCTTTGGGAGACTGGAGACCAACTTTAAGAAAGTCTAGAAAGTAACAAGTCACACAAGACTAACGCACTCTTATATACTCAAACAAGAACAACAACCATGTGAAACATGTCAAACACCTTTGACTGTTAAACACTTATTCATAAAATGCAGTTTTTTTGCACACATCAGAATCCGTTATTTTAATACAAACAATATTTTAATACAAACAATATGAAAGACTTATTTGAAAATGTCAACATGGAGCACATTCTGTCCTTTTTTAGGGAAATAAAATTATACCATAGAATATAGACATAAACTTAATCAATACCATATAACATGATCCCCAATTGTGCTAACACATTGTTAAAACCAATTACTAAAAAGTATAAATATAAATACACGATATGTATAACTTCCTAACCGTTAGGCATGACATAACCCTAGACGAGTTGATATGCCGTTAAAATCAATAAACAAACCAACCAACATCCTCTTGATTTTTGTTTTGTCTCGTGGAAATTCCACAGGTCTCGCTGTTTATATATATATATATATATATATATATATATATATATATATAAAGATAATCTAATGAGTCAGACGAACCTACTATGTGTTTCGCATAAAGCTCTTCAAGGCTAAAATCTGAGTCAGATTTTAGCCCTGAAGAGCTTTATGCGAAACTAATAGTAGGTTCGTCTGACTCATTAGATTATCTTTATTACTTGGCTCTACTTAGGTATCGAGCACTTTTTACATATTAGCATCTCCTAGCGGTTATATGAATATATATATATATCTTATATACATATATATACATATAAATTGTTTTTCTTTTGGCCAAATACTGTACCAATAGATTATTTTTTGTTGGTACGAATATCTTGGTCCTTTCTTTTTTTCAAAAATTTTTTTCTTCCTGGTTGATGTTTGGTAGTATATTTTTACAATCAAACTTTCTGCTGGGTTTTTTCTCTCCGCAAGGATCTACCAACACGCTTGGTATATTATATATACTAGCAAATATATGCACCCTCCGGGTGCAAGTATTTAAGTTTTAATATAATAAAATATCATATTAAATTAGAAAGGCTAATGAAACTAATTAAGAATTCCGATAAAAAGATTCGAAACAGAGGGGGTATAATCGGAAAATAGAACAACTGAAACTTACTCTTTCATCACTTCCGTTTTTCAATGCTAAATTTTCCTAATTTAACTATTTAGTTAAAATAGGAAGTAAAGAATAAAATTACATTTATTTCTTCTTGTTAATGAATTTCTTTTAGGATTTATTGAAGAGATTTTTACTCATATTCATCAAGATAAAACCAAACAATTAGAAATCAATAATACCAAGCACATATTTATTAAAATCAGTTTTTTAAATATCAATATGCAAATTAGCTTTACGTTTACACTGAAAACTGGTATTTTGTTGTATATATAAATACAAGTGCATGCTATTAGTATTTAGGTAAGGCCAACAGTATTAATAATGTCAAACAGTTTTATTATTAATTGAGGTTTAAATAAAAAATAAAATCATGGAGAATGTGATGTAAATAACAAAGGGAACTGTTACTTGAATAGTAATATAGTTTCGGTTACAGACAGAAAAACACACAATCTCCATTATAATAATATATATATATATATATATTATATTATCAAAACTTTCAAGGAGGCATGCATCTAAAAGCTTTCCTAGGGCACCAAATCATCTTGCATCGGCTCTGTGCCGGGTTCCATATCTTGGAGCAGTCCTGTTAGCAAACCAATTGACTTAATAATAATCGACCAATTACAATGTGTCAGTCAAAGTCACGGATGGAAGAAACTTTCGTTTGTAACACACGAAAAGACCGCCGGCGGGAAAAAATCGATCTGAACACAGAGGGATGTGCAGATGCAATAATAAATTCATTTAGGCACCAAGGCAGATTAAGATGGCGGGCTTATCGCTGAAGAGACATGCGAATAGACAACTAGACGACACGATAAGTGATCAGATTCCTCGCTAGATTTTAACACATTCATTATTGAAGACGCACGGACAGACATATTTATTCCTATTTGCACGACAGTTTAATCAGATATCAAATAAGCTGTCACATACACGCACGCACGCACACACACAAACACACACACACACACACACACAAACACAAACACACACACATAAGTAAACTTATGTGTTAAAATGTTTAGCAGGCTCTGATATCAATGGTGTTTAGAGAGTTAAAACCAATATAAGTAAAGTAAAAGTCGTCGGGGTGGCCTAAAGTCGGTATCAGCCAATCAGCGAGGGAGTCTATCCCATTTTCAATAGCGCTAGACCAATGAGATTGGTTTTAGCGTCTGAAGGTGGAGCGCCACACCTACCATCAGCTCCTTACTTTACCGTACAAATTCCTGTGCTACTCATACGCTGAGTTGGCGAGGGCCGGTATCGAACTAGGAACCTTGTGGTTTCTAGCCGAACGCTCAACCAGCTGAGCTAGTTATCGTCGTAGAAAATGAATACAGCGACATGTGTTCAAATCCTGATCGAAGCTATTTGCATTTCCCATAGCACTAATAGCTTTGCGATAGGTATACATCCAACTAGTCTCCCTTCAGCTATAGGTGATATAGTTGAGCAGACTAGGCTCTTTAATCATGGCTAGTCAACTTTAGCTCAGTCGGTAGAGCATCCGGCTCGGAACCACAAGGTTCTGGGTTCGATACCGGCCCTCGCCAACTCAGCGTATGAGTAGCAAAGGGATCTGTGCGGTAAAGTGGGGAGCTGATGGTGTGGGTGGCGCACCACCTCAGATGCCAAAACAATCTTCCTTGTCTAGCGCTAGTGAAAAGGGGATAGACTCCATCGCTGTCTGGCTGATACCGACAATAGGCCACTCCGTCGACTTTACATGACGTACTGTGTTACGTGCTGGACTGTGAAATCATTGTAATGAGTACAATTTCCAGTCGGGCTATTACTTTTATTTTCGGACTAATACCCTTGGGAATGGTATGACTCCCCTTATCTTTCCAGATATGGGTCAAATGGTATCACTATTGTTCTTCTGCAAGGATAGTTTGGGCATTAAATAATCCACAAACATCAATATGCCATTAAATAAAGAACCCAAGAAACCAAGCTAGGTTGATAGACCATTGTCCGTGAATTCGATTCTCACTGGGTGACACATTCTACCGGCTTTGTGCCACAACTAAGATAATCTTAGTAGATAACTTAAGATATCTTCAGAGATACATATGGTTGGCAGCCTTCCGTCTACGAGAGACGATGTAGTAGTGTCATTTTTTTCTTTCTTTGAACTACATAGCCTGGGCGGGTTCATATGGAGGATAAGCTGTTGCCCATGCAGCAAATTACCCCTCTCCACACTGCCGCTGTGATCCAAAGGAAAGGTAAGGTACCAATGTGGTTTGGCAACGGTAGTGTCGCAGGAGTTGATGGGTAGCATTGGATTTCAGCATCACACCACCTTAGAGACTCCGGCTCTTGATTTATTTTCGGGGTTTACTCCCCTAGCCTTTCCTTGAAAGACACCATATATATATATATATATATATATATATATATATATATATATATATAATATTAGTAATAGTAGTAAAGGAACAGAGATACATATATTCTTTAATGAATTAGGATGAACATATTGGATGCGCATGGTGTAATGGTTACGCTCGTAGGAAATGGACACGGCGAAACGAGTTCAAATCCTGGACGAGGGTGTTTGCATTTCACATAATGGGAAAGGTACGTATTCAACTATTCTCCCTCCGCCTATAAACAAATAGTAAGTCAAGGAGCAGGAAAACTCTGAATTCAAACCAAATGGGTTGTCTTTTCATTAGTAAAAAAACTAAATTGAGAGCTCTTCCTCCTATCCTAAAATATCTAGGACGTAAATATTTAAATTTTCCATAAAATCGATGCATTATTAACAACTATTACATTTTTGATGTTTCCCCGAATTCATCATACGAGACAGATATTTCTTGATTATCTTAAAATGAATTTGGTTTGGTTTGTTTTACGGCATATAAAACTCAGTGGGTCATTTAATGCCGGCAAAGTTTTGAAATAAATTCATTCTTGATGGATAATCACATTTTGTTTATAAACTCATGTTTTTCTATTTAACCCATAGATGAGACCCTAACAGGTACTACCACTCTGGGTCAGAGTGGACCAGGAAGCAATGGTGATGAAGGGGTGCTCCACATTCCCCAAACCTCCAAAACTGGAACCTCACCATCAGATAGAGTTTAACGTCATTCCCAGGACATGTAGACCCTCAGCCACCACCTTCTAGCACCCGTATGATAAAAAGAGTCGGGGCTTTCCATAAGGGCAATAGGGTTGGGGCAATCATATAGGTACTAGGGCTTGACGTGACCAACAGATTGATCGGAGGGGGGCCTCTCTGACCGCCCGTCTAGCCCAAGTAAGGGCCAAAGTGGAGTATTGCAAGTAATGGACTGCACAACGACCTGGGTTCTATCCTTAAGCATCACGGGTAACCACTCACGGCCAACAGGTGGCCTCATTTGGGGGAGTTTTATTCTAACGCCACAGCCGACAGGGCGGCTTAAAATAAAATTATCATCAGACGATAACCTTGAATTCAAACATGGTATCCTCGGGGCTTGTTCAGGTGTTCTCTGTTTACCTTAGTCCGTGGTTTTGAAGCTTTAATACCGTTACCACAAAGTAGTGGTAACGACATTAAAGCCTCGACACCACGCTTGACCTCAGGGTTATCGCCTGATGATGAATTTAGTCTAAGGTAAACAGGGAACGCATGAAGAACGCCTGAGGATACAGCGGCCTGAACATTGTGTTTATGCATACCACAATAAAGATGAGGAAAACAGTCTGAAACATCAAAACTATTCTCACCAAGCCTCATTTAAAAATACAGACAAATAATATATTTTTTAGGGCCGGGTTAGCTCAGTCGGTAGAGGTTCCTAGTTCGATACCGGTCCTCGCCAACTCAGCGTATGAGTAGCACAAGGATCTGCGCGGTAAAGTAAAGAGCTGATTGTAGGTGTGGCGCTCCACCTCAGACGCAAAAACAATCTCCTTCGTCTAGTGCTAGTTAAAAGGGGATAGACTCCCTCGCTGATTGGCTGATACCGACTTTAGGCAACCCCAACGACTTTACGTTACTTACTTATTACTAGATTTATTTCATCAAATTCTTTATGATCAATATATATATATATATAAGATAAATGTTGGGAAGTTTTGGGGGTTGTCTACGAATCATTGTCATGAAATAAATATTGATATACATACATACATTCTTACAGATATATATATATATATATATATATATATATATATATATATATATATATGATCCCAGTCTGTTCATCTATTATTAATCTATCTATGCTTCTCTCTTTTTTCATATATATATATATATATATATATATATATATATATATATATATTTATCTGGAGGAATATAATATTAATTATCGCTATTATTCTATTACTAGTTTTATTTTATTTTATTTTTTATTCTGCTTTTTCACTTCCGCGAATGAAATACGACAGGAGCTTAACCAAACGACGACGAAAGACTATTGTTATATAGTAAGGTCACGTGAGTATTAGGGGGAGAGTCCGTCGTCTAAATACTTCAAGTGAGTTCTGCACAGAGTAATATGTATGTTCTTAAATAGTGGGTATTTGCCTAATACCCCACTTGTATGGGCTGGGCACAAGGCCTCTTTTAACGTGGGTCCACCCACAAGCCGAAGCTCATGGGTGGGAACGAACAAAAATTGCGTCGATCCCTTCGGAATTCCCCCTCAAGGGGGCGCCTCAGGCGCTGGGCAATAAACCCAGGGGGCAGGTATTGCCTGGGGGGAAATCCCCCTGGGATCGACGCTATTAATTCAACACACCTTAAATAGTGGCTAGAACCATCACCACTGTTGAGGTACGGGGAAGATGGGTCATTCTATTATATCAAATATAAAACAAAATAATAAAGATTTATTCCATCAAATTCTTTATGATCAATATATATATATATATATATATATATATATAAGATGAATGTTGGGAAGTTTTGGGGGTTGTCTACGAATCATTGTCATGAAATAAATATTGATATACATACATACATTCTTACATATATATATATATATATATATATATATATATATATATATATATTGATCCCAGTCTGTTCATCTATTTATTAATCTATCTATGCTTCTCTCTTTTTTCATATATATATATATTATATATATATATATATATATATATTATCTGGAGGAATATAATATTAATTATCGCTATTATTCTATTACTATCTAGGAAAAACGTGTTACAGTACGTGTAAAATATTATTAAACAAATACATACATTAAAGAAAAAAAAGAAAGAAAATAAAAAGTATTATCTGCGTTATGTCCTCATCTTTATTGTTATCTGTACAACGTTTCGGCCTATATGCCCTCCGGCCTTCTTCAGGTATTTCTTTCGGACTTGGGAACCTTCTTTTCAAACTCGGGATCTTTCTTGTCGTAGTCGGGAACCTACTTGTCGTAATCGGGAGCCATCACGGAACTTCGAACCTAACCCTTTATTTATTCCACGGGGGTACCCTGTTCTCATTCCGCTAACCATAGCTGGGGTAGGAGTTGTTTTAATTATTTTTCTATGTTACTGCCGCCGCTCAGGATTGAACCCGGAATCCAGAGATAACTGTCACTTAGAACTATCTTAACCTAACTCCTTTATCCATTAGGCCATGTGTCCAATTCAGTGTGAATTTTGGGAACTTATAAACCTAATGTCTTGTTTTGGCTAGACTATCTACCTATTCATTTTATGTATGATTTTTTACTTAGACTCATATTGTGTGTGTGTGTTTTTTTTTTGTTTTTTTAAGAACATTCAGAGAAAAAAAAGTACAAAAAATAATGTACAGAGGAGTTGAATATTCTCTGATAGCCTTAAGATTGAGTGAATGTCTCTTTTAAAAAGTGGCGATCACGCGTTTGGCTCCTACAATAAAGTTGAGGAAACTGAAAAAGTCTTGAATAAACCGCAAATTCAATGACGTGGTGCCAGATGGTTTAGGGATTGTTTCTGTTGTTAGGCTTCGAACAATGAGTCTTAGGGGCATGTGACCTTGATCGACAGAGATGGGTCAAAACAAAGAGAAGAGGCGTTTGGTCAAAAAGATATGAGTCTAAAAAGATAGGAGATTGTGTAGGGGAAAAGAGAAACCTTAGATTAAGGCAGAACATTGTGGCTTTTTTTTTATCGCAACACTCTTTATTGATACACTTTTTTATTATTATTATTATTATTATTATTATTATATTATTATTATTATTACTAGCAATATATGCACCCTCGGGTGCAAGTTTTTAAGTTTAATGTAATAAAATATTGTATTAAATTAGAAAGGCTAATGAAACTAAATCAGATAAAAAGATTTGAAACAGAGGGAGTATAATAAAATTTGAAACAGAGGGAGTATAATAAAAAATGGAACAACTGAAACTTACTCTTCCATCACTCTCGTCTTTCATTGTTATTTTTCTAATTTAAGTATTTAGTTAAAAGAGGAAGTAAAGAATAAAATGACAGTTATTTTATCTTGTTAATGGATTTCATTTAAGATTCATTGAAGAGATTTTTGCTTATATTCATTAAGATAAAACTAAACAGTTAGAAATCAATAATACTAAGCACATATTTATTAAATTTGATTTTTAATATTAGTATGCAAATTAGCCTTCCCGTTTACACTGTAAACCGCTATTTTGTTGTGTATATAAATATAATTGCATGTTGTCAGTATGTAGACATAGTTAACAGTATTAATAATGTAAGGAGGTTTAGATAAAAATAAAATCATGGAGAATGTGATGTCAATAACTAAGAGAATTGTGACTTGAGTAGGAATATAGTTTCGGTTACAGACAGAAAAACACACAATCTCCATTATAATAAGATTATTATTATTTACTCCTTTTGATTTTTCACATCAGCGTTAGCTGATGGTCTTTCACTAGAGTCTGAGTGACAGCAAGTCTCCTCAGGTCTCCAGGACTCTTCTGAGTATTTTGGCAGATTGCAGCAGTGCAGTGTTCTGGATGGTTATCAATCCTTCCTCTGATTTCCTGATTTTCCAAACCCTTTTCCAATCCTTTTGGGACCGTTCCAAGTGCACCAACTACAATTGGTATCACTTTGACTTTCATATTCCATAACTTTTTCAGTTCTCTGGCAAGGTCCAGGTATTTGTCCATTTTTTCATTTCCCTTCAGCTTCACCCTGTGATCTGCTGGCACTGCAAAATCCACCAGATGACAAGTTCTTTCTTTTGTGTTTATCAACACTAGGTCTGGTCTTCTTGCTGGGATAAGGTGATTCGTTTTTTTTCAAAGTCCCAGAGAATTTTATGCGTTTCGTTCTCAAGAACAGATTCTGGTTTATGCATTATGCATTTTGCTGTATGGTCAAAATTTAAGTTTTTGCATAATTCCCAGTGGATCACCTTCCAAACCCAGTCGTGTCTAGTTTTGTACTCCCGTTTTGCTAGTTTGCTACATTCGCAGAGTATATGGTTTACAGTCTCATCTCTATTACCATAGAGTCTACATTTACTATTTTGTTGGGTCTTTCTCTTTGATATAGTTTGTCCTAATGGCATTATTTTGTGCAGCAATTATTAGTGATTCAATTTCTTTCATAAGGTTTCCTTTTCTTAACCATGTCCAGGTTTTTTCATGTGCAACTTCTCCGATTTGTCGTTTGAAGTGTCCATATAATGGTTTTTCTTCCCATTTTTGTTTTCTAGTCTTTGTTGTTTTTCTGTTTGTCCATATGTCACATCTACTATTGTTGGCCGCCATAAGTAATCTGTCTTTGCTCTTTCTTGTGTAGTCTTCGAGTTGTTGGATTGTGGTTTCTACGCATTCCTCTATGTTGGCAAGACCTCGCCCCTCTTCCTTGCTTGATACATATACTCTATCTCTATCTTCTCTAGGGTGGAGAGCCTTGTGCATGGTCATTAATTTTCTCGTCCTTTGGTCAATCTGTCTGAGTTCTTCTTCTGTCCATTTTAAGAATGGCCCTGAGTATCTTATAATGGGTACAGCCCAGGTATTGATTCCTTTGATCAGATTTCTGCTGTTAAGTTTGGTTTCTAAAGATTTTCTATTTCTCCTGAGACATTCCTTTTTAACCTTTCCTTTAATTTCTGTTTGCTTGATATTGTCTGCTTCTAAAATTCCTATTGTTATTATCATTATCATTATTATTATTATTATTATATTACTAGTTTTATTCCATTTAATTATTTCATCATTTTTTATCACAAGACATCTCACAAACGATCCATGTAAGAACAACAAGGCATGCTGCACACTGCTGGAGAAGCATGGACGAACTTATAAATTACATTCTCCTGTGGACTCCCACACATGCACACACCAGTGTTGGCCGACCAGCAAAGACTTACATACTTCAGCTTATGAAGGCACGTGGTGTAATGGTTAGAGTCGTAGGAAATGGACTCGTCAACCCGAGTTCAAATTCTGGTCGAAGCTGTTTGCATTTCACTTTGCGATAATATCCTTGGGAAAGGTCATAGAGCAGACTAGGCTTTTTAACCTTGTCTAGGAGAAGGAAAACTCTGAATTCAAACCTGTTAATCTCCGTTTAAAAAAAATGACCTTGTATTACATCCTGCTCGTGCGGAGGGTTTGGTAAATACCTACATACTTTAGCTTTGTGAGGATACTGGATGCGGTTGAGAGGACCTACCAAGAGCGATGGTAGATGGAGTAGAGAGAAAATTAAGACAATCCATGGTATCAGCGCGACTTGATGATGATGATCACGACATACATTATTTCACTATAGTAAAAGTAAAGTCGGGTACGTGGCCTAGTGATGGTATCAACTGAATAGCGAGGGAATATATCCCCTTTTTGCAAGCGATAGACCAAGGAGACAACGCGCCACACCTACCATCAGTTTCCAGATGTTGCTTTACTACACAAATCAGATTACTCAACCTGTGCTACTCATGCGCTACTCATGCTAGTTGGCGAACACGGAACCTTGCGTTTCCTTTGCGGATGCTCTACTAACTGAGCTAAACCGGCTCATTTTACTATAATTTTTTACTATTATATATATATATATATACATATATATATATGGCTTAGTTCAGTCGGCTAGGAATCATAAGGTTCCTGGTTCGATACCATCCTCGCCAACTCAGCGTATGAGGAGCTGATGGTAGGTGTGGCACCCCAGCTCAGACGGTAAAATAATCTCCTTGGTCTAGCGCTAGTGAAAAGGGGATAAACTCCCTCGCTGCTTGGCTGATACCGAAATTAGGCCGCCCGACGACATTACTTTACTTATATATATATATATATATATATATATATATATATATATATGTATATATATATATATATATATATATATGTGTGTGTGTGTGTATGAGAAGTAAACAAACAAACAATGTGTTTTGATATGGCTTTTTCAGCCGACAATTTTTAGGAGAATATGTGCTTAATTGAAATCGTTCCTAATTTTTGAAAATGGATTAATTAATAATTAATGAATTAGGTGGGTATACCTATTCAATGTTTAGCCTTACATTTGAATAGGTATGCCCGCCTAATTCATTAATTATTTATTAATTAATTTTCAAAAATTAGGTACGACTTCAATTAAGCACATATTCTCCCAAATATATATATATATATATATATATATATATATATATGTATATATATATGTGTGTGTGTGTGTGTGTCTGTGTTTAAGCTATTACTATCTATCTCATTCTGTTCATATATAAATCTCTTATTCTGTTCATGCGTGTGTGTGTAGTTGATAGTATTTCAGGAAGAGGAAAAACCACACATTTGGTCACAGAAAAAAATCCACTCACTTTATTTCCGGTGTTACAATATCCCTCTGGATCGGTCTGAAAAACAGGAGGACGTGAATTGGTATTTTGAAGTTGATCAAGGAACTATCAAATCGTATTGACAAATCCTAACCCACCCTCAATGGAATGGTGGGGTTAAAGAGGTAATACATAATTATCTCCCTTAGAAAAATCACAGGTTCGTTTGAGAGCTGGCAGACTACTTGCCAACTCACCTTTTATCTATTTAACCCTATGGTACCCTAACAGGTATTACCACTCCGGGTTCAACTGAACTTCGAAGTAATGGCAATAAAGGGGTACTCCACATACCCTAGAGCTTCAGAATTGGAACCTTACTACTAGATATAGTTTAACATTATACCGAGTACGCTATAAAACCAAAGCTCAATTTGACCCATAGATGGGGCCTTAACATGTTCTACGACTCCAGCTCAGACTGGACCTAAGAGTAATGGAAAATAGTAGGTACTCGACACTCACCAGCATTCCAGAATTTGAACCTCACCACTAAGGAAATATAAGCAATCTAAAACCTGTGTTAGACGAAGCAAATTTCAACAAAAATAAAAAATAAAAAAATAAAAAAATACAACAAAAAAGCAGTAATAACAATCTTAGATTAATGACATGCCGTCCTATAATTTTGAAAAATGATTTATTCCATAAAACCTGCCGTTCATTCTGCGGGGGGGGGGGAGATTTATAACTCATCGGATACAATCAAACATAATGCGCAAAAAAATGAAAATATAGGCCAGTGGGAATGACTCGTTTTGGATAGGACGTCTGACCAAACCCAAAAATATTTCAGACCAATTGTGATGAGATCCATAACTTAATGGCAGATGGCCAGTTGAGGCTCCCTGAAGTGGCGGAGGGTGATCACGGTCCTGAGGCAGTTGGGTGGGGGTAGTAATGCTGTCACATTAGATTCAGAAAGGAGGGGGTTGAAAGTACCAGTTACTGCCAACTCATGGAAGTGAAGCAGTAATGTGCCAGTTCAATATTTACATAGGTGACTACTTAGTAACAGTAGTTACCCACTGGGGTTAGTAGTAAGACGGTAGTTAGTGCGCTGCAACGTTTTGTATTCCTCAAATTGTTGTCATATATATAGTGAATGTGTATGAATGTCAATTTATGTATGTATAATACACAGTGATCTAAACACCTATATAGTTTTGGTTTTTTCAATAGTATTTCAACGTTTATGGGTTATTTAGCACAAAATTAACTCTCAATCCTGGGCTGACTTCTGATTTAGGTCGGAAAATTAAAACGGAAAGTTTTTTGGTGGTACCCAATGACAGTTTAACTACAGACTATGAATTAACATTTTGCGAATTGGGTTACGGTTTTAGGGGATTACGGTTGTTTTTAATTATGTATTGTTTAAAAAAAATAAACAATAAAAAAAAATTACTATACATTCAATTAACCATTGAAATTAATTATTGAATCTATTATTGAGACAGTTGTTTGTATTAGTATTGCAACGTATAATTTCAATTAAACTTAGTTTTTTAAAATATTTTTCAACATTAAATGTATAGTAATTTGGGTTTTTTGTTGTTCATTTTTTTTAAGCAATACGTAATTAAAAACAACCTTAATCCCCTAAAACCGTAACCTAATTCGCGAAATGTTAATTCATAGACTGAAGTTAAACTGTCATTGGGTACCACCAAAAAACTTTCCGTTTTAATTTTCCGATATAAATCAGAAGTCAGCCCAATCCTGGACTGGCTAGGTTAAATTTTGCAAATAAGAATGCAAAAATTCTCAAATTCATTTTTCTTTGCTACAAAAGATTTATGACATTCATCAAATTCTTGTTAGTAGTGTCGTGATAGGTAGTGCGCTGACAGGGTGTGCATTACAAAAAATTTTGTTTCATATAGTTATGTACTAACTTCATGGGACGTTTTGTTTATCATCTCTTTTTGGCTCTAGTTTTCTTTCTGATGGTTGTGTTTGTCCGAAAACATTTTGTTCTCTGATTATTAGACATTTTCTGATATTTACAGAACAATGAATACCCTGCAGAAACGCTGGCAATAATGTGTGGAACACCACTTCGTTGTCATCATCACCTCCTTACTGCATACTTTGATCAAACTTTCATCTAACACACTACCTTATTGCCTTTGGGCGAAAAAGCACCTTTGTTCTTTAAGGGCAAGGTTATATCTCAGAAAATGCCAGGTGAGATTCCATGTGCGCATGTCGTAAAGGTAGCGCTCTTAATTATGATGACAAAGACCCCATTTATTAACCCTGAACCTTTAGTTTGGTAATAAATCACTGATATATGCTGGTTCCGTTGACGTAATCATTTGTTTTATATTTCTGTCGGTATTGTTTACCAACACTTTTCCACCATGATCTGTTTCCTTCATATTTATATCATTCTTTATTGTTGGCAATGATGTATTTACATTTCATTCGAGCCAAAAACAATAACAAGTGATACAAATAATATATATTATCTACATATTACCAATATTGCAAATATATTTATATTTCTAGATCGGTCTATATGTGAACACCGATAAATAATAATAATAATAATAATAATAATAGAGATTCGCTTCCGGTTTTTGTCTGTAACAAAAACTGCGTCACTGCTTACGTCACACTACGTAAAATCTTATAACAGAATAAATACACTCAAAATTTGAGCATGCAATGTTAGACAGTCCTCATTGATTTTTTAAACAAGTTCTAATAAATACATACCTGGTATTATCTATCTATATATAGTTTGTTTTATTTTAATACATATTTAAAGTTATCAGAACTGAGTTTCCATTTCATTTTTTTTTATTTCTTACTCCTTTAATAAATTTGATGATTTTACTTTACTTATGATACAAACTCTCTGATTTTAAATTTTCAACTCCCATCCCCCCAGGCAATATTTATTTTACGTCGCCCAGAGGGCGTTTTTTATGTTGCTAGTAATAATAATAATGAATACTTTGCAGAAACGCTGGCAAGAATATGTAGACGCTCACTCCGTTGTCATCATCACCTCCTTACTGCATACTTTGATCAAGCTTCCCGCTAATTCACTACCTTATTGCCTTTGGGGAAAAAGAAACCTTTGCTCTTGAACGGGAAGCTTATGTCCCTGAAAATGCCAGGTGAGATTCCAGGAACACGTGCGCGAGTGGATACGTGGCGCTATTAACAAAGATGACAAAGATCCTTATTTCGTTGTAACTCTAAACCTTTCTTTTTGTAATTAATTATTGACATCATCATCATCATCATCATCATCATCATCATGTGGTGTAGGCAGCACGGATATCCATGACAATCTCTCGCCAACCTTCCCTATCATTCATCGCCCCTGGGAGTTCTTCCGCGCAGCAACCAGCATCTTCACATAAGTGGTCAATGTAGGTCCTTGCTGGGCGGCCCACACTAGCATGTCCATATGTTGGCTTCCACAGGAGAACGTCGCTTATGAGCTCGTCCATGCTTCTCTAGCAGTGTCCTGCATGCCTAGCCCGTCTCACTCTAATGGTTTGTGATATAGGGGACAGGTGGCCATACAACTGCTTCATTGTGGGGTGCTGTTTCCACGACTTGTTCAAGACTGCACTCAGTATTCTTGTGCAGCTCCCATCTAGCTTATTCTCAAGGCGCCTCGTTAGGGTCCAGGTGGTGCAGCCATACAGCTGTACTGATATGACTACAGCCTGGAAGAAATGTCACTTTAGCTTGTCAGTGAGATCGGATTTCCATATGACAATCAATTATTGAATATGCTAATTTTATTCCCGTAATCTTCACCAAATTTTTGTTAGTAGTGTCGCAGTACGTGGTGCGCTGACAGGTTGTGCATTACCAAAAAGTTTGTTTCATGTACTAACTTCAAAGGACGTTTTGTTTATCTTTTTGGCTCTAGTTTTCTTTCTGATGGTTGTGTTTGGCAGAAACGATTTTGTTCTCTGATTATTAGACATTTTCTGATATTTACAGAAAACAATGAATACCCTGCAGAAACGATGGCAATAATGTGTGGAACGTCACTTCGTTGTCATCATCGCCTCCCTACTGAATACTTTGATCAAACTTTCATCTAATTTACTACCTTATTGCCTTTGGGCGAAAAAGCACCTTTGTTCTTTAAGGGCAAGGTTATATCTCAAAAAATGTCAGGTGAGATTCCATGTGCGCGTGTTGTAAAGGTAGCGCTCTTAATTATGATGACAAAGACCCCATTTATTTGTAACCCTGAACCTTTAGTTTTGTAATAAATCATTGATATATGCTGGTTCCGTTGACGTAATCATTTGTTTCATATTTCTGTCGGTATTGTTTACCAACATTTTTCCACCATGATCTGTTTCCTTCATATTTACGATTTATTTACATTTCATACGAGCCAAAAACAATAACAAGTGATACAAATAATATATATTATTTACATATTGCCAATATTGCAAAGATATTTATATTACTAGATCGGGCTATATGTGAACTCCGATGAATAATAATAATAATAATAATAATAATAATAATAATAATAATAATGTAGTTGGTGCACTTGGAACAGTCCCAAAAGGATTAGAAAAGGGTTTGGAAAGTTTGGATATCAGAGGAAGGATTGAAACCATTCAGAACACTGCACTGCTGCAATCTCCCAGAATACTCAGAAGAGTCCTGGAGACCTGAGGAGACTTGCTGTCACTCAGACTCCAGTGAAAGACCATCAGCTAACACTGATGTGAAAACTCAAAAGGAATAATAATATCTTTTAAGCTTGCATATTAGGTCTGAGACCTGTCACCTGTTCCTTATAAACATTCATCTTAATTCCACAGAATATTTATAATCTTTCCACAGATTATCTAACATTGCCTTCAAGGAGTTTAGAGATGGGGCATTCACTATTGATGATGGTAGTTTATTCCATGTATTCACCACTCTGTTACTAAAATAATTTTGTCTTGCATTTGCTTTACACAATTTTTTAAAGAGTTTTAATTTATGACCCCTGGTATTGATATTTTGAGAAATGTTTAGTAGATCAAAGTTCGTTGAATAAAATCCATGTGTATATTTGTAGACTTCAATCATATCCGTCGATAAAATAGAGTTCATATGCTTTAATAAGAAAGGCAACATCTCCACGCTCGACGATAAGCCTCAAAAGCCAGTAGAACAGTTCACGTACCTAGGTAGTAATATCTCATCCACAGAAAGCGATGTTGATGCACGCGTAGGGAGTTGTACAGATAACAATAAAGCTGAGAACAATAGTCCCAATAATCCAAATTATGTTTTATGAGTTCGAACTGAGTCAGAATGCCGCAGAAGCAAGCACAAAGGATTTGTTGTGTGATATTTTACTTAGCCGACGCTGCAGCGTTTCATCAAACCATTATCGGGGCTATCGTCTATGTAGAAGGAAAATGTTCACAAACAAAAGTTTGTGTGGCTTTTATTTGTCAGTGTGTTGCAGCTTCCGCCAGTTCCTATATATATGAAATCTGATCTCACTGACAAGTTAAAGCGACAATTCTTCCAGACCGTAGTTTTATCAGTGTTACTGTATGGCTGCACCACTTGGACCCTAACGAAATATCTAAGGAATAAGCTAGGTGGTAACTGCACAAGAATGCTGCGTACAATCTTGAGCAAACCGTGAAAGCAGCAGTCCACGAGAAGACGAACGAGACTCATTGGACACTGTTGGAGAAGCGAGGACGAACTCATAAGTGGCGTTCTCATGCGGGTTTACATTGACTAGCTTTGCGTAGATACTGGATGCTGTGCAGAGGACATCCCGATGGAATTGAGTGATAGGGACGGTTTAGGACAGATTGTCATAGATATCCGTGCTACTAGTGCGACATGATGATATATATATAGTGATGCTGATAGATATTCGATTTAGTACGTCCTGGGATGGACATATCGGCTTTGAATGAG
>CM042139.1:20429219-20461719 GCA_023376005.1 Doryteuthis pealeii
AACAATAAGAGCACACATTGAGCTCTCAAACTGCGACAAGTTGTTTTAAAAAAAACCTATGTCGTAAGGAAGATTTCTTCTCTGGACTTTTGGATTATATATATATATATATAATGAATAGAGAATGAAAAAATGAGAAAAGTATTGGCATGAAAAGGTGCTCAATGCTAATAAAGCAGAGCAGATTTATAATCAATGGTAATATTATGGGTTTACACTCATAACTTGAAGTTTCATGGTAATCCAATCATCAGATGAGTTCAATGGTTGAGATCTTAAAAACCAGTCGTGAAATGGTTGAGATTTTTAAAAAGACTGGTTTTTAAAATCTCAACCATTTCACGACTGGTTTTTAAGATCTCAACCATTGAACTCATCTGATGATTGGATTACCATGAAACTTCAAGTTATGAGTGTAAACCCATAATATTACCATTGATTATATATATAATTATATATATATATTATATATATAATTTTGAACAGATTGATAAACAAGGACTATCGCAGTTTTTCTCGTTATTCTGTGATAAAATCTTTTCATTACCTTTCCCTATATCAACAAATGCCCTGAAGAAGATCTAATTAATAGATCGAAACACTGCAGCGTCGGCTAATAAACTTACCACTCAATTTATTTAAACCTGTGTTTTTTTAAATTTTCTTAATATACTACATATATATATGAGAAGTAAACAAACAAACAATATGGCTTTTTTTTAGCCGACAATTTTTGGGAGAATATGTGCTTAATTGAAGTCATACCTAATTTTGAAAATTAATTAATTGATAATTAATGAATTAGGCGGGCATACCTATTCAAATGCCCCTCCCCCCTGTCAGCTTGACAGTCAGGGTTCGAATCACACACAAAGCAGTCTTCCTGACTATAGCTCTGCTGGTGAGGTCTAATAGGCTGAAATGTACATACAGAGATTGAATTTTCTCGATTTGTTTAGCCTTACATTTGAATAGGTATGCCCGCCTAATTCATTAATTATCAATTAATTAATTTTCAAAATTAGGTATGACTTCAATTAAGCACCTATTCTCCCAAATATATATATATATATATATATATATATATATGTAAATTTCAATTTCCTTTAGTGCTTTTCCTATCCAGTATCTTAATTATCAGAAACTATACCGATTCTAAAATTTAAGATTCTATATATCACGCAATTGTTAATTATATAGAGCACCAATTTAATATTAGCACGGATTGTTTGGATTTTCTCTTTATTCTTCTTTTATGACCAACAATCAAGAATTTTAGTATTCTACATTGATTTTATTGCCAATAAAACATTTTCAGGAAAAATGGATTTTTTCTTCTCCTTATGAATTTTGCTTCTATCGTTTTCCGTAATTCATTTTGCAGTAATTTTTCTTTGCTGTTCATAATTCATCCTGTCATTCATATTTTCCAAATAAATTTGCCCCGGATGATTGTGTCTTCGATAAAATAGAAGACATCTAGTATTATACTAAAGCTGAGGGAATCGATGTTTGTATCGTAACGGCTTTTTTCCTATTCAATTTAATGACACAAAATTCATATAAAAATATACCTTAGTTCTAGAATTGAGTTATGTTTGAAAAAAAAAACCCATTTTAATTGGTTCTAATTAGTCGTAATTTGCAATTTATTAAAAAAAAATGAGCCTCCTCACATTCTGCCTATCACTTACCCCCTCTCTATATATATTTGGTTACCTCCTTGTTCTATATTAGTTTCTCATTGAGGATAAAGAGACTGACTTTGAAAGTATGAAATATATGTGTATGTCAAATTTCACAAGCAGCTAGTCTGTAGCTTAAATTAGGTCAGACATTCCCTTTCTTAGAAATCTTACAAAATGATTTTAATGTTTTTTTTTAATAATCCGTTTGTATTTATTTATTTAAAAAAAATTTAATTCGCTTTTCAAACTTACTTTTCCCTAATCCCAGAGCTCAATGGGTGACCCAACGGGTCACGTTTTGTCTATTATGATACTATTAGTCATAAGACAAGAATAAGAGTGTGAGATACTAATTCCTTTTAGTTTATATCTATCTATCTATCTGTCTATCTATCCGCCCTGTCGGATGGGGCAGAAGAATACACACTGCACATCTGAAGATGGGTAAAATCCTTCAAATTGGCCACCTGTTGGTTGTAGCTGGCAATCCGTGATGCTTAAGAATGTAACCCTGGTGGCTGCAATTCTCCAATTTAGCTCTGACGAGGGCAAAGCCTGAAACCTTAGGTAGATGCTCACTAAAACCTTTGTATAAACAGTTATATTTGATAAATAAATCTCTTACATTTGTAATTGAGCACTTCATTGTCCTTTATTTCATCTCGGAAAAATTACCAATATATATATATATATATATATATATATATTTATTTTGGGGGAGAATATGTGCTTAATTGAAGTCATACCTAATTTGAAAATTAATTAGTTGATAATTAATGAATTAGGCGAGCATATCTGTTCAAATGTAAGGCGTAAACAAATCGAGAAAAAGTCAATCTCTGTATGTATACATTTCGGCATTGTACATTACAGAGATTGACTTTTTCTCGATTTGTTTACGCCTTGCATTTGAACAGATATGCTCGCCTAATTCATTGATTATCAACTAATTAGTTTTCAAATTAGGTATGACTTAAATTAAGCACATATTCTCCTAAGAATTGTCGGCTATCGACATCTCAAACAGATTGTTTGTTTACTTTCATATAATTTTATATATTAGAATGGGCTGGTTGAAAGTTCAAGGCTAGAGTTGCAACTGGTTTCAATGACATTAAATCAATTATATCAGTACTTTCCCAAGTGGATCAAAAACGAACAAAAAATGTTCATGTTAGAATTTTCCTACTGGGACCAATAAATATGCATACCAAAATTGGTATATTTACATAAAACCCTTTTCTAAGTCATAAAGAACAATTCCTATCTAATTACGAACATGATAATTGGGTTCAAGCTAAAAACATTTCGTTCCCTATTATTGATACTAATATTTATGAAGGGATGAAGGATTCTAAATATCTTAAATACGTTATATTGATTATTTGGATGATTAAAAGTGTGGATCTATATCCCGCTATCATTCAGTTTGAATATTGAGGGGAGATTGCTTTATTCTATAACCGTAGCACTCTTACAAAACATCTATGATATACCCTTTTTACTGGGTTGCACTTACATACGAATTATAAGAATTTCAGTTTATATATATATATATATATATATATATATATATATATATATATATAGAGAGAGAGAGAGAGAGAGAGAGAGAGAGAGAGAGAGAGAGAGAGTCACAGAGCAAATATATAAGTAAAGAAATAACAAAAGACTTGGAGATTTAGCTTTATAGTCTATTTCATTTGCAACATCAAGGATTTCATTTGGAATTCATATCACAGGACTATAAAATTAAAAAAAAATAAAATAAAAATAAAAATCTGTTTTCAAATGCCTTTAAAATAATAAAGAATTCATCATTCGCATCTGATGATTCGGGAGAGTTAGACAATTTGTCTAATCTCCCTGAAATAGACTATAATGCTAAATCTCTAAGTCTTTTTTTATTTCTTTACTTATATATTTGCTCTGTAACTCTCTCTCTCTCTATATATATATATATACAGTAATATCTCATCCACAAAAAGCGATGTTAATACACGAATAGGAAAGGCATGGTCGGCCACAAACCAATTATCAGTATGGAAATCCGATCTCACTGACAAGGTAAAGCGACAATTCTTCCACGCAGTGGTTATATCAGTGCTACTGTATGGCTACCCCACCTGGACCCTAACGAGGCGCCTTGAGAATAAGCTAGATGGGAGCTGCACAAGAATGCCGCGTGCAGTCTTGAACAAGTCGTGGAAACAGCACCCCACAAGGAAAAAGCTGTATGGCCACCTGCCCACCCACATCTCACAAACCATTCGAGTAAGACGGACAAGGCATGCTGGATACTGCTGGAGAAGCAAGGACGAGCTCATAAGCGACATTCTCCTGTGGGAGCCAACACACGGACATGCTAGTGTGGGCCGCCCACCAAGGACCTACATTGACCAACTATGCGAAGATTCTGGATACTGCGCAGAGGTCCTTCCTGGGACAATGAATGATAGGGAAGATTGGCGAGAGATTGTCATGGATATCCGTGCTAATTTGATATATATATATATATATATATATATATATATATATATATATATATATAAGTATCCAACTGAATGGTATGCAGGGGATAATTATATTTGGGATCATCAATATCTCCTGTACATCCACAATGCATGCTCATATTGGTGCAAACTTAAATATTTGTATATGGAGGCGCGTAGTCTAATGGTTAGAGTCGTAGGAAATGGACTCGTCGACCCTAGTTCAATTCCTGGACGAAGCTGGTTGCATTTCTCATGGCGCTAATACCCTTGGGAAAGGTATGAATCCAATTTTTCTCCCATCTATGGGTAAATAGTAGGACAGACCGGGCTCTTTAACCATGGCTAGGTAACCAGTCTAGAAGGAAAACTCTGAATTCAAACCTGTTAAAAGATTGTTAAGAAAATGACCTTGTGTCACATCCTGCTCGTGTGGAGGGGTTGGTCAATACATATATATATATATATATATATATATACAAGGATTTTTAAAAATCACTAAGAGAGCACATTGTATAATAACTAATAAATCAATTATATACAGAGCAATATTTATACTTTCAAAGAAAGAAAAACTTAAAAATACGTCAATTGGGTATTATAAATTTATTTTGAGTTCTATTCGAAATAAATTTATTATAGCCAAATGACGGTTTGTTAAGTTTTTCTTTCTTTGAAAGTATATATCTATCTATCTATCTCTCTCTCTCTCATATATATATATATATATATATATATATATATATATATTACATGTTTCATTGAATTGAACAGACAATTCCTGTCTGACAAGTCTTTCGTCGATCCGTTCTAATATTCGGGCCATCCTTCTGGTGTCAGGGTGGAACTGGTATACCAGTCCACCGAATGTTTCGTCACTAGCGCTTTCGGCAATGCACTTTGCCATCCTCAGGTGGGAAAACGATGGAATAGATTTCATGTCTCGTTTTTAACGAGAACGAGTAGAAGCAAGGAATTAGTGGGAGGTAATATCAATTGGTAGTGGGAGGTTTTTGGAATGGTAGTAGTTTGAACAAAGCAGTGGTGATTCTTTGGAGGGGGGGACAGGTTGTGGTAGGGGGGGAATAATGGAAGTAATGTAGGCAGAAAATTATAAGCATTTTAGGATATGTTGACTTACTTCAAAGTTTATTTTGTTTAGGGTAGGTTTTTTTTTTGTTTTATATATAAAGCTTCAATTATTTGAAAAAATTACCACCCACCCTGAACTCAATGTCCTTTTAAAAGCAGAGGCTATCAAGAACCGGTTTAACAAGAACTGCAATTCCTCCACCTTACTCAACAACAAATTAAAAACTGCCGCAAAACAATTAAAAATCATCCAGACATTTATATTAAAAAAGCCGATAAAACTAACATTTTTGTCGTGCTAAACAAAACCGACTATGACTCCAAGCTGCAAAAAATACTTGACGACCATTCAAAGTTTTAAAAAAATCAACAAAAATCCATAAACCAACTGAAAACAAAAATAAACAAACTTATCACAGCCAATAATGCTCATGTCGACAGTCAAAAACTTCCAAAGATTATTGGTGACTATAAACCCAGTTACATTTACGGGACAGTAAAAATTCACAAACAAAACTACCCCCTCCGACCTATTATTTCTCAAGTCACTACCCCGGTATACAATTTAACAAAACTTATCAACCAATTCATTACGCCATATATTCCCACCAAATCCAGTCTGAAATCTACAAATGAACAAATTGAAATTCTACACACCTCAACACCAAATAACCAACTGATCGCTTCACTTGACGTCGAAAACCTTTTTACAAACGTCCCTGTCAAAGAAACCATCGACATCATAATACAAAACATTTACAACAATCCTGAATATCCACCTCTTAAAATCAACCCTAACATACTTAAAAAGCTCCTCCTCTGCTGTACAACTGAAGTTCCTTTTTACAGCCACCAAAGCAGTTTATACACCCAAACTGACGGTATCTCGATGGGGTCAGTTTTGGGTCCGACATTTAGCAATTCTTATATGGCCCACCTAGAAAACAAAGTATTCAACATTATAAAAAAACCCAGAATCTATGTTCGCTACATTGATGATATTCTCCTCCTTGTTAACAATGTAACTGAACTCCACGAACTACAACGAACATTTCAACAACAGTCTGTACTAAATTTCACATACGAACTTAACACAAACAATAAACTTCCATTCCTCGACGTCATGATAGACTCTAACAATAACAAATTCACTACTTCCCCATATAAAAAACCTACCTCCATCAATTCTTGTATTAACCACTACAAGAGTGAATGCTCTGCACAATATAAAAAAGCTATTATAAAAAAACTTGATAAACCGCGCAAAACTTACCTCTTCTTCTAAAACAATATTCTTTTCTGAAATAAAAAATATTAAGCAAACTCTCATCAATAATGAATTCCCTAACTATTTCGTTGATGAACAAATCCGGAAAACCCTCCATAATATTTACCATAATGAAAACAATAGCACACCCAATAGCCCTAACCAAAACATCTATTACTGTAATCTGATGCACCAAAATTATAAACTGGACGAAAACGCATTAAAAAAATTAATACGTAACAATGTCTCTTCCACTGACACTAACGGAAAAATCAATTTAATCATTTATTACAAAAAATTCAAAACTACAAATCTGGTCACCTGCAACAACACCTCCCCCAATAAATGAGACCAATATCGTGTATGAATTTAAATGTAACGTAGGAGACTGTCTCTCCCAAATCAATAATACATATATTGGCCACACGACGACTACATTATCTCGTAGATTAACCCTACACTTATCAGATTCCAGCTCCATTAATCAACATCTTAAAACACAATCATGCCCCCCTCTACCTACCGCAAAATTCTAACTGAAAATACACACACACACTACATAGAGAAAAAAACAAACAAAACTTCAAATAATTGAAGCTTTATATATAAACAAAAAAAAAACCTACCCTAAACAAAATAAACTTTGAAGTAAGTCAACATATCCTAAAATGCTTATAATTTTCTGCCTACATTACTTCCATTATCCCCCCCCTTATCACAACCTGTGCCCCCCCTCCAAAAAATCACCACTGCTTTGTTCAAACTACTACCATTCCAAAAACCTCCACTACCAATTGATATTACCTCCCACTAATTCCTTGCTTCTACTCGTTCTCGTTAAAAACGAGACATGAAAACTATTCCATCGTTTCCCACCTGAGGATGGCAAAGTGCATTGCCGAAAGCGCTAGTGACGAAACATTCGGTGGACTGGTATACCAGTTCCACCCTGACACCAGAAGGATGGCCCGAATATTAGAACGGATCGACGAAAGACTTGTCAGACAGGAATTGTCTGTTCAATTCAATGAAACATGTATAAAAGAAAAAATGCTGCCTAAATACACTTATATATATATATATATATATATATATATATATATATATATAATTATATACTTTTGTGCGGTATTAAGTTTCTTGGTACAAGCTGATTCTAGGCTGGTCCTAATTCTCTACCAGTATTTAGTTGTAGAGTTCAGGTTACGTATGAGAGCTCAATGTTTAATTATTGTAAACAGAGCAAAGTTATTTGTGAATAAAAAGGCCTTAAATACCATGGGTATCGTGGTTATGGACCATTTTCACTCGTAAGTATGCCCACGAGCTTCTTCAGACCACTGATATCTTTTATTTACACAGGCACATGGCCAAACTCATCTTATCTTCATACATTTCCCCCGCCTCCTATATATATATATATATATATATATATATATATATATATATACACACTTACAAATCGTATGTATTTTTACCCAAAATATAACAGGATTCTAAAAAGGGGCCCTTTTTTCTCGATCACGTCTCGTGAGAAACATTCCGTGATATAAGAAAAATAATAGAAGAATTACAATAGAAACCAAAAAAGCAGGAAAGGAAGAAATAACCAAATGAATAAAAAAATGGGGGGGAAAGAAATACATACATACCTCCGCTGCGTGTTTTTCCGCTAACGTATTCACAAATGAAGCGATCGCACAGCTTACACGCTTTTTGGAACAACAATGCTTCCGGTTTGAATTTAAATTATTTTCTGCTTCTCTCTCGATGAGTCCGGACTAAAAACATACTCTGATGATGTTTTTTTATAAATCGAAATATTGTTCGATATCAGCTATGAAAATGATATAAAATATTTTCATTTTAACTATATTGTGCGTTTTCATACCCTTTATATATATATATATATATGAAAAGTTTATTTACAGTACAGAATTTAAAAAGGACGCGTAAAAGCATATGCATGTTGTAAAATAAATTGTGTTTTTTTTTTTCTTAAAAAGAAAAGAAAGGGTACCCTAGTTAGATTTTAAAATCAGAAATGATTTTCTTTTTTTCGATCAATGCTCCTCAGAGAAAAAATTTCATTGAAAGATGGTGATATAGTTTAGTTTTTTTTGTTGTAGACAACAGAAAAGTCAGAAAGCAGTGAGAAAAAGGGGAAATTTTTTTTTCTCAATAAGACAAAAGAATTCGTAAAAATTACGAAACTTACAACTCACAATATTATTATATATATAATGATAGACCGCGTAAAATGATATATAGATAGAATAGTTATATAAACGGATTAGCAGTATAAGTCTTTGTTTTAAGAAGCTGTTATCATTACCACATGTAGGCTTCTCAAACTGTCAACGGATATAAACAGATTAAGACGAACGTTACCAGATGAAGAGATGCCATATAAGTCTTAAAAGCGAGAGTGTTAACGGAAATACAACTCCGGAAGTGAGCAGAGATCTATTTTTTCCACACCGGATCCTCTCAAGAACTTCCGTTTCGTCAACTTAAACCAAAAACAAACAAATCTTCCCTGTATTACTATCAGCTCCCATTAAAATATCCGTTATTTTGAATTAAAAAAAAAAGAACAAAAATATCCTAGACGTCTATACAAATATATCGAATCTTGATATTTTTTCGTATTGTTTTATTTCAGTTGACAATTGCAACACTACATTTAATTAACTGCCTGGTCTCTTTTACAACTTATAAACTACTATGTGACAGAGAACACGAGTTGAGTGGCGGGCATGAAAACTTGCTGTATTCTCGAAGGAAGCGGGCTAGGCTTTGCCTGACGTGAAGGACTGACCTAGGATTGAACCCGCGTCCTTTAGAATGCGAAAAGGCGACAATTTGGCGCGGGCACCGGAATCGAGATTACTTCCCGTATGTGAACGCAGATGCCCGGATGATAGCTGCGGGCATTTCGGCAACTGGGACTGAGTTGAGAATCCCAGTGTGAATCACAGACGCCCGGATGATAGAAGCAGACCTGTGTATAAATAGAAGGAAACACCCAGAAGCGGAGAGTTCAGAAACGAGTGTTGCTACGGTAGCTGTTAGAGATTCGACGACGACGACGACGACGACGAAGGAAAATAATAAATAATAATAATAAATAATAAGATGAAGAAGAGTTGGTGTTTGCAAAGAGAAAAGTTTGCAGTAGGTGTTGTCGCTTCTTTTTGCCCCTCAACAAAAACTTGTTGAGTTAAATCTTTATTTCCTCCATCTATTTTTTTCTATATACTAGAAGCAACCACCCCAGCATTACCTGTGCAGTGGGGGTTCGGGGGCCCTAGTATATTGTTTATTTAATTTTGAGTTTTATAGATGCTGGACATTTTAAGTAGAATTTCAATGCTATTTCTATGTATATTTTAATTTTTAGATATCTTCAAATATAAATAAGATCTTCATAATTTTTTGCACAAAAAACCAAGCCCTGGTGATATCTAATGTGTATATATATTTACTTTGTCGTTAATTGTTTTATTTTCATAGTTTCCTCCGTACATACATATACACAAACTGCTCTTTCTTTCTTGACCTGTCTTTTCTTTCTTTCTTTCTTTCTTTCTTTTTATCCTCTCTTTTCCTACCCTCTTTTTTCTTTCTTTCTTTCCTTCTTTATTTTATCGCTTTTCTTTCGTTCTCTCTTCCTTTTTTTCTTTAGTTGTCTCTTCTATCTTTCTTTCCTACCTCTTTATCATCTCTTTTCTTTTTTCTTCTTTTTTCTTTCTTTCCTTCCTTTTTTTCTTTCTTTCCTTCCTTTTTATCATTACTTTTCTTTATTTCTATTTATCTTTCTTTTTTTCTTTCTCTCTTTCCTTCCTTTTTATCGTCTCTTTTCTTTCTTTCTCTCTTAGTAAATTTTATCATATGTGATTTCTAAAAAGACAGATTTGAATTTAGAGTTTTCCTTTTCCTAGAGTGGTTGCCTAATCTAGATTTAAGAGCCCAGTTTGCTCTACTATTTATCCCTAGCTAGAGGGATAATAGTTTGATTCATACTTTTCCCAAGGATATTAGCACTATGTGAAATGCAAACAACCTCGTCCAAGACTTGAACCCGTGTCGCAAAATACATTTCCTATGACGATAACCATTTACACGATGCGTCTCCATTAGTTCACTGTAATACAACAAAACCCCGCTAGATCACTGAAGTTAAGCAGCGATGTGCCTGCTCAATACTTAGATGGGTGACCATTTAAGAAATAGCAGGTACTGTAAGCAATCTTATATCAAAAGGCCTTGATTCGGCATAAGTTAGCGGATTGGCCTATTGTCGTTATTAGCCGGGCAGCGAGGGAGTCTACCCTTTTTTCATTAGCACTAGACCAGGGAGATTGTAATTGCTGAGGTGGAGTGCCACACGTATCTTCAACTCTCTACTTTACAATACAGATCAGATTACCAAATATGTGCTCCGCTCTGTCGGCTGGGGCGTTAGAAAGCACCGACTGCACCTCTGCAGAAGGATAAGACTCCCTCAATGGGGCCAACTGTTGGCCGTGGGTGGCGAGCCGTGATGCTTAAGGATGGAAACCAGGTGGTTGAGCAGTCTATTACTTGCAATACTCCACTTTGGCCCTTACTTGGGCTAGACGGGCGGTCGGAGAGACCCCCTCCGATCAATCGGCTGGTCATGTCAAGCCCTAGCACCTATATGATAGCCCCAGCCCTATTGCCCTTGTGGCAAGCCCCAACCCTTTTTATCATATGGGTGCTAGAATGCGGTGGCTGAGGATCTACATGTCCTGGGAATGACGATAAACTCTATCTGATGGTGAGGTTCCAGTTTTGGAGGTTTGGGGAATGTGGAGCACCCCTTCATCACCATTGCTCCCTGGTCCACTCTGACCCGGAGTGGTAGTAAATGTTAGGGTCCCATCTATGGGTTAAATAGAAAAACATGAGATCATGAACAAAATTGAGGATCCATTAAGAATTACTTTTTTACAAAACTTTATCGGCATTAAATGACCCACTGAGGTTGTAAAACAAAATAAACCAAACCAAAACCGATGTGCTAGATAGCGGTGACCTGTATCGAACTCAGAACCTTACGGTTCCAAGGCGAATACTCTAATGACTGAGCTCAACCATCTTCTTAGATATGCCGTAAAACAAATCAAGCAACCAATATAATAAAACATGACTCCTTTAGATAGAAGGGTTGTAGATAAAAAACACTTTTGCATTTAAATTAACACAAGCTTCCGGGTGCATCAACTTTAGCACGTAGGGAAGTTAAATGTCAACTCTTGTTTTATCGTTCTTGTCTCTGTCTATTTATCACAAAACACATCTTTTTCCGTTGGCTGAGAATTACTAAGAAATTTTCCTCATTTTACTGGTTTGGTCTAATCAATTATCTCCGTCCAAGTACTTCTCGTTTTAGTAGCCACCAGCTGCGCTTATTTGAATTATCTGGGAAAACAACTGATACGCAGTTTAATCGTTTTTATGCCCCCAATTGCCTTTAGGCACGCCCACAAACATTTTCTTTCTTTCTTTCTTTCATTTTCATTTTCATTTTCTTTTTCACTCTTTCCTTTTTCTTATTCTTTTTTTTTGTCACTTAAATATTTATTTCGTTCATTCTTTCTCTCTTTCTTCATATCTCTTTCTTTCACATTCGATTTTTCATTCTTTCTTTTTTGGTCTGTTAAATCTTTCTTTCTTTCTTTCTTTCTTTCTTACAATCGATTTCCTTCATTTTTTTCTTTCCTTCTTCATTTTTGCCTTTTAAGAATATTCTTTCTTTTGTTTCTCTTTCTTTTACTCTTTCTTTCACTTTTTTCTTTTCTTTTTCTCTCTTTTCATTTTTTTTGTCACTTAAATATTTTTTTCGTTCTTTCTCTCTATCTTTCTTCAAATCTCTTTCTTTCTCTTTTGTTTCATTCGTTTTTTTTTCTTTCTTTTTTTGGTCTGTTAAATCTTTTTTCTTTCTTTCTTTCTTTCTTACAATCGCTTTCTTTCACTCTTTCTCTCTTTATTCTTGCCTGTTAAGTTTTTATTTTTCTCTTTCAATCTCTTTCTTTCACTTTTGTTTCATTTTCTTTTTCTTTCTTTCTTTAATTTTTCTTTTTTTCTCACTTAGATATGTTTTCTTTCTTTCTTTCTGCATTTCTTCTAATTTCTTTCTTTCACTTTTCTTTCATTTGTGTTTATTTCTTTCTTCCTTGATCAGTTAAATCTTTCTTTTTTCCAGTCTCTTTCATTGCTTCAATCTCTTTCTATCACTTTACTTTCTCCTTCTTCCATTCTTTCTTTCTTTGTCGCTTAAATATTTCTTTACGTCTTTCTTTTAATCTCTTTCATTTCATTCGGTTTCTCCATTCTTTTTCGGTTTGTTAAATCTTTCTTTTTCAAAAATTTCTTTCTTATTTCACTTTTCTTTCATTTTCTTTTTCTTTTTTTTTTGCCTGTAAGATATTTCTTTTTTTCACTCTGTTGTTTTTTCATTCTTCCTTTTTTATCAAATCTCTTTCATTCACTTTTCATTCATTCATTTCTCTCTTTTTTGTCAATTAAATCTTTCTTTTGTACATTCCTAAAACTAAAACTAGTCATCTTCGCAGTTCCAACTGCTAGGATGTATTTAATCTTTTCTCTTTACTAAATATTGCTTTGTATATAATTTCCCAATTATTGTATATCGACCTCTCAACGGGAACCATACTAATTTTCACATTCCGTTCTTATGAAAGACTCTGTTTAAAATCATACCTAACATTAACATATCTGGTTACATATATATATATTTATATATATATATATATATATATATATACTCCCACTTTGGTTGAGTTCTCTAAATAGACGTTCAATTGTAAAATTCACCGTTCTGGCGTGTAGCTAACCCTCACTTAGTTTGCAAAGTTAGAGGACTCTAGTGAATTCATTTCCGCTTAGAAATGTATCAATGAAATATTCTCCTATATTTGACAGCCGCTACTGGCCGCATGGGTAAGAGATTTGGCAGACGAAAATTCATTTAGGTCTCAAACCCGGCCAGAGGTAGCTGTTAAAGTGTAGCCACACTGATAAGAAGTGAAAACTCGAAACACGTGTCTGTGGATAACTTATATATATATATATATATATATATATATAAATAAAGTAATCCACAGACACGTGTTTCGAGGTATCACCTCTCATCAGTGTGGTTACACCGTTTAACAGCTACCTCTGGCCGGGTTCGAGACCCGAATGAACTTTCCTTTGCCAACCCTCTTACCCGTACGGCCACAGGCAGCTGTCAAATATAGGAGACTATTTAATCGCTACATTTCTAAGCGGAAATGAATTCACTAGAGGCCTCAAACTTATGTTAACAAAGCGAGGCTTAGCTGTGCGCCGAATACGGTGAATTTTGCAATTAAATCCCTTCTAATTAAAGTGCTCAACCAAATTGGGAGCATATAATAAAGTATATATATATATATATATATATATATATATAATATATTGATAGTATAGTTTGCTATATGTATACGTAAAGAGTGCTCAATATCATGAATAGAGCATGAATATCTTAGTTAAGGTTGCTAATACATGAAGTAATGGCGCTTGGTAACTGACGTTTTCTTGCCTTTGGTTTGAAGATAGCATAGACAAGGAACTGTCAGTTATCAAGTGCCGTTGACTTCATGTCTTCGCGACCCTTTATATATATATATATATATATATATATATATTATATATATATATATATATAAAGAAAACTTGTCTATGATAGCTGCAAGGGCTTTGAGGTAAAACGGCTCGAACACTTCATCCTGAAGCGGTCCCTACGCAAATGGCACATGACAAACGTCATGGATACATTTCCTACATTTAAGCCGGACTATATATGTGATGCGTGGGCAGGGCCTGCCTGACAAAGGCTGGGTTTCTTAGTCATGTACAGTCGCACATGAGAGGAAACCGGGGAAGAGGCTCATATGTATAACAGCAAATAAAAACAAAGCTGAACGCCTGGGCACCGCGCAATCACCGCCGAACTTGTAGAAATGGCCTTATTCTGTCAAGAAGTGGCAATCACCATATATATATATATATATAATCTTTTGTTATCTCTGTCTTTCCCACACACACGCACAGCTATATATATGTGTGTGTGTCTGTGTGTGTAACAATTGAAATGTAACAGAACATTGTATATAAGTTTTGTATGTAAGCATACAGGCCAACCAAAATAATAAAATAAAAGCAAATGTGTATCATAGTATGTGTGTGTGTGTGTGTGTGTGTGTGTGTGTGTGAATACGTGCATATTGACTGCCTGTGTGCATTGTTATATATGATTGTATGCGTATCTGTGTGTGTGTGTGTGTGTGTGTATGTGTGTGTGTGAATACGTGCATATTGACTGCCTGTATGCATTGTTATATATGATTGTATGCGTATCTGTGTGTGTGTGTGTGTGTGTGAATACGTGCATATTGACTGCCTGTATGCATTGTTATATATGATTGTATGCGTGTCTGTGTGTGTGTGTGTGTGTGTGTGTATGTGTGTGTGTGAATACGTGCATATTGACTGCCTGTATGCATTGTTATATATGATTGTATGCGTGTCTGTGTGTGTGTGTGTGTGTGTGTGTATGTGTGTGTGTGAATACGTGCATATTGACTGCCTGTATGCATTTTATATATGATTGTATGCGTGTCTGTGTGTGTGTGTGTGTGTGTGTGTATGTGTGTGTGTGAATACGTGCATATTGACTGCCTGTATGCATTGTTATATATGATTGTATGCGTGTCTGTGTGTGTGTGTGTGTGTGTGTGTATGTGTGTGTGTGAATACGTGCATATTGACTGCCTGTATGCATTGTTATATATGATTGTATGCGTGTCTGTGTGTGTGTGTGTGTGTGTGTGTATGTGTGTGTGTGAATACGTGCATATTGACTGCCTGTATGCATTGTTATATATGATTGTATGCGTGTCTGTGTGTGTGTGTGTGTGTGTGTGTGTGTGTGTGTGAATACGTGCATATGACTGCCTGTATGCATTGTTATATATGATTGTATGCGTGTCTGTGTGTGTGTGTGTGTGTGTGTGTGTGTGTGTGTGTGAATACGTGCATATTGACTGCCTGTATGCATTGTTATATATGATTGTATGCGTGTCTGTGTGTGTGTGTGTGTGTGTGTATGTGTGTGTGAATACGTGCATATTGACTGCCTGTATGCATTGTTATATATGATTGTCGTGTCTGTGTGTGTGTGTGTGTGTTGTGTGTGTGTGAATACGTGCATATTGACTGCCTGTATGCATTGTTATATATGATTGTATGCGTGTCTGTGTGTATGTGTATGTTTGAGTGTGATCATCCTCTTTTAAAAAATCTACCAATAAAAAGATAAACCAAATAAAAATTTAAAAAATACTGTTTTCTTCATTCAAGCCTTATTGATGCTTTGAAAGATTGGCGGGACCTCGGGTTGATAATGAAAATTGCTTTGGATGAAAAAGGGGAAAAAAAATTGCCCTCGTGTGACTGAAGTCCCACGGGGAATGGTTAGGGTCTGTTTTCGCCCAGGGGAAACGAGAAGCCGTGTTGCAAGGTCAAAAGTGTCAGATGTTTGGCCCCTTTTTGCATTAATTTCAGTATTCATTATATTATTATTATTATTATTATCATTACTAGCAAATATATGCACCCTCCGCGTGCAAGTATTCAAGTTTTAATGTAATGAAATATCGTATTAAATTAGAAACACTAATAAAACTAAATAAGAATGCAGATAAAAAGATTTGGAACAGAGGGGGATATAATCGAAAAATAGAACAACTGAAATTTACTCTTCGATCACTCTCGTCTTTCATTGTTATTTTTTCTAATTTAACTATTTAGTTAAAAGAGGAAGTAAAGAATAAAATGACAGTTATCTTTTCTTGTTAATGGATTTCATTTAAGATTCATTGAAGAGATTTTTGCTTATATTCATTAAAATAAAACCAAACAGTTAGAAACTAATAATACTAAGCATATATTTATTAAAATTGCATTTTTAATATCAATATGCAAATTATCCTTCCATTCACACTGTAAACCGTTATTTTGTTGTATATATAAATACAATTGCATGTTATTAGTATGTAGATATGGTTAACAGTATTAATAATGTAAAACAATTTTATTAATAATTCAGGTTAAAATAAGGATAAATTCATGGTGAATGTGACGTCAATAACTAAGGGAATTGTGACTTGAGTAGTGATTTAGTTTCGGTTACAGACAGAAAAATACACTGTCTCCATTATAATAAGATTATCATTATTATTACTAGTAGTTGTAGTCGTAGTAGTATTTAGTAAATAAAAAAATATGAGGGTCGATTGTAGTAAATGATTTATGTCGAGTATAGAAAAACTAATTCTGCTCTTTATCAAGGGAAATGTTTAATTAGTTATATGTCCCACTGGTGTGTACGCGCGCACGCAGATTGGCTGGATCACACACACGTAGATACGCAGGATTGCACACACATAAATGAACTGGAACGCATACAAGCAAGGCATATGGTCAAACTTGTACACGCACACAGACAGCGTGTACATCGGTAAACAGATACTCTCTCATGTACACACACATATGTAGGTATGGAGGCACTCAGATACACATTCCCCTTGCTTCTCCCATCTCTCTCTCTCTCTCTCTCTCTCTCTCTCTCTCTCTCTCTCTCTCTCTCTCTCTCTCTCTCTCTCTCTCTCTCTCTCTCTATATATATATATATATAAAGATCGCTAGGATCGCTCCTAGTGGTTAGATGAATATATATATATATCTTATATACATATATATACATATAAATTGTTTTTTCTTTTGGCCAAATACTATACCAATAGATTATTTTTTGTTGGTACGAATATCTTGGTCTTTTCTTTTTTTCAAAAATTTTTTTTCTTCCTGGTTGATGTTTGGTAGTATATTTTTACAATCAAACTATTTGCTGGGTTTTTTCTCTCCGCAAGGATCTACCAACACGCTTGTTATATTAAATTATATATATATATATATATATATATATACATATGTGTGTGTGTGTGTGTGTGTGTGTATATTATACGCACACATATACACTGACGTAAGCAAAGTCACACTTACATATGCAATCATCTAGATACACACATGCTAGCGCCAATACGTACGAGAGTACACACAAACACACACAAACACCCCCCACACATACATATATATATATATATATATATTATTGTTTATATTTTTGAAGGCAATTAGAATGCGTGCTGTGTTCTCGGTTTCGATCTCTGTCGGAGGGAGGTCGTAGGTATACACGGCTGATGAGACTTAATAAAGTTGAAACAGCTGTACGGTGTTCCACGTCGCGTGCGTTATTCGCCGAGTTTACTTGTCATGATTATTTTCAATAATTATCGAATTTTATACGATATACGCATTGTAATTGCCTTCAAAAATATAAATAATAATATACTTTACTTAACAATGCTTCAAAAGCAAATGATCAAATCCCATTTAATATATGTATATATATATATATATATTATATATATTATATATATATATATATAGAATGAATAGAGAATAAATGAGAAAAGTATTGGCATAAGAAGGTGCTCAATGTTAATAAAGCAGAGCAGTTTTACAATGACTAATAATGATATTATGGATATTATTAACTCATAACTATAAGTTTCATGCTTACGCAATCTTCAGATGAGTCAAATGGTTGAGATTTTTTTAGTTTTTCTATAATCAAACCAAGAATCTCAACCATTTGGCTCATCTGAAAATTGCGTAAGCATGAAACTTATAGTTATAAGTTCATAATATGTATAATATCATTATTATTGATTATACACACACACACACACACACACACACACACACACACACATATATATATATATATATTATTATATATGATTAAAATTCCACTATAAAAACGTTTTTAATCCGTAAAATCTTTACAGTACCCTATGCACGAAAATGGAAATAAATTCGACTGTAAGTATAGAAATTTGAAAAAAACAAAATATCAATGGATGTGTTTAGTTATGAATGAATAAGTTGTTCTGTCTATGTTTCAGCGTTTCAGTTTTTATATATAATGGATATAATAATCATAATTAGGGATACTGTATGGACACCACTACACGATTCTGCGTGCCGTCTTAAACAAATCCTGGAAGCAGCACACCACAAAAAACAGCTGTACGGTCTCTGGAGAATAGAGGACGAATTCATAAGAGACGTATTACTGTGGATTCCTACACATGGATACACCAATTTGGGATGACCTGGAAAAACCTACATATATCAGCGCTGCGCGGATTCTGGATGCCGCGCAAAAGACAGCCAGGAGAAATTAAATGGACAACGAGAGAGAGAGAGAGAGAGAGAGAGAGAGAGAGAGAGAGAGAGAGAGAGAGAGTCGTGGGAATCCGTGCTCTCAATAGAACCTGATGACTCGGAGACAAATTTAGGAGTTGAAAGGACTGAATGCGCTAGCTTCATTCGAGTATCCATTTTTATGAAGTGATCAATGTCGTTTTACGAAAGGTGTGTGTATTTTGCGTACATATCTTACAATTATAAAGTACGAAAGACGTGTTTTAGACGTCAAGAGTAGAATTGCAAATGGCTACCATCATGATTCTATTTATATTGTATATCTGGTCAAGGGCAGACCACCGTGTTCAACCTAGACACAGGGGTAGATCACTCTATTGTGCTTATTCAACAATCATGTAAAAGATGAATTTAAAATGAAATTTCTCCACTGTACATTACCCCTGACGTTGTCAAGATGATGTTTAGTCGATGAATTCCGTAAAACTGGGTGTGTACAAACACGTGTTGACTTTTTAATATATAAGGTGTGTGCTAGATCCTCGCTCCTACGTATAGACTGGGCGAGATCATGTGATCTATTCTTTGACCAATCACTGGCAGTACTCTGAGGCTGATACAATACTTAAACCACCCTATTGGTCATAATTACTGTAGCCTTCATTGACGAAGGACATAGGATTAAATCACTGGACCTTTACCAATACGCGGGATAGGACTTCTACGATTACCAAAGGATTCCATAACATAGGACTTTCTTTAAGCCTTATTTCAACTGGCCAAGGATGGCACTTAAAAACCTTACAACACGAAAGAGCTTAAGTCGGCAATCTATATATTAATACGCATCTTCCTTAATTTCACGACATCCTCTAGTTAAAAATGAGACCGTCCAAACCGTCCAAGATTAAATATGAAAATATAAATCCTGATTATTTGGTTTTGCTTATCCACCGCTTTCTTTTGTCTTGTGAGAGTCAGATAAATAATGGACCATTCCGTTTTTATTATAAAGAAATAAAAGAAAAAAAGGACATGCCACACAGAAAAATATAAGAAAGAAAGTAGGGAAAAGAGATGGGAAGTGAGCGCACGGAAGCAATAAGGTTATTCTGTTTCGATCGAACATAATGAAAATATGAAAAGAGGGAAAGAAAAAAAAAGAGCGCGAGAAAGTTAAATCAAGATTATCACAATTTTTACATATTGAACTATATTGAAATAGCTCTTACGTAAACATATTAAACGTTGTAATAATTAAATTATCATACTAAGGTATATCCACAGGTCCTGCAAATCTTTATTAACTGCGAAATTTCTTAAATATATTCAAGCGTTAAATTCTCTCTCACCCAGAAAACATTTTAAAAACTAGTTTGGTATATTCGGCTCGATAACGTTGGATTTCTTGGTTTCTTAGTTTAGTGGCATATCAATCTTCATGGGTTATTTAATGCCAAGGTCATCCATGTAGTAGAAGAGTAGAGCTACTATTTAGGAGATAAGGGGCATCATATTTTTCTCAAAGATTTGAGTCCAAAAGTATACGTAATACCGTTACTGGAGTTCGAACCCGCTTACTACGATGCTACAATCCAGCACGCTAGCCACTACACGGGGAATCCATCGCTGGATAATGTGTCCTAATATCTACCTTGGTCACCTGGAAAATATCTTAGAATCTCTTAGGAAGCAATCCCAGATTTTGTAAATGAATAGTTTTTAAGTATTTTAACACCTCATTCATATATGGCTGTGTGTTGTTTATGCGCGCGAACCAGTGAGAGATACAGTGTGTGTGTGTGTGTGTGTGTGTGTGTGTGTGTGTGTGTGTGTGTGTGTGTTTCTGTGTGTGTATGTGTGTGTGTGTGTGATTGTGAGGAACAAGTGAGATATACATTGTGTGTATGTGGGGGGAGAACAAGTGAGAGACACATTGTGTGTGTGTGTGTGAGAGAGATTGTGTGTGTGTGTATGTGTGTGTGTGTGTGTGATTGTGGGGAGAACAAGTGAGAGATACATTGTGTGTTGTGTGTGTGTTGTGTGTGTGTAGTTTGTGTGTTCGCGGTAACGAGTGAGAGATACATTTGTGTTTTTGTGCACACGAACGAGTGAGAGATACATTGTGTGTGTGTGTATGTGTATGTGTGCGTGTGTGTGTGTGATTGTGGGGGAGAACAAGTGAGAGATACATTGTTTGTGTGTAGTGTGTGTGTTGCGGTAACGAGTGAGAGATACATTGTGTGTGTGTGTGTGTGTGTGTGTGTGTGTGTGTGTGTGTAGTGTGTGTTGTTCGCGGTAACGAGTGAGTGATACATTGTGTGTGTTTGTGCACACAAACGAGCGAGAGATACATTGTGTGTGTGCGAATGTTTTTGTGCGTGAACAAGTGAGATACATTGTGTGTATGTGTGTGTTTGTGCGCGAACGAGTGAAATATACATTCTGCGTGTTTGTGTGTGTGTTTCGTGTGCGAACGAGTGAGAAATACATTGTATGCATGCGTGTGTGTGTGTATGTGTGTGTGGGGGGGGGTATTTGTGCGCGGTAACGAGTGTGACACACATTGTTTGTGTGTGTAAGTACTTTTACTGGCGTATAAATAAAGCCTCTGTAAAAAAAAAAACCACTTATTTGCAATGATTTATTGAGACGTGCGTTTCTCTCACACTTTAATAAAAATACAATTACTTAAACAGCCTCGTTCGTTCAGGAATTCAAGGTGTTGAGATTTTACTTGGGTGATTCAAACGTTCTTTTCGATATTTCGGTACGAACTACGTGACGGCAGTGTATATCACGTGACCTAAGCAGTTGAAGCTTTGAATGGTACCGCCGTAGTTGGTAGTAAGTGCGTTGACATGTTGTGCATTGCTTAAATCCGTATGTAATTTTGAAAGGGGCACAGATGAACGTGCAACGTCGTCTAATTTGAGAAAAACATGCTTTACAAGTTTGAACTGGTAGATAAGGTCGTGGAAGTAAATTAAAAACGAATTTTTGTGCAAAAGGGCAAGGTAAAGTTGATCACATTAAGGTAACCAGAGGGTTGAAGAAATCTCATTTGGGTTGCAGAATATCGACGTTCAGAAAAGGTCAGGTAAGTCTAAAACCGTGGATTCCAAAACTGGACTCCAAGCCATTGAAGCATATCCGTCATTCAGAGACCATCAGGTGAGTTCGGCATCCTACAGTTCAGTGTGGTTCGTCACTTTCAGGTCCTCGGCAAAAGCATGTGGAACAGCCAAACTCTACATTATGTTACCATAATTTTTGTTACTATCTCTATATCTCTATATCAATATCTAAAGTAATATAACATGATGGAGAATTAATATGAAAAGTTTGCTAAAACTTGTTGTTATTGTTGTTGTTGTTGTTCTTCTTCTTCGTTGTTGTTGTTGTTCTTCTTCTTCTTCGTTGTTGTTGTTGTTGTTGTTGTTGTTCTTTCTTCTTTCTTCTTCTTCGTTGTTGTTGTTGTTGTTATTGTTCTTCTTCTTCTTCTTCTTCTTGTTGTTGTTGTGTTGTTCTTCTTCTTCTTCTTCTTGTTGTTGTTGTTGTTGTTATTGTTCTTCTTCTTGTTGTTGTTGTTGTTCTTTTTTTTCTTCTTCTTGTTGTTGTTGTTGTTGTTCTTCTTCTTCTTCTTCTTCTGCTTCGTTGTTGTTGTTGTTCTTCTTTTTTCTTCTTCCTTGTTGTTGTTTGTTGTTTGTTCTTCTTCTTCTTCTTCTTCTTCTGCTTCGTTGTTGTTGTTCTTCTTGTTCTTATTTTTTTTCTTTTCTTCCCTTGTTGTTGTTGTTCTTCTTCTTCTTGATCTTCTTCTTCTTGTTCTTCGTTGTTGTTATTTTGTTGTTGTTGTTGTTCTTCTTCTTCTTCTTGCGTACATTTTTCTTCTTTTTTTCTCGCTGTTATCTTATTCTTATTATCCTCCTCTTGCTCAATGTTTAAATAACAGAGCAGGCTTAAAATCATAAATAATATGGTGTTACTAACTATCTTCTCTCTCTCTCTCTCCTCTCCTCTCTCTCTCTCTCTCTCTCTCTCTCTCTCTCTGTCTCTCTCTCTCTCTCTATATATATATATATTTATATATATATAAAGTAAAAGTAAAGTCGACGGGGCGGCCTCAGCCAGTCAGCGAGGGAGTCTATCCCTTTTCACTAGCGCTAGACCAAGGAGATTGTTTTTTAGCATCTGAGGTGGAGCGCCACACCTACCATCAGCTCCTTACTTTACCGCACATATCCCTGTGCTACTCATACGCTGAGTTGGCGAGGACCGGTATCGAACTAGGAACCTCGTGGTTTCTAGCCGAATGCTCTACCGACATATATATGTATCAGTCATCCACAGACACGTGTTTCGAAGTTTACTTCTCATCAGTGCGGCTCGACTTTTTAACAGCTACCTCTAGCCGGAATCGAAACCCGACAAATTTTCGTCTGCCAAGTCCCTTACTCTTGCGGCTATCAGCGGCTGTTAGTCTGAAGTGAACAATTAATTGATACATCCCTAGGCGGAATGTTTTTACAATCACCAGAGAACATAAGACTGTAAACAGCAGACAGACGAGTAACGGCTTTACGCCAAGCGGTGAAATTTCTATTAATGTCCCTCCTACAGTGATCAACCATGGGGGTTGGGAGCACACACACATATATATATATAGTCTGCTATATTTGTAAGTGAATTTGTTAGTGCTCAATATTATTGATAGAGCATGTATGTCTAAGTTAGAGTAGAGTGAATACGAAGTCAACAACGTTTGGTTTGAAAATCGCATAGGCGAGAAACTGTCACTTACTAAGCACCGTTGTCTTTATATATATATATATAATATATATATATATATATATATATTATTTCTCGATTTGTTTAGCCATACATTTAAATAGGCATTCCTGCCTAATTCATTATTAATTAATTAATTTTCGAAATTAGGTACGACTCTAATTAAGCACATATTCTCCCAAAAATTGTCGGCAAAAAAAGCCATTCCAAACATACCTTGTTTACAACTTATCATATCGTCGTGTAATAAAAGTCACTAGAAGAGGAATATTAACCTACTCTAAACAAATCGTAAAATCTAAGAAGTCCGTTTGGTGTAGAGGTTATGGGATCGGCCTGTCAGCTTGGCAGTCCGGTTTCAAATCACGCACAGGGCGGCCTTCCTATCTATAGCTCTGCTGATGAGGCCTAATAGGCCGAAATGTACATACAGAGATTGATTTTTCTCGATTTGTTTAGCCATACATTTAAATAGGCATTCCCGCCTAATTCATTATTAATTAATTAATTTTCAAAATTAGGTACGACTCTAATTAAGCACATATTCTCCCAAAAATTGTCGGCAAAAAAAGCCATTCCAAACATACCTTGTTTACAAGTTATTATATATATATATATATATATATATATATATATATATATATATATATATAGTGTGTGTGTGTGTGTGTGTTTGGTAATTTGTAAATTTTGTGAGTTTTATTTCTGTAATAATCTCAATTCATAAAATTTCGAAAACGTGCTCCAAGCCATAGAGGCTAATGGGGGCGAGTATCACTTTGAGAGCATCAGGTGAACTCGGCATATCAGAGTTGCTCGTAAGCTTCAATACCCCAGAGAAAGCTCTGAAATATGTTTCACGATACCAAAATATTGCCAACCATTTGACTCACCTAATAAATCACTAATCAGTCATTTCTCCCACCTATGAATATATTAAATTTGCTAGCTCTTTTTTCGTCAATAGAAACACTGTGATGTTTACCGAGATTTCTGTTGGTGAACATTAACTATTTTTCATGTATCGGTTTTTCAATCATCAGCATCACCATCATCAGTGTCGTAACCCCCGGGGTGAGCAGGTTGTAAATGCACCACTGATGACACTGATAATCACCCGCCATCTATCTCAGACCTGTCTACTCCCGGATGTTATCTCTTCATCCTTGGCTGAGGATCTTGTCTCATGTCCATTCCAAATAATTTATCTTTTCTTCAAACCAGTGTAAAAAATACGAGTGACGATGGAGTAGTGTCCAAATTTTTTTGGAACTACGTAGGGGGGGTTTAGGGTTAGGGGTTAGGGTTAGGGTTAGGGGTAAGGGTTTGGGTTTTCGGGAAAAACATCCTAAGTTGTTTTGTTTTTTGTTTTTTGTGTTTTTTCAAGTGACACCGCTTCGGCTATAGACTTCAATCGTAGCTGGTTTTTTTACAGCAGCCACCGGCTAGCGGTTTTTGAGGCAGGAGGCCGGGACGGAAGTCCGCGAATATTACCAGCCTTTGTTGTTGTTGTTGGCATCCTTCCGTCTACGAGAGACGATGGAGTAGTGTCCATTTTTTTTGGGGGGGGACTACATAGCCTGGGCGGGTTTATATGGAGGATGAGCTGTTGCCCAAGTAGAAAATCCCCCCTCTCCACACTGCTACTGTGATCTAAAGGAAAGGTAAGGTACCAATACAGTTTGGCAGCGGTAGTGTCGCAGGAATTGCTGGGTAGCACTGGATTTCAGCATCACACAACCTTAAGGACTCCGGCTCCTGATTTATTTTCTACTACCATGACCAATAACAACTTTTCGACTTGTAGTATAAAAATAATAGTTGTAGTAACAATAATATTCAAACCAGTGTACAAATTAATAGTAGTAGTTGTCATCATGTCGCGCTAGTAGCACAGATATCCATGACAATCTCTCGCCAACCGTCCCTATTATTCATTGCCCCTGGGAGGTCCCCTGCACAGCATCCAGTATCCGCGCAGAGTTGGTCTAGGTACGTCTTTGCTGGGGGGCCTACTCTGGCGTATCGATGTGATGGCTTCTATAAGAGAACGTCACTTATGAGTTCATCCTTGTTTCTCCAGCAGTGTCCAATGTGTCTCGTTCGCCTCACACGGATGGTTTGTGTGATATGGGGTAGGTGGCCGTACAGCTGTTCTCATGGGGTGTTGTTTCCACGTCTTGTTTAAGATTGCACGCAGCATTCTTGTGCAGCTCCCATGTAGCTTATTCTCCAGGCGCTTTTTTAGGGTCCAAGTAGTGCAGCCGTACAGTAGCACTGATACAACAAGAATTCTCACTTTAATTGTCAGTGAGATCGGATTTCGCAGATGTTAATTTCGTCATCACCATCATCATCATTATCATCATCAAGGCATGCTGAAGGCACGAATCAATTTCACACACACACTCCCTCTCTCTCTCTCCCCCCCCTCTCTCTCTCTCTCTCTCTCTCTCTCTCTCTCTCTTTGACCCTCCGGGCAATGCAGTCAGTAAGTTCTCTAGATGTAGCGTTGAAATCTTCTTAAATTCTTCTAATTTCTGCCTTTATCGGATTACTGCGAATTCTTCCATCTGGTGTCTGTGTTCCCTGTATCGAAGTTCTCTTTCGATTCGGGCGTCTCTCTGGTTCTGAGGATTTCTTTCTGTGGGTTTCATATTTACGGTGTTTAATCATGGAGACAACACGGTGGCCTTTTCTTGTGTATACAATTTTCTTATCCCCCTGATACATTCATGGTCTCATGCGCGTGGGTGAGAGACAGTGACGAATATGCAAAAAAAAAAGCACATCTGCCAAAAAAGGGTCACCTGGAATCAACTCTACTAAATTAGATTTCTATTTTAGCGGCATTCCCTGATCACCTGACTCTCTAAGACAATGAGAGTCACGTTCCAGATCAACCAAAGATTGTACTTTGTCAATCAAACTATTTAGATCTACTTGTAATTTTACAGTTTCACCGTTAATTTTAAAATACTTTACAATACTTGCTAAGAATAATTGTCTATGCCTATCAATTATTTAACAGAGACAGCATCCAGGGTCCGCACAGAGTTGATGAATGTAAGTTTTCATGTTCCTCCAACACTGATGTATCCATGTGTAGTTGCCCATAGAAGAACGTCGCTTATAAGTTCGTCCTTACTTCTTAGCTTTCTTATATGGTTTCCGAAATGGGAGCTAACTGGTCATACAGCTGCAGTTTTTAGGGTGCTACTTCCAGGGGTTGTTCAAAATCTTGCAGTATCTTTCTCTAAGCGTTTTCTTAGAGTTATACTTGTTTCATAATTGATAAGTTGACTATAAATTATGTACGATAATGTAGAAATTAAAAATAATGGTAATTCTGAATGATGGAAAAAAAGCGGAAAATAAACGGACAGGGCTTGGCCTTTTGCTGATCTTGTACCTGGTGTCTGATTGGTCAAAACAATTCATAAAAACAGAAGTAGACTTAGAAAAGCGAGTCTTAGCTTGGTTTTCGCAGGAGACAGACGTGTCACCAAGATGGCTATTTACCGTATGCATGATGGTTTAACTTGGTTTGAATAAAGACGTCTTAAGAATTTAAAAAAAAAGTCTTGTATTCGTTACTAAAAACAACAACGGACAAAGATGAAGAACCCCCAAGAACCCAGACCAAAGATACAGATAATCAGTTCAACGTAGAGACAACACAGCAGAGTAAACGATCCTATCCAGCTTAGAAGACGTGAAGTATTATAAGATGATAGGAAAATAAGTTAAGGGCTATACAATATACTTACACAGCTACAGTTAGGAATAATTCTCCTTTTAAATTAAGAGAATATACAGCGTGTCCACGGACTCCGTATGTATTTTAAAATTCTAAATTCTTTAAACTGTTCACAGACTTTATGGACACTCTGTATTTTATATTCAGTCACTATGAATATATAATATAAAACCCTTCAATACTTTATTTCACATGTCTACATTTTTATTTATTTATTTATTTTTATTTTATGACTTTTAAAAAATGTACCCGCTGACATTCTGATTATATTTTTTGGTGTCCAATGTACAGGGAATTCAAATGGAAATAAGATTTTAAAAAATTTTTCAACTGAAAGCTAGAGATCGTGACAACGACGAACGGGAATGGCATTTATTTAGAACTGTTTTCATGATACAGAATTGAAAAGAATAATCAAATAACGGTTTCCAAAATGCTGTCTCTATCGACGCTCTGAAAGAGTCAACGTTCTGTTCGTGATATAAATAGTTTATTCTGAGTATTTAAAAAAATCCTACACTACATGTCTAATGACATATCAAACTTTGTGGGTTGTGTAATACCAAAGCCATTTTTGTAGAAGACAATAGATGATGATGATGATGATGTATTCTGTAAAGTAAAGTTTGCAGAGTGGCCTATTGTCGGTATCAACCCGAACAGCTAGGGAGTCTGTCCCCTTTTCGCTAGTGCAAGACCAAGGAGATTGTTTCTGCAGAGATGAAGTGCCATACCTACCGTCAGCTCCCCACTTTTTCGCACAGATTAGATCAACCAATCTGTGCTACTCATAGTTAGCGGGGATTGGTATCGAACCAAGAACCTTATGATTCCTAGGCAGGTGCTCTACAGACTGAGCTAAACTGGCCCCTAAGAACAATAGTCGTACTATCTAACACATAGCTGGGGGATTTGGAGGTTCATACCTTTTTCCATTGGTATTAGTCCGAAAGTGAAATTAATAGCGCGATTGGAGTTCGAACTCGCTTACTACGATGTCGCAGTCCAGCACGTTAACCACTGCAACACGAGTACTCTCAGCAGAAGTTCAAAGAGCAAACAACCGAAATGTCGTAACAAACAAAAGTCACGGGGGCAAATATGAGGGCAGAGTAGGGTAGGGTAGGGTAGGGTTTGGGGGCTGAAAGGTTTATAGGCTGAAAAGTTCCTATTATAACCTCATATCTGCTGTTGATGGATTTCTTTACCAAAGGGATCCAAGCACCGCAACACGGATGGTAGAAGTGTGAAGTCCGCAAAAGGGGCCTATACTAGAAAATAAACCTAATTTGGTCACATTCCATGAGAGTATCTTGATTAGCAGACCCTCATAGACCAATTATCTGTATATTAATGTTCATTAATGTTCCGTCCGTTATCATCTTACAACACCCTCTCTAAAAATGAGACCGTCCAAATCGTCAAAGATGAAATGCAAAAATGTAAATATTGATTATCCCATGTCGCTTATCCGACGAATTCTTTTTCGTGAGTGTCGTCACCTCAGCTAAATAATGGACCATTCATTATAAAGAAAGAAGGGAAGATAAAGGACATGATACACAGAAAAAATATAATTAGAAAGAAAAAGAGGGAAAGTAAGAGAGAGAAGGGGTGCGAGGACACGAAAATATTAACGCTAATCTGTTTCAATCGAACTTAGTAAAAGATGAAAAGGAATAACAAAAAGAAGAAAATGAATGAGAGAGAGAGAGAGAGAGAGGGAGGGAGAGAGATTGGATAGATAGATAGATAGATAGATACTGAGAGAGAGAGAGATAGAGAGGGGGGGAGGAGAGAGAGAATTGGATAGATAGATAGATAGATACAGAGAGAGAGAGAGAGAGAGAGAGAGAGAGAATGTGTGTGTGTGTGTGTGAATGAGAGAGGGAGAGAGAGAGAGAGTTAAATCAAGATCATTATACTTTTTACATATTGAACTATTTAGCAATAGCTCTTAAGTAAACGTATCAAACGTTGTAATAATTAAATCATCATACTGTGGTATATCAACAGGTTCTGCTAGTTATTATTATTTTCATTATTTGTTTGTTATGCCTTCTTGGGTATCTCCTCATTTTTACTATCTTCTCACATCAATATTTAAAGAGGAAAAATAATTTTAGCACAGAATACATCATCATCAGCATCATCATCATGTTGCGCAATTAGCACGGGTATCCATGACAATCTCTCGCCAACCTTCCCTATCATTCATTGTCACAGGGAATCCTCTCTGCGCCGCATCCAGCATCTTCGCATAGATTTATGACATTCCCCAAATTGTTGTTAGTAGTATCGCGGTACGGGGTCCGCTGACACGCTGTCATTCCCAAAATTGTTGTTTCTTATAGTTATGTACTAACCACACAGGGGGTTTTCGTTCTGCTGCGTGTGTTTGCCAGAAACCATTTTTCCCAAATTCTTGTTAGTAGTGTCCCGGTAGGTGGTGCGCTGACAGGGTGTGCATTCCCAAGATTTTTGTTTTTTATAGTTATGTACTAACTTCATGACATTTTGTTCTCTGATTATTAGACATTTTCTGATATTTACAGAACAATGAATACCTTGCAGAAACGCTGGCAATAATGTGTGGATGCTCACTCCGTTGTCATCATCACCTACCTACTGCATACTTTGATCAAGCTTCCCGCTAATTCACTACCTTATTGCCCGTGGGGAAAAAAGAAACCTTTGCTCTTGAACGGGAAGCTTATGTCCCTGAAAATGCCAGGTCAGATTCCAGGAACACATGCGCGAGTGGATACGTGGCGCTATTAACAAAGATGACTAAGATCCTTATTTCTTTGTGACTCTAAACCTTAATTAATTATTGACATCATCATCATCATCATCATCATCATCATCATCATGTCGTGTAGGCAGCACGGATATCCATGACAATCTCTCGCCAACTTTCCCTATCTTTCATCGCCCCTGGGAGTTCTTCCGCGCAGCAACCAGTATCTTCACTTAGTTGGTCAATGTAGGTCCTTGGTGGGCGACCCACACTAGTATGTCCGTGTGTTGCCTTCCACAGGAGAACGTCGCTTATGAGCTCGTCCATGCTTCTCTAGCAGTGTCCTGCATGCCTTGTCCGTCTCACTCGAATGGTTTGTGAGATGGGAGCGGGGGCATGTGGCCGTACAGCTGTTTCCTTGGGAGGTGCTGTTTACACGACTTGTTCAAGACTGCACGCAGCATTCTTGTGCAGCTCCCATCTAGCTTATTCTCAAGGCGTCTCGTTAGGGTCCTGGTGGTGCAGCCATACAGCAGCACTGATATAACCACAGCCTGGAAGAATTGTCGCTTTAACTTGTCAGTGAGATCGGATTTCTATACGACTGAGGCCAACCATGCTTTTTCTATTCGTGTATTTACTTTCTGTAGATGAGATAATCTACAGAATAAATACAATATTAATATTAAAAAAAAAGTAATGTCGTCGGGGCGGCCTAAAGTCGGTATCAGCCAGTCAGCGAGGGAGTCTATCCCCTTTTCAATAGCGCTAGAGCAAGGAGATTGTTTTAGCATCTGAGGTTGAGCGCCACACCTACCACCAGCTCCTTACTTTGAGTTGCCGGGACCGGTGTCGAACTAGGAACCTTGTGATTTCTAGCCGAACGCTCTACCGACTGAGCTAACCCGGCCCCATCATCTAAAAACGGATCAAATCCTGTTAAGTAATTCATCAGAGAATTACCAAAAATTCTTTTTCTTACAATTATCTGATATCATCAAATTCTATTTTATTTTTTTAACACTCTTTGCGTTTTTGATCTTATTTTGGTATTTGTCCCAAAAATATTTTTACTCCATTAGAAAAAAAGAAAAAAAACATCCAATTTGTTGACAGACTTGGTTTTTGATATCCGTCAGGACAGTAAATTAACAAAAATAAATAAACAAAATAAAATTGCAAAAATAAAAATTCACAAAAGTAAGAAAAATACAGACATTTACCTGTCAGAAAAGCATTAAAATCACAGGAAATTTAATAAAAAAAAAACAAAAGAATTTTATTAGATTTTTTTTTTCTAATATTGAGATTAACATGAGAACGTTGACTTCTTCTTTATTATGTTGAAATATACAAATTCGGAAGAAGACATATAAGGTATGTCCGGAAAATATCTAACCATGAGTGGAAAAAAAAAAGAAGAAAGAAACTAGAAGATATATATCTTATTCATCCCTTCCCCCTGTATGACAACCGTCAGTCTTGTTATGTATATCCAATTTACTGGAAAATGTCACATTTGGAAAAAGTATCTTTAGTTTAAGATTGATTGGAATTTTTTGATTTTAAATTGGAATTTTTGTTTAAAAAGATCCAACTAAAGAAATTGTTTCAAAAAATTGAGAAATGAGAAATGTACATGTAGAAAAGTCAGTTTCACACACACACACACACACACACACACACACACACACACACACACACACGCGCGCGCGTTTGAGTTCACGCAGCCCTTATACATATATACTCACACACACACACACACACATATATATATATATATATATATATATATATATTTGCTGCCCGTCCTTGTGCAGACAGAGACATCTTAAGCACTCCCTGGTAATTTTTGCCGGGGATGTTATTGATGAAGTGGGGATAACCTGAAGGTATTTACAAAAAAAAAAAAAACTTTTTTTTTCCTTCATGTTACCCCACTATTTGCTTGATTCAATCTCTCTTTTACACAATTAATTTACATCGTGACTTTTAAACGATCTACCGGTCGTTTCTTTTGACAAAGCACCGGTCAAAAGGGCTCTTAAGTTTCTTTTTCTTTCCTTTTCTCTTTCGGAAAAATTTAAAAAAAAAAAAAAACATTTTTTGCTGATCAATAAAGTATGTACCTATTTTTCAAAATATTATACAAATTCAGCTGTACCAAAAATTTGTTTATATGTTACGTTCCATCAAATGATAGAACTTTTGGAATATTCTGAGAGACTTGATGACGCCGGGAGTGGGGGGGGAGTCCCAGAACGTGACCCTAAAACTTCGCTTAGCCAGCCTAGCTAAGAAGAGGAA
>CM042139.1:20466719-20470903 GCA_023376005.1 Doryteuthis pealeii
ATTTAAGTTTTAATATAATAAAATATCATATCAAATTAGAAAGGCCAATGAAACTGAATAAAAATGCAGATAACATGATTTGGAACAGAGGGGGTATGATTGAAAAATAGAACAACTTTGAAACTAACTCTTCCATCATTTTCAATTACTCCTATTCCTAATTTAACTATTTAGTTAAAGTAGGAAGTAAAGAATAATATTACAGTTATTTCTTTTTGTTAAGGGATTTCTTTTAAGATTTATTGAAGAGAATTTTGCTCATATTCAATAAGATAAAACTAAACAATTAGAAATCAATAATATTAAGCACATATTTATTAAAATCAATTTTTTAAAGATTAATATGCAAATTAGCCTTCCCATTCACACTGTAAAGCGCTATTTTGTTGTATATATAAATACAACTGCATGTTATTTGTATGTAGATATGGTCAACAGTCTTAATGATGTAAAACAATTTTACTAATAATTGAGGTTTAAATAAAATTAAAATCATGGAGAATGGGATGTAAATAACGAAGGGAATTGTGATTTATATAGTAATATAGTTTAGGTTACAGACAGAAGAACATACAATCTCCATTATAATAAGACACTCACTAGTAACTTTACAAGGTTGAAATTCAGATATAATGAGATGTACAGGTAGCAACCTTTGGCTTCAAAAATTAATTCTATAAATAAATATTTTTATTACAATAAATCAAGAGTCAAACAAGATCGACTTATTGTAATCATTTTTTGGTCAATCTTACTCGAAGCTGTGGTAGTGAATACAACCATGGGTTCTGAAAAATATTGCTCGGGAAGTTCTTAAGTTATTTTGTTGGCTAAGTTATCCACTCTGGTCAAATTTAAGTGAGGAATCTTTTTCTCTAAGTTTTTTTTATAGTCTGTTTGGCTCTTTTCCCTTCGTTCTGACTGACCACTCACTGGCTCTCCCAACCTCAGTCTGCGGCATTAGCTTTCAACTTGTTTGGGTCGCAACTCACATATCAACTGAACTAGATTTTGTGATATATATAGTTATTTACTAAGCTTAGCTTAGATATGGCACAAGGCCAGAAGTGTGAGGCGCCCCAGTGAGAATCGAACTCACTAACAATGGTTTGTGAAGCGAGCTTGCTAACCATTACACCACGTGAGGTGCCCTTTTGTGATATATATAGTTATTTACTAAGCTTTTCTTAGATATAGCACAAGGCCAGAAGTGTGGGGCGCCCCAGTGAGAATCGAACTCACTACCAATGGTCTGCGAAGTCAGCTTGCTAACCATTACACCACGTGAGGTGCCCTTTTGTGATATATATAGTTATTTACTAAGCTTAGCTTAGATATGGCACAAGGCCAGAAGTATGGGGCTCCCAATGAGAATCGAACTCACTAACAATGGTTGCGAAGCGAGCTTGCTAACCATTACACCACGTGAGGTGCCCTTTTGTGATATATATAGTTATTTACTAAGCTTAGCTTAGATATGGCACAAGGCCGAAGTATGGGGCTCCCAATGAGAATCGAACTCACTAACAATGGTCTGCAAATCTACCTTGCTAACCATTACACCACGTGAGGTGCCCTTATAAAAAACTAAGCTTTGCTTAGATATGGCACAAGGCCAGAAGTATGGGGCTCCCAATGAGAATCGAACTCACTAACAATGGTTTGCGAAGCGAGCTTGCTAACCATTACACCACGAGAGGTGCCCTAATAGTTATTTACTAAGCTTTGCTTAGATATAGCACAAGGCCAGAAGTGTGGGGCGCCCAGTGAGAATCGAACTCACTACCAATGGTCTGCGAAGCCAGCTTGCTAACCATTACACCACGTCGGGTGCCCTTTTGTGATATATATAGTTTTTACTAAGCTTAGCTTAGATATAGCACAAGGCCAGAAGTGTGGGGCGCCCAGTGAGAATCGAACTCACTAACAATGGTCTGCTAATCCAGCTTGCTAACCATTACACCCAAATGAGGTGCCCTAAAAAAACTAAGCTTTGCTTAGATATAGCACAAGGCCAGAAGTATGGGGCTAATGAGAATCGAACTCACTAACAATGGTTTGCGAAGCGAGCTTGCTAACCATTTTGAATGCTTTTGTTTTGTGATATATATAGTTATTTTTACTAAGCTTAGCTTAGATATAGCACAAGGCCAGAAGTATGGGGCTCCCAATGAGAATCGAACTCACTAACAATGGTTTGCGAAGCGAGCTTGCTAACCATTACACCACGTGAGGTGCCCTTTTGTGATATATATAGTTATTTACTAAGCTTAGCTTAGATATGGCACAAGGCCAGAAGTATGGGGCTCCCAATGAGAATCGAACTCACTAACAATGGTTTGCGAAGCGAGCTTGCTAACCATTACACCACGTGTCGGGTGCCCTTTTGTGATATATATGTTATTTACTAAGCTTAGCTTAGATATGGCACAAGGCCAGAAGTATGGGGCTCCCAATGAGAATCGAACTCACTATCAATGGTCTGCAAACTTGCTAAACATTACACAAACTTGAGGTGCCCTAAAAAAAAACTAAGCTTAGCTTAGATATAGCACAAGGCCAGAATTATGGGGCACCCAATGAGAATCGAACTCACTAACAATGGTTTGCGAAGCGAGCTTGCTAACCATTACACCACGTCGGGTGCCCTTTTGTGATATTAATAGTTATTTACTAAGCTTCGCTTAGATATGGCACAAGGCGAATGTAAGGGGCACCCAGTGAGACTCGAACTCACTAGTCATGGTTTGCCAATCTTCCTTGCTAACCATTACACAACCTGAGGTGCCTCTTTAAAAACTAAGCTTTGCTTAGATATAGCACAAGGCCAGAAGTATGGGGCACCCAATGAGAATCGAACTCACTAACAATGGTTTGCGAAGCGAGCTTGCTAACCATTACACCACGTCGGGTGCCTTTTGTGATATATATAGTTATTTACTAAGCTGAGCTTAGATATGGCACAAGGCCAGAAGTATGGGGCTAATGAGAATCGAACTCACTAACAATGGTTTGCGAAGCGAGCTTGCTAACCATTACACCACGAGAGGTGCCTTATTTACTAAGCTTAGCTTAGATATGGCACAAGGCCAGAAGTATGGGGCTCCCAATGAGAATCGAACTCACTACAATGGTTTGCGAAGCGAGCTTGCTAACCATTACACCACGTCGGGTGCCCTTTTGTGATATAATAGTTATTTACTAAGCTTGAGCTTAGATATGGCACAAGGCCAGAAGTATGGGGCTCCCAATGAGAAATCGAACTCACTAACAATGGTTTGCGAAGCGAGCTTGCTAACCATTACACACCACGAGAGGTGCCCTTATTTACTAAGCTTAGCTTAGATATGGCACAAGGCCAGAAGTATGGGGCTCCAATGAGAATCGAACTCACTAACAATGGTTTGCGAAGCGAGCTTGCTAACCATTACACCACGTCGGGTGCCCTTTTGTGATATATATAGTTATTTACTAAGCTGAGCTTAGATATGGCACAAGCCAAGGCAGAAGTATGGGGCTCCCAATGAGAATCGAACTCACTAACAATGGTTTGCGAAGCGAGCTTGCTAACATTACACCACGAGAGGTGCCCTTATTTACTAAGCTTAGCTTAGATATGGGCACAAGGCCAGAAGTATGGGCCCAATGAGAATCGAACTCACTAACAATGGTTTGCCGAGCTTGCTACCATTACACCACGTCGGGTGCCCTTTTGTGATATATATAGTTATTTACTAAGCTTTGCTTAGATATAGCACAAGGCCAGAAGTGTGGGGCGCCCAGTGAGAATCGAACTCACTACCAATGGTTTGCGAAGCGAGCTTGCCTAACCATTAACACCACGTCGGTGCCCTTTTGTGATATATCTAAAGCAAAGGCTTAGTAAAATACTATATATATCAACAAAAAGGGCACCGCCGTGGTGTAATGGTTTAGCAAGCTCGCTTCGCAAAACCTTGTTAGTGAGTTCGATTTCTCATTGGGAGCCCATACTTCTGGCCTTGTGCCATATCTAAAGCTAAGCTAAGTTATAAGGGCACCCTCTCGTGGTGTATGGTTTAGCAAGCTCGCTTTCGGCAAACCATTGTTAGTGAGTTTCGATTTCTCATTGGGAGCCCCATACTTCTGGGCTTGTGCCATATCTAAGTCAGCTTATAAATAACATATAATATCACAAAGGGCAC
>CM042139.1:20470913-20500913 GCA_023376005.1 Doryteuthis pealeii
TATATTTTTATTCTATATCTTTTTCACTGACTCTCTCTCTCTCTCTCTCTCTCTCTCTCTCCTCTCTCTCTCTCTCTCTCTCTCTCTCTCTCTCTTCTTCTATCTATCTATTTCTATCTCTATCTCTCTCTTTTTACAGATTTGAGTTCTCTGGTAATTGTAAAAACATACCCCCATAAAGTATGTAACAATTAATTGTCCACCCTAGACTGACGACCGCTGATAACACAAAGGGTAAGTAACTCGGCAGACGAAAATTCTGTCGGGTTTCGATCCCGGCTAGAGGTAGTTGTTAAAAAGTCGAGCAGCACTGATGATAAGTAAACTTCAAACACGTGTCTGTGGATGACTGATTTATATATATATATATATTATGAGACGTAAACAATTGTTTAGCCTTACATTTAAATAGTTTATCCCGCCTAATTAATTATTAATGAATTAAATTTCAAAAAATAGGTTCGACTTCATTTAAGCACATATTCTCCAAATATATATATATATATATATATATATAATATATATATATATATATAAGAAGAGAGAGAGAGAGGAGAGAGAGAGAGAGAGAGAGAGAGAGAGGAAAATGGAAGTAAACAGACAAATCTTGTGAAAGACAAATGGAAAAGCAATAGTTTAATGGATGAAATTGATTTAATAAGTGCTGACACGTGTTTCGACCATAAAATATTACTTATAACGCAATCTAATTAAAACTATTTTATAAAATTAAATAAAACAATAATAGAAGGCACTGTGTAAACCTTTTGTCTTTATAATATATATATATATATATATATATATATATATACATTATATATATTATTATTATTATTATTATTATTATTCATATTTTTGCTTGAAGGCAGTTACAATGCGTATATCGTATAAAATTCAATAATTAATGAAAATAATCATGACAAGCTAACTCGGCAAATATCGTGCACACGTAGAACATCGTACAGCTGTTTCAACTTTATTAAGTCTGATCAGCGATATATACTTACGATTTCCGTCCGACAGAAATCGAAAGCGGGAACTAAGCAAGCAGAGTCAGAGACTCTACCACTGGGTCACCGATAAGCAGCAAACGATACATGCTAAATTAGCTTGTCAAGGGTAAATACATTACTATTGCTACTACTATACCAAGTAGAGTGGACGTTGAGAAGATCGCAAATTTTAGGCCTATGCTCCGGGGTGAGGAATGAGATTGAGAAAATTTGCTTTATAAGCATTGTTGATATATATATATATATATATATATATATATATATATATATATATATAACTCAACAATGCTTTTAAAATACGAACGAAAGTTCATTCGGGTCTCGAACCCGGCCAGAGGTAGCTGTTAAACGGTATAACCACACTGATGAGATGTGATACCTCGAAAAACGTGTCTATGGATTACTTTATTATATGCTCCCAATTTGGTTGAGCACTTTAATTAGAAGGGATTTAATTGCAAGATTCACCGTATTCGGCGTACAGCTAAACCTCGCTTTGTTTACATAAAGTTTGAGGCCTCTAGTGAATTCATTTCCGCTTAGAAATGTAGCGATTAAATAGTCTCCTATATCTGACAGCTGCCTATGGCCGTACGGGTAAGAGGATTGGCGAACGAAAATTCATTCGGGTCTCGAAACCGGCCAGAGGTAGCTGTTAAACGGTATAACACACACTGATGAGAGGTGATACCTCGAAAAACGTGTCTGTGGATTACTTTATTATATATACTAGCAAATATATGCACCCTCCGGGTGCAAGTATTTAAGTTTTAATGTAATAATATATTATATTAAATTAGAAAGGTTAATGAAACTAAATAAGAATGCAGATAAAAGATTTGAAACAGAGGGAGTATAATAAAATAGAACAACTGAAACTACTCTTCCATCACACTCGTCTTTCATTGTTATTTTTTATAATTTAAGTATTTAGTTAAAAGAGGAAGTGAAGAATAAATGACAGTTATTTTTTCTTGTTAACGGATTTCATTTAAGATTTTATGAAGAAATGTTTGCTTATATTCATTAAAAAAAATATATATATATATATATATATATATATATATATATATATAATATATATATAATATTTTATAAAAAAGAAGGTCCGCAAATGTATTTTGTTCTCAGAAAAAAAAATTTAATTCTTTTTTAAAACAAAGAATTAAAAAGATTTTTCTGAGAACAAAATACATTTTGCGGACCTTCTTTTTTTATAAAATATTGAATTTTCTCCCGTTGAAACCAGAACAACATTTATAATTATATATATATATATATATATATGTGTGTGTGTGTGTGTGTGTGTGTGTGTGTTTGTGTGTGTATGTGTGTGTGTGTGTAATATTTCAAATTGTGTAAAACTGTGATTGCGGCATACAAAGGCGATCTTTGCTTAGAAGAACAGTTCTGCATACTACAAAATGCAAGCAATAACTTGTTAAATAAGAGAAGTGAATTCGTTTCGAAATGTAGGCATTTAAACAAATTTTTACTGTGTCACTTATATAAAGATACCTAAGGATTGAGAGAACGAGGTATGCTTTAATATTGGTTTAATCTTTAATAACATCCGTTTCAGGAACTTCGGTTTCTAATTGCGTGAGACCGTACCCTTTAGTCAGAACCCCACCTCACCTACAAAGTGTTAGCGCGGGGTTTATTTTCTCTCCATCCTAAGTCTGTTTAATTCGCAACTATTGCTCACAATAAATCTATATTCACTTTATTTCTCCCCTGAGTTCTTTGCTTCACAATGTGCATTTTCCAGACGAAATCGGTCATTTCATCGGCTTCCTGTGTCCAGCCACAGGTGATTATCTAAGAAGCTGCATAGGCAAGCCAACCATATGCTAGTCTACGCCATAACGCTATTGTAGATTTAATTCTTAAAGCTGTCAGGATCTGAAATACACCCGCGTAGTATTTGCAATTACTTAGATCAGAGCTCTAAACACAAAACCCTGTCGGCTGTAGCTTTAGAGTACACTGACTGCACTCTGCAGAGAGGTAAGTTTCCCCAATGGAGCCACCTGTTAGCCGTGGGCGGTGACCATGATACTTAAGGATGGAACTTTGGTGTCTGAGCAATCCATGACACCCCAAACTTCACTTTGGGCCTTACTTAGGCTAGACGGGGGTGGGAAAGGCCCCCTCTGATCTATTGACTGGTCACATCAATCCCTAGCACCTATAGGATTTTGCCGACTTATGTCAAGCCCCCAACTATTTTTATCATATATTTGCTAGAAGATGGCAGCTGAGAGTCAGTGTCCTTAAACTCTATCTGATGGGAAGTTCAAATTCTGGAGCTCTAGAGAATGCTGAGTGCCTCTTCGTCACCATTACTCCCAATGTCCACTCAGGCCTTGAGTGGTAGTAATCGGTACGGTTCTATCTATGTGTTAAGTAGAAAAAAATAAGTTAAAAAATTCAGTTTGAAAAACAAATGTAGCAAGATGGAGAATATCCTGAGTTTTGCGAGAACTACTATTAGAAAAGAGAGGAAGAAGAAATAAGAGTGAGAAAAGGCTTTAAAAAAAAGTGATGTTCATAAAACAGGTTGTCGTGAATTTGACCGGGGCGTGACCCCCCGAATGGAGAATTGAATGTCAACCGGATGTTTCGGGCTTTGACGGGAACCGGAAGTCACGTGGTGACGTGGAACGACGAAGAAAAATACCAGCCTCTTTTTTGCTTTGAGAGTCGTAGGGTACGGACCGGACCTTGGATCCCTTTCGTGGGATACCGTAATTTAACAGTGTCCTCTCTCTCTCTCTTTCTCTCTGCCTTTCCTCCTCTCCGACACAACCCACGAGACTAGCCCTGGAAATAAAAGCTAAGCAGCTTGTGACAATATATTTCTCGCATTGTGCTTTTTTTATCAACAAGATGACCGCCACGTGCCTAACACCTTTTTAGTGTCTTGAATTTGGAGACACGTTGACAAGACCCGCTATACAATATATATCACTATTAGAACGTTACGTATATCCGTTTTGGGTACCGTGAATATATCGCTACCGCCACGTTACACAAAATTGCATACCCAACAAATAAATAACCCAAGTTAACCCAACAACAATGTGTTTAAAAAATTGAGTACACATCGAGAATGAATAAAACAAAATATCTTCGGCATAAAATACCCAAAAACGGTTGACATGCCGTAAAATCCTACAAACCAATCCCAACCAAAACAGATTTAAACTAGGTTAGCTGTATCCATTTCCTACGATTATAGCCAATGCTACACAAATGCCCCCTTATTTATTTTATATCGTCTATAACTTTGTGTTAGTGAACGGCTATTTTAAACTGTTTTGGGGAAGCATGTATGAGAATAAACAAGAGGGCCAATCTGGAAGTTTGTTTGTCTGTGTACTGACGATGTTGTTTATGTGGGAGATTGCTGGTGGGAGTTTTGTACCAATCCAGGAACAAGGATGCGTGGCTCGCCGTTTGCATTCTGAAAACCGAACCGTCTTTTCCTTCAAGCTAAGAATTCTTCAAGTCTAAGACTTTTTTAGGCATTGCTTTGGCGATTAGATCGTTACCTTGTATTCGTGATGAACAGTTGGGGTCCGATTCAGACGTGGGTGGTTCGTGTTCCCATTGCAGCTAGGAGGTGAGTTGAAGCTGATGAAAACTGACTTGTAGGCGGGAAAAACACTAGAAGATAAATAAAAATTAAAGCTAAATTATCCCCTTAGCCCTTGCGATACGATATTTATAAACAATTTTTAAATATTTTTGAAATATTATTTTTATCATGAGAACTTCACTAAACAGAACAGTTGTTCCAAAAATCTTTTTGAAATGAAAATTAGCTCACGCCTCACTAAATTTTATATGATGAAATAAGAAGAACTGCGACTAATAGTGCGTTAAATATAATGTACTAGCAGGGCAACTCTACGTAGCCCGGAGCTTATAAAGTTGAGAAGAAAAAAAACATTTCTTATCTATATTTAGATATATAGATCTATTAAAACATTTTTATATAAATTGCGTTTTGTTATCTTTAATTCTTTATATATACTTTTTTTTTTTAAGTTGCTTAGCTCCGTCGGTAGAGCGTTCGACTAGAAACCACAAGGTTCCTAGTTCGATACCGGCCCTCGCCAACTCAGCGTATGAGTAGCACAAGGATCTGTGCGGTAAAGTAAGGAGCTGATGGTAGGTGTGGCGCTCCACCTCAGATGCCAAAAACAATCTCCTTGGTCTAGCGCTAGTGAAAAGGGGATAGACTCCCACGCTGATTGGCTGACACCGACTTTAGGCCACGCCGACGACTTATTCTTTTAATTCTTTCTGTTTGTATTCTTTTATTTGTCTTTTATCTACTTTATTATTTTTTTTATTCTTTATAAATCTATTCAATTTTTTAATCATTTCTTGAATTAATTTTGATATATCATTGATTTACACCCTTATATTTTTATTCAGGTTTTCTTGTGAGAAACCCACTCTCGGACGAAAATAGGATATGGATTTTATTGAACTTTGGTCACAACTGATACCATCAATTTTCCTTTATATATGGAAATGCGCTCTGTAGTTGCATAAACAAACGTACAGACAGACATACAGAATTTCACACACACACAAACATATATGTATATGTATATGTATATATATATATATATATATATACATATATATATATATATATACATATATATATATATATATATATATATATATATATATATATATATATATATACATATATACATATATATATACATATATACATATATATATATATACATATATACATATATATATATATATATATATACATATATATATATATACATATATATATATACATATATATATATACATATATACATATATACATATATATATATATATATATATATATATATATACATATATACATATATATATATACATATACATATATATATACATATATATATATATATATATATATATATATATATATATATATATATATATATATATATGCGTTAATGTATGAGTAGTGGCTTATCGGTAGGTACGGGTACGATCGTTGGGAGCGCACAGTATCCAGGCGTTAAGACCGTGAAAAAACAAATACAAAGTGCTCAATACAATGTAGAGCAACATTTATTTAAGAAATGGATATAAAGTAACCTACTCGAGTTTCATCATCTGAATCGTCAGGGTTACATCCGCTGAATTAATCGAGTTTTCGATTAATATCAGTTGGTACCACGTATGTCTGTTGAAACGGGCCTTAAACACGCATTCATCTATAAAAGATAAGACCCATTTCAACAGACATACGTGGTACCAACTGATATTAATCGAAAACTCGATTAATTCAGCGGATGTAACCCTGACGATTCAGATGATGAAACTCGAGTAGGTTACTTTATATCCATTACTTAAATAATATATATATATATATATACATATATATATATATACATATATACATATATATATACATATATATAAATATATATATACATATATATATATACACATATATATACATCTATATATATATACATATGTATATATATATCATACATATATATACATATATATACATATATATACATATATATATACATATTATATATATATATATATACATATATATATACATATATATATACATATACATATATACATATATACATATATATACATATATATATACATATATATAATTATAAAACTAACCCCTAACCCTAACCCTAACCCCTAACAAACAACCAGATTTTGACGGTGTAAACGAGAAAAGTGTCCCCACGAATCGAGATCTCGAAAGGGGTGCCTAAAGGTCATATGGTCCGTATATTCATCTCAACCATTCCAGTTTTGGTATATGCATATTCAGTCGTCGGTGAGGCGCGGATTATGTCGGTAGAATATCTAAGATATTAATAGACCGAATAGTCCAACATGTGCCATCTAATATACGTAAGGCTAATCTAAATAATCTGCGTAAATTGATTACTTCCGGTTGCGCTATTAGCGACCATATTGTAAATAACATTAGATGTGCCACTGACATCATCTGTGGATTACTTTCGTGTCATCAGCAGGTCCCATTCATTCTATCATCTTCGTATCTTGGAAGTTATTTACATGAAAACTCTCAAGCCTTCTCTCTGCAGGCAGGGAGAATTTCTTTTGGGCTTGAGGGTTTTTAGTATATATATTTTTTATTATTTGGATTATTCGGACTCTTGTCCTCATCTTCATTGTTATCTGTATAACGTTTCGGAGGACAATAGTCCCAATAATACAAATACAAATTTTCAAGCCTCATCTAAAAAAATTCAGAGAAACTGTTAGTTTATAGTTTTCCGGGATTTTTTTTTCACAACAAATTTTTTTTTTCACAATTCAAAACAAACCAATTCCGTACTTTACTGTTTGACTTTTATCCTCTATTTGACTAGAGAGAGAGAGAGAGAGAGAGAGAGAGAGAGAGAGAGAGAGAGAGAGTAACGAAATTGCTTAGTTTTTCCTCCATTTTTTTTTTGGGGGGGGTGCTCTCTTCTCTTAACAGTATGCTTTCATTTTTTAGATAATTTGAATGAAATCAAAATTTAAATTATACTGTTCAGGGCGTTTTTTTTAATATTATAAAAGAATGTAAAGTCGACGGGGCGGCCTAAAATCGGTATCAGCCAGTCAGTCAGGGAGTCTATCCCCTTTTCAATAGCGCTAGACCAAGGAGATTGTTTTTTGTTAGCATCTGAGGTGGGGCGCCACACCTACCGTCAGCCCTTACTTTACCGCACAGATCCCTGTGTACTCATACGCTGAGTTGGCGAGGGCCAGTATCGAACTAGGAACCTTGTGGTTTCTAGCCGAACGCTCTACCGACTGAGCTAACCCAGCCCCTTTGTAACCCCTCAAAAATATAACAATGTATGGAATTTTGAAACCAAATTTTTTTTTTTTTTTTGCATATGAACTTTTAAAACTGTTTCTAAATCTTTGATTGTCTTTCATTCTTTTAACCTCACCCACTATCCTGTTTCAACGCACCCATAAGCCGCACCGCACCATTTGGAAATCACTACTTTAGAGGACCTAACACCGACATAAGTTTTTAAAATGCCTGACAACCTTTTTGGGTGTAGCAAATATCTGGATATTTATAGGAATTAACATCTGGTAATATTAAAATACATTTTCTTGGAACGATTATATCCCATTAGGATCAAAAGGGTTAATTCTTGTGATCCTTTTCCTGTTTTAAGAGGTACAGCGGATTATACCACTTTCGTACATTTGAAATCACATATTCAAACTTACAAAAAGAGATCTGAAGAAGTGATCTTTCATCATTCTTACTCACACAGGAACATACATATCCAACACACACAGAAGCAAGCACACAGATTCAACAGACTGGCTGTCTTTCTTGTTTGTTTGTTTGTTTGTTTATTGATTTTAACGTCATATCAACTGGGTGCTAGTAGGCGGTGACTGAGGGTCTACATGTCCTGGGAATGACGTTAAACTCTATCTGATGCCGAGGTTCCAGTTCTGGAGGTTTGGGGAAGTTGGAGCACCCCTTCATCACCATTTCTCCCTGGTCCACTCTGACCTGGAGTGGTTGTACTTGTTAGGGTCCCATCTATGGGTTAAATAGAAAAACATAATTTTATAAAAAAGTTGAGTATCCATTTAATGATTACTTTATTTCAAAACTTTGTCGACATTAAATGACCCACTGAGGTTGATATGCCGTAAACCAAACCAAACCAAACCATCCGGTGAATCTTTTTGATATTCAAAAAATGTTGAAAATCAACGTAGCCTAATATACACATATATATAAAATACTGACATCAATGTTACTCCCGATCATTTGTTTGGTTTGGTTTGGTTTGTTTTACAGCATATCAACCCCAGTGGGTCATTTAATGCCGATAAAGTTTTGAAATCAATTAATTCTTAATGGATACATAATTTTTTTTATAATTACATTTTTCTATTTATCCCATAGATGGGAGCCTAACATGTACTACCACTCCGGGTCAGAGTGGAGCAGGGTGCAATGGTGATGAAGGGGTGCTCCACACTCCCCAAAGCTCAAGAACTGGAACCTCACCATCAGATAGAGTTTAACGTCATTCCCATGACATGTAGACACTCAGCCACCACCTTCTAGCACCCATATAATAAGAAGGATTAGAGGTTGCCATAAGAGCAATAGGGTTGGGGCAATCATATAGGTGCTAGGGCTTGACGTGGCCAGCCGACTGATCGGAGGGGGCCTCACTAACCGCCCATCTAGCCTAAGAAAGAGCCAAAGTGGAGTTTGCAAGTCATGGACTTCTCAACCACCTGGGTTCTATCATTAAGCATCACGAGTCGCCACCCACGGCCAACAGGTGGCCCCATTGGGAGAGTTTTACCCCCCTGTAGAGGTGCAGTCGGTGCATTCTAACGCCACAACCGAGAGGGCGGCCGGTCTTTTGTTTAGTATTATTTATCTTTTTATTTGTATTATAAAGCAACAACTTTTTCCAAACATTTAACATTCAGAAACACAAAATATGCTCACATTTAAAATGCTTATGATCAATACTATATTCACTGGGTAAGCAAAAAGTTTTGTGATATCTTATTATAATGGAGATTGGGGGTTTGTCCATCTGTAACCGAAACTATATCACTACTCAAGTCACAATTCCCTTTGTTATTTACATCACATTGTCCATGATTTTATTTTTTATTTAAACATCGATTATTAATAAAATTGTTTTACATTATTAATACTGTTGACCATATCTACATATTAAAACATGCAATTGTATTTATATATACAACAAAATAGCGGTTAACAGTGTGAACGGGAAGGCTAATTTACATATTGGTATTAAAAATGTGATTTTAATAAATATGTGCTTAGTATTATTGATTTCTAATTGTTTGGTTTTATCTTATTGAATATGAGCAAAAATCTCAGATATAAATCTTAAAAGAAATCCATTAACAAGAAAAAATAACTGTATTATTATTCTTTACTTCCTATTCTAATTAAATAGTTGAATTAGGAAAATTTACCAATGAGAGACGGGAGTAATGGAAATGGATGGAAGAGTTAGTTTCAAAGTTGTTCTATTTTTCGATTATACCCCCTCTATTCCAAATCGTTTTACCTGCATTCTTATTCAGTTTCATTAGCCTTTCTAATTTAACATATTTCATTATATTAAAACTTAAATACTTGCGCCCGGAGGGTGCATATATTTGCTAGTTTTAATAACGTAGGGCACAATTTGACTGTTGTGGATGCTTTTGCCAAGGTCGTGAATGTGACGGACCACACTGGACTGAGAGATGTCGAGCTCACCAGATACTCTCCAAGTAATACCCGAGTTCTTTCCATGGATCAAAGAACGACCCCAGAATCCACGGTTTTAGGCTTAACTGGCGTTGCGTGATCGTTGAGCTTCTTACAACCCAAGCGAAATTTCTGGTTACTGTACTGTGATCAACTGTGCGTTCACCTTTCTCGCAACAAATATTTTTGGTTGTTTCCGTGACGCCATAGCCCAATTTGAACACGTAAAGCATAAGTATCAGAACTAGACTACGTTGCACGTTCTTCTGTTCGGCTATCAAATCACACACGTGATTCTACGTGCTAGCACACCAACTCCCACGATACTACTAACCTCATTGGACAGCTGCTACAGCTTGAACAGCTTTAGTCACGTGATATACACGCCGCAAACTAGCACGTGCGAAAATAATGCAAAACTTTTGACTTTATAATATAAATATCTTTGCGATACTGGCAATATCTTATTATAATGGAGATTCGTTGTATGTTTGTTTGTAACCGAATCTATGTTACTGTTTATATCACAATACCCCAGGAAATTGCGTAAGTTTATCCATGAGTATTTAATTCATAGTAAAAATCATTAATACATAGAATACATCTTATTTATTAACGATGTCACTATGAAAATCTGAGTTAGATTTCCGCTAAAACAGCCCATATTATTTGAGTGTTTAAAATCCTGCAATGTGTCTTATATATCATTAAGAAATACAGGTTTGCATAATATATGGTGTAGTTAACTTGCATACTGGTTTTGACAAAACCGGGTTTAATAAATAATTATTTGGTGTTATTGATCTCTAATATTATTGTTTTATTCTCAATCAATCCTATGAATGATTTCCTATAGAAACTAATTAAAATATAATTAAAGTAAGTGTAATCTTTTTATATGTGTTCTCATTTAATTTCATTAGTTCTAATTTAATATATTACATTACATTAAAACTAGATTCTTCCACCAGGAGGGCCCATGTTCTTGTTAGTACTAAAAATAAATTTTCAGTACAATCATATTCAGCACTAGTAAAAAAAAAAGAAGAAAAAAACAAAACAAATCAAAACAAAAAAAACCATAATAAATACCAACTATATATGCTGTATCTACTTATATATAAAAAAAGATTCTGTATGTCTGTCTGTATGTTTGTTTGTACAATACCCTCAGGAATTGCGTAAGTTTATCAATGAGTATTGAATTTATAGTAGAAATCATTAATACATAGAATAAAAGTTATTTATTAACAAGGTCTCTGAAAATCTGAGTTAGATTTGCCTCAAAACAGCCCATGTTATTAGTGCGTTTAAAATCCGACAATGTGTCTTATATATCTCTTAGAAAGAAAAGCTAGATTTACAGACCATTGTTAGTGAGTTCGATTCTCATTGGGCACCCCATAATTCTGGCCTTGTGTCACGTCTAAGCTAACCTTAAATAACTATATGATGTGGTTAATTTGCATACTGGCTTTAACAAAACCAAGTTTAATAAATAATTACTTGATATTATTAATCTCTAATATTATTGTTTTATCCTCTAGCGTATTAAAATCAATCCTATCAATGATTCTATACAGAAACCAATTAAAATATGATAGAAATACGTGTAACCTTTTTATAGGAGTTCTTATTTGATTTCGATAATCTTTCTAATTTAGTATAATTCATTACATTAATACTTAAATATTTACATTGAGAGGGCGCATATTCTTGCTATTGTAGATAACATATATTATTTCTATTACTTGGCATTGTCTCTGGATCGCAGGAAATGTAAATAAACCTTTACCAGCAATAAAGAATGATATAAACAAGAAACAAACAGATAATCTTAAGTGGTACAGCCATACAACAGCACGGACACCACCACGGCTTTGAAGAATTGCCGCTTCAACTTGTCGGAGAGGTCTGACTTCCATATAACTGACTTTATAGCAGACCATACCTTCCCTATGCGTGCATCAACATCGCGTTCTGTGGATGAGATATTACTACCTAGGTACGTGAACTGTTCTACTGGCTTTTGAGGCTTATCGTCGAGCGTGGAGATGTCGCCTTTCTTATTAAAGCATATGAACTCTATTTTATCGACGTACAAGAGGGGATATGATTGAAGTCTACAAATATACACATGGATTTTAGTCAACGAACTTTGATCTACTAAACATTGCTTAAAATATCAATACCAGGGGTCATAAATTAAAACTCTTAAAAGATTTTGCAAAGCAAATGCAAGACAAAATTATTTTAGTAACAGAGTGGTGAATACATGGAATAAACTACCATCATCAATAGTGAATGCCCCATCTCTAAACTCCTTGGAGGCAAGGTTAGATAATCTGTGGAAAGATTATAAATATTCTGTGGAATTAAGATGAATGTTTATAAGGACCAGCTGACAGGTCTCAGACCTAATATACTAACTGAAAAGATATTATTATTATTATTATTATTATTATTATTATTATTATTATTATTAGTAGTAGTAGTAGTAGTAGTAGTAGTAGTACAAAGTAAAAAAAAAACAAACCTCCGGGCGATGTAAGAATAGATTTTTGAAACATATTGCCTGAGGGGTGGGAGTAAAAAATTAAATGTCAGCGAGTTTGTACCCTAAGCAAGTAAAATCATCAAATTAAATTAAAGGATTAAAAAATAAAACAATTTGAAATGTAAACTTTGAATATGTATTAAAATAAAACAAACTATATATAGATATATAATACCAGTCATATATTTATTAAAACTTGTTTTATGAGTGTATTTATTCTATGTTATGACGAGTTTGGGTAATGTGACGTAATCAGTGACGTAATTTTTGTTACAGACAAAAACCGAAAGCGAATCTCAATTATTAATAGATTCATCGGAGTTCACATATAGACCAATTTAGTAATATAAATATCTTTGCAATATTGGCAATATGTAAATAATATATATTATTTGTATCACTGTTTTTGGCTCGTATGAAATGTAAATAAATCGTTGCCAACAATAAAGAATGATATAAATATGAAGGAAACAGATCATGGTGGAAAAATGTTGGTAAACAATACCGACAGAAATATGAAACAAATGATTACGTCAACGGAACCAGCATATATCAATGATTTATTACAAAACTAAAGGTTCAGGGTTACAAATAAATGGGGTCTTTGTCATCATAATTAAGAGCGCTACCTTTACAACACGCGCACATGGAATCTCACCTGGCATTTTCTGAGATATAACCTTGCCCTTAAAGAGCAAAGGTGCTTTTTCGCCCAAAGGTAATAAGGTAGTGTGTTAGATGAAAGTTTGATCAAAGTATGCAGTAAGGAGGTGATGATGACAACGAAGTGACGTTCCACACATTATTGTCAACGTTTCTGTAAGGTATTCATTGTTCTGTAAATATCAGAAAATGTCTAATAATCAGAGAACAAAATCGTTTCTGCCAAACACAACCATCAGAAAGAAAACTGGAGCCAAAAAGAAATGTTAAACAAAACGTCCCATGAACTTAGTACATAACTATATGAAACAAAAATCTTGGGAATGCACACCCTGTCATCGCACCACGTACCGTGACACTACTAACAAAAATTTGGTGATGATTACGTGAATAAAACTAGCATATACCAATAATTGATTGTCATATGGAAATCCTATCTCACTGACAAGCTAAGGCGACATTTCTTCCAGACTGTAGTCACATCAGTACTGTTGTATGGCTGCACCATCTGGACCCTAACGAGGCGCCTTGAGAATAAGCTAGATGGGAGCTGCAAAAGAATACTGCGTGCAGTCTTGAACAAGTCGTGGAAACAGAACCCCACAAGGGAGCAGCTGTATGGCCACCTGCCCCCTATCTCACAAACCATCCGAGTGAGACGGACAAGGCATGCAGGACACTGCTGGAAAAGCAAGAACAAGCTCATAAGCGACGTTCTCCTGTGGAAGCCAACATATGGACATGCTAGTGTAGGCCGCCCAGCAAGGACCTACATTGACCAGTTATGTGAAGATGCTGGTTGCTGCGCGGAAGAACTCCCAGGGGCGATGAATGATAGGGAAGGTTGGCGAGAGATTGTCATGGATATCCGTGCTGTCTACACGACATGATGAGGATGATGATGATGATGTCAATAATTAATTACAAAAATAAAGATTTAGAGTTACAACGAAATAAGGATCTTTGTCATCTTTGTTAATAGCGCCACGTATCCACTCGCGCACATGTTTCTGGAATCTCACCTGGCATTTTCAGGGACATAACCTTGCCATTAAAGAGCAAAGGTTCCTTTTATCTCCACAGGCAATAAGGTAGTGAATTAGCGGGAAGCTTAATCAAAGTATGCAGTAGGGAGGTGATGATGACAACGGAGTGAGCATCCACATATTCTTGCCAGCGTTTCTGCAAAGTATTCATTGTTCTGTAAATGAAGAAAAAAAAAGTCAAATTATCAAAGAAAAATGGTTTCTGGGAAACACACGCAGCAGAACGAAAACTGGGACTAAAGAGAGGAAAATCAAAACCCCCTGTGTAGTTAGTACATAACTATATGAAACAGCAATTTTGGGAATGCACAGCGTGTCAGCGGACCCCGTACCGCGATACTACTAACAACAATTTGGGGAATGTCATAAATCTTCTGTGGCAAAGAAAAATGAATTTGATGAGTTTTACATTCTTATTTGCACAGAATTGAAAGTTCATTTTGTGCTAAATAACCCATAAACGTTTAAATGCCATTAAACAAACCAAAAACATATAAGGGATTAGATCGGTGTATTAAACATAAATAAATTGACATATACATTTACATTCATTATAAATATGGATGTTATGTTTAATTCGAAATAGGTACAAAATTTAATTTTGTCAGATGATCTTTCACAATGGATATGGGCTAGCTCAGTCGGCAGAGCATTCGGCTAGAAACCATAAGGTTCCTAGTTCGATACCGGCCCTCACCAGCTCAGCGTATGAGTAGCAAAGGGATCTGTGCGATAAAGTAAGGAGTTGATAGTAGGTGTGGCGTTCCATCTCAGACGCTAAAACAATCTACTTGGTCTAGCGCTAATGAAAAGGGGACAGACTCCCTCGCTGATTGGCTGATACCGACTTTAGGCCACCCCGACGACTTATATATATATATATTATTACAATATAGGTACAAATGATAACCTACTCGAGTTTCACCATAGGGATCTTCAGGGTTAAATCCATTGAATTAATCGAGATACTGATTAATTGCAGTCGATTACACGTGTGTGTTCATTGCGTTAAACGGTTTGTTTAATTCAGTGGATTTAACCCTGAAGATCCTTATGGTGAAACCCGAGTAGGTTATCACTTGTACCTATATTGAAATAAATTTGCTCTACTTACGTATTGAGCACTTTGTATTTGTTATATCGCTGACTTAACCCCTGAATTCTGCACCACCTAACCATTGTAACCATATTCACCGGTAAGTCACCTTTTCCATTATATATATATATATATATATATATATATATATATATATATACAAAAAATTTCAATCCCCTATTCACAACTGTACAAAAACAGATACCAAAATACTGCCAGTTTCCCTTCCTCCACGTCAGACTTTTCAATTACACTGACCGCACCGCTTTCGCGACCTGTTGACAGTTCCTCTTCTTTTCCCTCACATCTTTCGACGCATCCACCATCCCCTCGTCTTCTACTACCATTACCTTTTTCAACATATATACAGACTGTAGTCTAATTGTCTCAAATAAATCTTCTGACGAAGCTTCGTTACAAACGAAATATCAATTGAATCAATTTTCAATCTCTCTTTCCCCCCTCTCTCTCATATATGGTAAAGAAAAGGACTTAAATACCGGTTATATATACAGTTATAAATGTATTTCCACCCATATTTGTATGCTTATTCAGACAGCTAATTGTATTAAAATGGTATTAGAAATGGTGTGATTTTTATATATTTTGGAGATTTTAGAATAAACTCTGGTTTTCAATTCAAATACTAACAACACTAAAATTTTTGGTAACAATGTAATGATGGTAAAATATATAAATATGTAAGACATAGATTTGAGAATGTAGAAGTTACGACCAATATTAACATAAGTGAACATCAAGTTTAACTTGTATACTTTTTTTCCGTTTAATTTTCTTTTTGAAAAATGGTTGCTTAGTATTCAGCATTTTCCGAATTGCATATTACCCTTACTGGACAGTCGCTCTTAATCCTGCAGTTGCAGTATTTCTCGCTGTTGGATTGTTCATTCTGATAGAATTTATTGAGTGTTTCTCTATTGATAATGATATAAGATAAGTTGTTGGTGCAGGAATAACTAATTTTCAAGGTTTTCCTGTTGATGATTTTATGTAGAGGATTGTTCTGGTTAAAGTATTCGTCTACTAATTTCCTTAAAATGTCCATATGTTAATGCTAGCTAGTTTGCAGAATGGATAGTTAAACCATATTACTTTTCTTTTTTCTGTATTTAGGTCCCTTAGTAATATTATTATTACTCTTTTCCGCCGGACCCGAGTAGGGTCGGACGTGTTTGTTGGGGCTCCGTCGTGACATATCTAGGGTAGCAATGAACGGCGTGCATGAACGTGATTTACGATAGAATAGCTTAACTTTCTCTGTCCGTCTGTCTGTCTGTCTGTCTCTCTTCTCCTTCACTCTGAAAAAGGACCCTACAAAGAAATAAACAACCATTATACGACTTCGTATGTTGTTCCTTCGAGTTAACGATGACTACACAATGACTTGCTCAATCTGGCGGCATAAAGTGCAGCTTCATTACAAATGTTGGCAATGTCGGCCCCGCTCATCCCTGGGGTGAGTTGAGCTAATCTTGAAGAATAGACTTCGGCCTCCAGAGCCAATTTCAATTTGTTGAGATACATTTCAAAGATTTCTTGTCATTCAATCATGGTGGGTAGGTCAATGGTGATGTGACGGTCAAAACGGCCAGGACGAAGAAGAGCCTTATCTAAAATGTCAGCCCTATTTGTAGCCGCCATTAGAATAACTCCTTCTTGTGTTCCCATTCCATCCATTTCAACCAACAATTGATTCAACGTGTGTTCCTCTTCTGCGTTCATACCAGTTTGGCTTCCTCCCCTTCTTCAACCAATGGCATCAATCTCATCAATATAGATGATACAAGGGGCCTTTTTACGAGCCTCTTTGAATAAATCACGAACACGGGATGCGCCAAGACCACCAAGAACTTCCACGAATTCTGATCCTGCCATTGCCAGGAATGGAACATTTCCTTCTGTAGCAACAGCTCGGGCCAACAAGGTTTTCCCACAACCTGGGGGGCCCAATAAAAAGCTCCTTTTGGAATCTTACCCCCAAGATCCTTGAATCTTTTGGGTGTTTTGAGGTATCAACAAATTCCATTACTTCTATTTTGGCTTCTTTAAGACCAGCAACATCTTTGAAACTTATTCCTTTGCCTTTTTGAGCCAAAGCATCGACCCTCACGTTTCGTTCAATTGCAAACATTTCTGTTGGATTTGGCCCCTATGCAACAGTTGATATGCCATAAAACAATGAACGAACCAAACTTTTCCTCGTACCTTCGTATTTTGTTCCACATCTTACCCATCGTTGAGCTTCATCGTAGAATTTCGGAAAGCCTAAGTCTTTAAGTATAAAACTGTTTTTCAACATTTCTTCTGCTAACAACTCAAACATCATCATCATCATCATCATCATCATCATCGTCAGCAGCAAAAACAGCAGCAGCAGTATTTATGTTTGCCTCAACTTTAAACAATTACACACAGAGAAATCTGAGAATAGCAGCGTTGCCTCTAGATTCTTTGCTCGAACCCCTTCTCTGATCCGCCGTATAGCCAGGATCTGAGAGGTTGTGGATCGATTTCTGCGGAATCCGTTTTGGTTTTTCCTAAGGGTTTTCTCTATTTCGGATCGGATACGATTAAGAAGAAGAGCATTATATATCTTGTCTGCAATAGCAGTTAGAGTTATGCCTCTGTAGTTTTTAGCGATTCCGAGGTCTCCCTTTCTGTTCATATCTACCAATCCTTATATATATATATATATATATATATATGTTCATATCTACCTATCCCTCTCTCTCTCTCTCTCTCTCTCTCTCTCTCTCTATATATATATATATATATATATATATATATATATATCAATCTTATTATATATATATATATATAAACCTTGTTTTTTTTTGTTTTTTAGTTTTGAAAAAAATAAACAACAATGACGGGACTGACGAGACAATACGTCAAAATAAATTTATATCCAAAAACAAGGTATATATCCGTTTATTTATTTATAATACTCCGTATATATAAAACATAAAACGAACAAGACATGCTGGACACTGCTGGTGAAGCAAGGAAACGCTCATAAGTGACGTTCTCCCGTTGACACCTACACTTTTGACACACATACATCAATCAGCTGTGTGCAAATACAGGATGCTGTGCTGAGTACCTGCTAGGGGCGATGATCGATAAGGACAGTTACAGAGAAAAAGAGAGGCATGGGTATCCGTGCTGTCAGCGGGACCTCATTATATATATATATATATATATATATATATATATAGTATGAACAAAAATGATAAGACAAACAGGAATATTTCTTATATTTTATTTATTCTCAACTAGTTTCGACCTTAGGTCATCGTCAGGAGAACATTTCTTTTGAAGAAATTGTTTTTTAGAGAGTTTTTTTTTGTAAGGGAGCATTATAAAAGAATTATTAAAATTCAAATATTTTTTTAGGGTTTGACATGCTATTATAATTCGGAGTGTATTAGAAGTAGCGAGTCCATCTGTTCCGTGAAAAAAACCCTTTTTGAGGTGGGTTCTTTTTGAATGCTCTTATATATGTAAGGGAGGGTTCTTGGGAGTTGTGTATATGACCATATATGTATGTATATAAATGTATGTATGTGCATACATATACGTGTGTGAATGTGAGTGTGTGTATCTCGGTACTGTGTGCGTGACGTTTAGATTTTTAAATGGGTCATGAATATATATATATATATATATATATATTATATATATATATATATAGAGAGAGAGAGAGAGAGAGAGAGAGAGATAGATAGATAGATAGATAGATAAAAGGATATGAAAACACACAATGCTGTTAAAATGAAAATATTTTATATTATATTTTTTCTTCGCACCCACATTTTAATTTTAACAGCATGAGTTAAACATGAATACACTGACATGATAGATTGATAGATAGATAGTGCGATACGTACATAAAAAGAATAAGATTATATATATATATATATATATATATATATATATATATAAAAGTTAAAAGTAAGGAAATGAATCCGACGGTATAAGTATAGATACAAATCTATACTTATACCGTCGGATTCATTTCCTTACTCTTAACTTATATATATATATATATATATAATCTTATTCTTTTTATGTACGTATCGCTCTATCTATCTATCAATCTATCATGTCAGTGTATTCATGTTTAACTTATCCTTTATTTTTTCTTCGCACCCACATTAATTTTTGGTCTTGATTGTGGAGGGCTAATTGTTTCTTGGTCCCCAGCTTTTTAAAAATATGCATGTGCACCCTCTCAATACACATAATAATGAGTCATAGGCATGACGTTAAAATGCATCTAATGGTGAAGTTCCAGTTTTGGAGATTTCGTAAGTATGGAATACACCTTCTTCGCCATTACCCACAGTATGTTTTTTTTTAAATCTGACCTGGAGTGGTAGTACCTGTTAGTGTCTCATCTATGGGTTGAATAGAAAAAATAAGTTTAACATAATATGTAGAAAAGATTTTGAATACCCATCATTAAACAAAAAGGCTTCGGCATAAAATAACCCAACAAGGGTTGACATGCCGTAAAACCCAACCAACCTACTAACCAACGCCTAATAATTGTTTCTGTTTCCCACTATTTTTCTCATAACTTCACAAATATACACATTCCTATAACCACCTCTTTATTTTCTTTCTGTTTATCGCTCTATATATTCCTATTATTATTACATCGTTATACCACGCCTACGATTTAAAAATGTCTGCAGGAGAGTTATGAGGATATGCCATATTGACACAAAAACGTGGGAGGTAGAAGCAAAAAATAGAGCGGCCTGACGCCTCAACGTTAAGCAAGGCACGGAGAAGGGTTAGGCAGAGAGGAGAGTAGCCTCGACAGAAAAGAGAGCCAGAAAGATAAAGAAAAGCCAGCCGCCCCAGGAAGCATCACAGTTTGTGTGCACTCAGTGCACCAAAGACTGTCACTTGCGCAGATGCAGATACATTTTTATTTTTCATTTTTTTAAATTCATTTTTTTCTGGACACTATACCATCGTCCTTAGTGAACGGAAAGGTTCCAATAATATCGCTCTATATATTTTATTAATTCCTTCGTTGTTCCGAATACGTCTCATTTCTATTCCTTCTTTTTCAACTCTCTTTCTCTTTATTCCTATCTACTTTCTGTCTTCTTGTATGTTGGAATTGGTTCTTTCTTTCCTTCACCCTTTACCTCTCTACTCTTCACTTTCACTTTCTCCCAGTCACTTCTTTAGTCAATTTAAATTACGTCTCATTTCCATTTCTCACTTTTCTTTATTCTCTTTATTCCCATCTATTTTCCGTCTTCCTTTTTGTATTGCAGAAATGTTCTTTCTTTCCTTCACCCTTTATCTCTCTACTCTCCACTGTCACTTTCTTTTTTCTTCTTCCATTTACTTCTCTTGTCAATTCCTATTTCTCTTACGTCTCATTTGTATTTCTTCATTCTCGACTCTCCTCTATATTCCTATCTACTTTCCATCTTTTTTCTTCTATGGCAGAACATAGGTTCTTTCTTTCCCTCATCCTTTACAGATCTACTATCCACTGTCACTTTCCTTTCTCTTCTCCCAGTCACTTCTTTTGTCAATTCCTATTTCTCTTATATCTCATTTTTATTTCTCCTTTTTCGACTCTCCTCTTTATTCCTATCTACACCCTGTCTTCCTTCTTCTATGGCAGAACATAGGTTCTTTCTTTCCTTCACCCTTTATCTCTCTACTCTCCACTGTCACTTTCCTTTTTCTTCTCCCAGTCACTTCTTTTGTCAATTCGTATTTCTCTTACGTCTCATTTTCCTTTATTCTTTTTCGACTCTCCTCTTTATTCCTATCTACTTTCCGTCTTCCTTCTTCTATTGTACAGGTTCTTTCTTTACCTCACTCTCTACTCTCCACTGTTGCTTTTCTTCTCCCATTCACTTTTTGTGTCAATTCCTATTTCTCTTACGTCTCATTTTCATTTCTTCATTTTTGATTCTCCTCAATTCCTATCTAAACTACATCTTCGTTCTTCTATGGCAGAACACAGGTTCTTTCTCTCCCTCATCCTTTACAGCTCTACTCTCCACTGTCACTTTCCTTTCTCTTCTTCCAGTCACTTCTTTTGTCAATTCCTATTTCTCTTACACTGCTTATCGCGTATACAGCGTCGCGGCTCATATATACAAGTCATGAAATCCAGCCCGTCAATCCAAATATAGTAAGGCCTTTTTTTCTGGATGGGAGTAGGCCAGAAGAACGGGTACACGTTTTGTTCTGTTTTTTTTTTTAAGAGGAGAGCAAATGAGATGTTGGGAGTATTTTTCCACCAGCCTGACAAATGCGGTAGGCAAGTGAAGCTCAGTTCTTGTGAATGCTTCAAAGTGTCTGAAGGGTAACAGGCGTAACCATAAGTACATCTGAGTGTTTATGTTGGAATGCTTCTGCCTATGCGCATGTTTATATTCTCAGTTAAAAGGTATTCTCTTTACTTTTACACATATTCAGCGCACGCCAACGTCTTTGTTGACAGATGCTGTTTATATATTGATCTTAATGCGTGAAACTATGTGTTTCTACAGAACTGTGCTATGATCAAAAAAGAAAAAAAGTAAAAAAAAAAAAAAAAGACTATCACCAGCAAGTTCTTTATCGGATACTAAGCCCGAAATCAGGCATGGTTTTGGTACTCAACCTTTGTTACACTCATTTGCAAAGCATTCCAGCAATACCTCATGATATCACCATGCCCTGACGATAGGAACTAGAATACGCTGCTCACAGACTTCCTACCCTTAAAAAGGACGTCTTGTGTCTGGTAGTGAGACTCCAGTTCTGAAGCTCTGGGAAGTGTCGAGTCACTCCTTTCTTTCCATTACTCCCAGGTTCACTTTGACCCGGGGTCGTCCCATATATATGGGTCAAAGAGATCCGATAGAATATTATTAGTACTAGCTAATATATGCACACTCCGGGTGCTCGTATGTAAGTTTTGATGTAATAAAATATTATATTAAATTAGAAAGACTAATGAAACTAAATAAGAAATAACATTGAACAACTGAAACTTACTTTTCCATCATTCCCGTATTTCATTGCAAAATTTTCCTAATTTAACCATTTAGTTAAATTTGGAAGTAAAGAATGGAATTGAAGTTATTTCTTTTTGTTAATAGATTTCTTTTAAGGTTTATCCTCGAGAATTTTGCTCACATTAATTAAGATAAAACCAAGCAATTAAAAATCAATAAAACTTAGCACATATTTATTAAAATCGAATTTTTGATATCAATATGCACATTGGCCTTCCTGTTCACACTGTAAACCGTTATTCTATTGTATATATAAATACAATTGAATGTTATTAGTATGTAGATATGGTTAACGCTGGGGATCCAGTGTCTTCGGCCCTGGATCTTTACAAGTTAATAGCGTCGATCCAAGGGGGCTATCCCCCCAGGCAATACCTGCCCCCTTGATTTAAAGGGGCAGGGCTGAGTTTATTGCCGAGCGCCTGAGGCGCCTCTTGAGGGGGAATGCCAACAGGATCGACGCAATTTTTTCCACCTGCCACACATGAGTCTCGGCTTGTGGGTGGTCCCACGTAGAAACGAGGCCTTGTGTCCAACCCATACAAGTGGGGTATGAGGTAAATAAATATAGTTATGGTCAACAGTATTAATAATGTAAAACAATTGTATTAATGATTGAGGTTTAAATAAAAATAAAATCATGGAATATTTGACATAAATAACTAAGGGAATTGTGATTTGAGAAATAATATAGTTTCTGTTACAGACAGAGAAACACAGAATCTCCATTATAATAAGATTAGGCAGAATTATTGAAAGTGTATTATATGTAATGAGAATAGTAATTTGATGATGTAATTAATCCTTATGAGTTTTTCACGCCACTTTTAACTGGTGGTTTCTCACTGAAGTCTGAATGACAATTTAGTTTTCCAAGACTCTTCTAAGAATTCTAGGTTATTTATCCCCCAGATGGCTGAGACAGAATAATATACCGGCTGCACCTCTGCAGAGGGGTAAAATCCCCCTAATGGGGCCATCTGTCGACCGTCGGTGGCGACCCGTGATGCTTAAGGACGGAATCTTGGCAGCTGAGCAGTACATCACATGCAACACTCCATTTGGCCCTTATTTAGACAAGACGGGTGGTCAGAGAGGCCCCCTACGATCGATCTGCTGGTCCTGTCAAGACCTAGCACATATATGATTGTCCCGAACCACCAACCTTTTTTCATATATGTGCTAGAAAGCGGTGACTGTGGGTCTTAGTGTCCTTGGTATGACATTAAACGGCATTTAGTGATGGATTTCCAATTCTAGAGTAATGGGAGTGGGGAACACTCCTTTATCACCATTACTCACAGGTCCACCCTGACTCAGAGTGGTAGTACCTGTTAGTGTCCTATCTATGGGTTAAATAGGAGAAAAATATTGTTTTAAAAATAATTTATCAAAATGTCAAATAACAACTCGACACAGGTCTCCAGAACTCTTCTGAGTAATCTAGACGATCTTAACAATGCTGTAGTTTGGATGGTCTCGATTTTTTAAAATTTTCAAACTATGTAAAAATAAGCAAAATCAAAAGATTGGTGGTCACTACTAGAATAGGCTCAATCCTAATTAATGATCATCCTCCACACATTACTACAACAACCAACATTTAGGTTGTTTTGTTTTTGTTTTACGTGAAATTATTTATATTGTGTAAAGTGTGAAAATAAACCATTGTCTTCTGTCTTCTTCTGCCTTCCTATTCTTCCTTTTATTTCCAATTTCTCCAATTTCTTTTCCAAGCACTTGTGGATTATTTCAAGGGCATCAATTACAATCGGTAAGGTGTCTTGGGTATGACGTTAAATATCATCTAAGGAAGTTCCAATTACCATTACTCCTTGGTCCACTCTAGTACCTGTTAGGGTCCAATCTATGGGTTAAATAGAAAAAAGGAGTATAAAAAATGAATACACATTAAGAATGAATAAACAAAACACTTTTGGCATAAAATAACACAAGGGTTGACATGCCGTAAAATTCAACCAACCAACAATTTGTACGAACTTTACCTTCATGTTGCACAGTTATTATTATTATTATTATTATTATTATTATTATTATCTGCGTTATTCGGACTATTGTCCCCATCTTCATTGTTATTTGTACAACATTTCGGCCGATATACCCTCCGGTCTTGTTCAGGTATTTCTTGTCGGACTTGGGAACCTTCTCGGACTTGAGAACCTTCTTTTCGAACACGGGAATTTTCTTGTCGTAGTCGGGAACCTTCTTGTCGTAATCGGGAGAAATATTATTATTATCATTATTATCATTATTATTATTATTATTATTATTATTATTATTATTATTATTATTATTATTTGCCTTTTAATTTATTGAATTACTTGAAACCATAAAATGTTGTACAAATTATTAGCTTTAGATATGCACACTGGGAAATATATAACTGCAAATTGTGTGTATTAAGAACAGTTCCAAACCGGGCAACCGTGGACATAATCTTCTCACTACGCCAGCTGCATGAAAAGTTCCAGGAGAAGCAGATGCCACTCCACACCGCATTCATAGACCTAACGAAGACATTCGACCTGGTTAGCCGAAGTGTTCGCAGCCACTGCACCAGAGATTGCCATTCAGAAATTGTGCTGCTCAGCCACTCACGCAGTTGCAGATAAAAAATAAAATAAAATAAAATAGAATAAACAATAAAAATTAAAATTAATAAAAAAAGTGGACACTACGCCATCGTCTTTAGTAGACGGAAGGATGCCAACCAGCCTGGAACTATAATTGTTTACACATGATTATTGTCTTATAATTCCTTGCATAAAATACGTTACGTTTTTCGGCATTAAAATCTAACATACTGTTAAACCAACCAACAATGATATCACCAAGTATAGATGCTTTTCCATCACAGTGTAAACACATTAGACATATGCAGCCTTTATTGTTCTATCTTGGGAACACTTGTTTTCTGATGCAGACATTCTAATTCTATCGAGTCATGTCGATATTTTAAAATTGCGACATCGCATTTCGACAGGAAATATGTCTATTATCCGGTTATCTCAATTGCAACATTGTCACAGTTCATATACATAAACAGCGACAATGTTGCAATGTCAAAATTTTCTACAAAGGAAGTATATAGTTTAACGATATATACTTGACTTAATGCGCAAAAAGTCATTCGCCTCCTCCCCAATATATATATATATATATATATATATATATATATATATATCGTAAAATCTAAGAAGTCCGTTTAGTGTAGGGGTTATGGGATCGGCCTGTCAGCTTGGCAGTCCGGTTTCAAATCACGCACGGGGCGGTCTTCCGATCTATAGCTCTGCTGATGAGGCCTAATAGGCTGAAATGTACATACAGAAATTGATTTTTCTCGATTTGTTTAGCCATACATTTAATAGGTATTCCCGCCTAATTCATTATTAATTAATTAATTTTCAAAAATTAGGTACGACTCCAACTAAGCACTTATTCTCCCAAAAATTATCGGCAAAAAGCCATTCCAAACAAACCGTGTTTACAACTTATCATATCGTCGTGTAATAAAAGTCACTAGAAGAGGAATATTAACCTACTCTAAACAAATCGTAAAATCTAAGAAGTCCGTTTAGTGTAGGGGTTATGGGATCGGCCTGTCAGCTTGGCAGTCCGGTTCAAATCACGCACAGGGCGGTCTTCCGATCTATAGCTCTGCTGATGAGGCCTAATAGGCCGAAATGTACATACAGAGATTGATTTTTCTCGATTTGTTTAGCCATACATTTAATAGGTATTCCCGCCTAATTCATTATTAATTAATTAATTTTCAAAAATTAGGTACGACTCCAACTAAGCACTTATTCTCCCCCAAATATATATATATATATATATATATATATATATATATATATATTATAAAAAAGAAGGACCGCAAAAGGGATTATGTTTTTAAAATATTTTTTAATTATTATCTTACATTTACGACACGTGTTTCAGGTGTTCTTATATCTTCTTCGGGCATTAATTAACCATATTCTGGCAGAATATGAATATGTGTGTGTGTGTGTGTGTGTGTGTGTGTGTGTGTGGTGTGTATACAAGTATCTAACCCCTCCCTTCCTGTTTGGTGGGAGCGTAAAGGAATTTCATTTTTAACATCTGTGTTTTTAGCAGGTGTTTTTGTTCCTGGGTGGTAGATAATACATTTTTAAATTTAATGTCTTGAGGTTTTATGGTTGTCTATTTGTCTACATTAGTAGTCATACCCGTCTCTCTGATGTTGTTTGTAAAATTTCTGATATTTGATAGGTCGTAATGTGTGTTTGTAATTTACTTTTTGTTCTAAAGAATTTGTGTGTGTTTAAAAAGATAAAAAATAAAAAATAAAATAAAAATTTAATAAAAATTAAAATAAGAAGCAAATAAGGGGTGGGAGGTAGATTGTAGAGGTAAGGTGTTAGAGAATAAACTAAGGATACAGAATAAAATTAAGATTAATATAAGATAAGAAATTAAGTTCAGGACTCTTTGAATGATATAGTGTAAACTAGAACAAAATTGAATACAGTAAGAGGTAGTGGTATATTACTTAATAAATAATATAAAAGTTAAAATATAAAATAATAAAGTAACGTTAAAGATTAAAAATTAAAATTTAACAAATGAGATCTAAAGGTGAAAAATAACATATAAAGTATGAAATATAAGAAGTGAAAGATCGAATTTAATAATTAAAGATTATAGAGACTCACAATAGAAGTAATGTTATAATTAAATCAAACGGTGGAAAGTCTAAGAGATAATAACTAATAGTAGTAAAATTAATAATGATGATGATGCTAGTAATAATAATAATAATAATAATAATAATAGTATTTATAATGATGATAATGATAATAATAAAAAAAACATAGTAATCAAATTAATAACATTATATCATAAATTTAGTAAGTATGATAATAATAATAATAATAATAATAATAATAATAATAATAATAATAATAATAATAATAAGCTTAAGATAAATGGATATGGTAAATAATAATAATAATAATAATAATAATAATAATAATAATAATAATAGAATAAGTATAGATATAATCCGATGATGCATAAATGGTGATAGTGGTAATAATAAAGGGCTAGATAAAAATTGTGAATTCAGTAAAACTTTAAGGTTAAAAGGTAATTTATACAATTAAGTTTGAAGCCTTAAACTTTAGAGGATATATCTAAATCGGGATTAAAGGAATGGGGAACCAAAACTAATAAGATATCGAGGTAAAATTAGGAAATCAGAATTATCGAGGGAGAATTAGGAAATCAGAATTATCTTAACCTTATAGATGAGTTTAAATTAAGCACAAAACCAAAATTAGCAAATTTTTCTGCTAATTTTGGTTTTGTGCTTATTTTTTTATTCCTTTACTTTATTTTTATTTTTATTTTTATTTGTTTACTTTTATTTCTATATATTTTGTTATTTTTCTTTTTCTTTTACTTATTTTTAGCCTTTAGATTCTGCTCATTTTGTATATACACTCTTACAACTATTTCCCCAAGGAATCTGTCCCTCATATAAGCCACACCTCATCCAAAACATAGACCTCCTCGCCTCATTCAAAGAAACTAACCCTGCCCATTCCAAACTAAGACACCAACCCTCCCTCCCCTAAATTGATAGATTTAAAAGAGATGTTACTTTGGGAAATTCTCAGTAAGAGCCATGTTCTTGTGATTACCTGAAGATGCCGGATTAATACGGTTGAAATAAATTATTGTAATGAAGCAAGTTTAGAGTTTTTTCTTCATTTACTAAATATCTTGCTCTGTCCTTTTATTCACTGGTATTAGGCACATTGAGCTCTCCTTATGGTCTACCTGCATCAGCTTGGTTAAACCACACATGGAAAGACCCTAACTACGGAAAAAAACTATATATATATATATAAAGTCGTCGGGGTGGCTTAAAGTCGGTACCAGCCAGAGAGCGAGGGGGTTTATCACATTTTCACTAGTGCTATACCAAGGAGATTGTCTTTAGCGTCTGAGGTGGAGCGCCACCCTACCATCATCTCATCACTTTACCGCACAGATCCCTGTGCTACACATACGCTTAGTTGGCGAGGGTCGGTATCGAAGCAGAGAATATCCTCCATGTTGACATTTTCAAACAGATCCTTCATATTGTTTGCTTTAAAATAACAGTTTCTGATGTGAGCAAGAAACCTGCATTCCCTGAATAAGTGTTTAACTGTCAAAGGTGTTTGACATGTTTCACATTGTGGTTGTTGTTCTTACTTCAGTATATAGGAGTGCGTTAGTCTTGTATGACCAATGCATAATCGGGACACAATGACTTAAAAGTATCGGTTCCCGCTAGATCATCGAAGTTAAGTAGCGATGAGCCTGTTCACTATTTAATTGGGTGACCAATGAAGCAACTGTTGGTACTATAAGCAACGTCATATATAAATGACTGGATTCGGCATTACATGATCCGAAAAGGGTTGATATGCTGTAAAACAAAACAACCAAACCCGTGTGTATATGTTCCTAATCTTGCTATCTACCTTAATTTCTATCTATCTATCTATCTATCTATCTATCTATCTGTTTGATGTGTGCTAAACTTCTATTATAAAAGCAAAAGGAAAATCATACTAATTCAATCAGGCAATGAAATCTTTTGAAGCAAAGAAAAACATGTAACTCCAAAAACATTATTGATATAATTGAATGCTCAAATTGTAAGGAAAATTATAAAGGATGTATACAAACATTGAATAATAGTAACATAAAAATTCCTGAAAATAGAACCCTATATCTTTCAAAACATATCTTTCAATGCAGTAATGGAGCTTTTGAAATAATACACATTTACCAAACAGACGATAATGCAGTATTAGTAATTAAGGAACACTATTTCATTCATAAAAACAAAACATTTAAACAGACCAACAATCTCTCATCTTTATAAAAAAAAGTAACAATAAAAATGACCATAAAACTATACGATTACACTAATCTTGTTTGTTTGAAGTAGCAGGCCCAATTACCGACAGATGGAAAACATGAACGCATATTTTCAGTTCAACTGATCTCAGTGGTTAAAAAAAAAAACATGGCAAAACAATCAGCGTCGCAAATCGGCCTTCTGAGACAATCAATCAATCTAAAGGCGTGGTACCGCCATGCACAAGGCTGGGATGGCCGGTCGAGAAAGCAATCACCCATGAGTTTATTGAGGGGTTA
>CM042139.1:20505913-20533413 GCA_023376005.1 Doryteuthis pealeii
GTTGTATATTTCTTCTTCTTCTTCTTTTCTTCTTCTTCTTCTTCTTCTTCTTCTTCTTCTTCTTCCAATTATTATTATTATTATTATTATTATTATTATTATTATTATTATTATTATATCCTCATTCTTCTTCTTCTTCTTCTACTATTAAAGCTGAATTTAAACCTAACCCTAGCCATAACCCTAACATAGTTTTGAATGTATTACAGTTTACTCGTAGTGTAATCTTTATCGTCATAGCAAATGGAATTCAAATCCTGGACGAGGTTGGTTGCATTTCACTGGGAAAGGTATTCAGCCAATGATTCCCCATCCAGCTATGTATAAATTATCGACAGACTGTGCTCTTAACTTTAGTTTGGCAACCCGTCAAGAAGAAGGAAAACTATGATTTCAAACCTGTTGAAACTTTTTAAAATTAAAACTGTAAAAAATTGACCTTTTGCCACATCCTGTTCGTGCGGGGGTGGTTGGTAAATATATACTGTATGTATCAGTATATTACAAGAAATAGTGTTGAATGTGTAATGGTTATCATCTGAGGAAATGGACTCGGTGACACGACTTCGAATCCTGGACGAGGCTTGAGATATAAAATAATACAATAACATAGTTTAGTTAAGATTAGACAAAAATGTTTAGATTGATAAGTCAAAATAAATCGTAGCTGATTTTTATATAATGTATGGAAAATATTGAAAATTGATATAGATTTAAATTAAAAATAATTAGAAAAGTTATTATCTATTAGGAAAATGTTGATTGTATGTGTATATATATATGTATACATATTGAAGTGGGGCGTCCACGTATGTTTCTTATATAGATAAATGACAATCGTATTGCTTATGTACTTCACTATCGTAATTGAAAGAATATGTTGAAAAAAATTAAATATACTTACTATTGAAGGCCGTAGAGGATGAAGCATGATAATATAACTATTGATTTTTGCGATAATTCTGGGTAGCCTTACCCCTTCCTTTGTCGAAGAAATATATTTTTTTCTTTTTTTTTTTCACCAGAGGAATTGTTAAGGTCGCCCCGAAATATTGCAAAAATCAACATTATTATCATACTTTATTCTCTACGGCTTTCAATATCAAATACATATAATTGTTTCAACACTTTCTTTCAAGGATATATATATATATATATATATATATATATATATATATATATATATATATATAGTAAATGAAGAAAACACTCTAAACTTGCTTCATTACAATAATTTATTTCAACCGTATTAATACGGCATCTTCAGGTAATCACAAGAACATGACTCTTACTGAGAGTTTCCCAAAGTAACATCTCTTTTAAATCTATCAATTTGGGGGAGGGAGGGTTGGTGTCTTAGTTTGAAATGGGTAGGGTTAGTTTCTTTGAATGAGACGGGGAGGTCTATGTTTTGGATGAAGTGTGGCTTAGATGGGGGCAGATTCCTTGGGGAAATAGTTGTAAAAGTGTATATACAAAATGAGCAGAATTTAAAGACTAGAAATAAGGAGAAACATAATAACAGAAAAGGAAAAAGAAAAAGAAAAATAACAAAATAATAATAATAATAATAATAATAATAATAATAATAATAATAATCTGTCCTTTTACTCACTGGTATTAGGCACATTGAGCTCTCCTTATGGTCTCCCTGCATCAGCTTGGTTGAACCACACATGGAAAGATCCTAACTACTGAAAAAACTATATATATATATATATATATATATATATATATATATGAGAAGTAAATGCACAAGCAATGTGTTTTGATATGGCTTTTTTTTAGCCGACAATTTTTGGGAGAATATGTGCTTAATTGAAGTCGTACCTACTTTTGAAAGTTAATTAATTGATAATTAATTAATTAGGCAAGCATACTATTTTAAATGAAAGGCTAAACAAATCGAGAAAAATCAATCTCTGTTTGTACATTTCGGCCTATTATATATATATATATATTATATATATATATATATATATATATATATATATATATATATATATCATCATCATGATGTCGCGCTTTCAGCGCGGATATCCATGACAATCTCTCTCCATCCGTCCCTATCGCTCATCATTCTCGGGAGGTCCTCTATGCAGCATCCTGCATCCGCACAGAGCTGATCAACGTACATTTTTGCTGGTCGGCCCACACTGGCCCGTCCATGTGCTGGCTTCCACAGGAGGACGTCGCTTATGAGTTCGTCCTTGCTTCTCCAGCAGTGTCCCGCGTGTTTTGTCCGTCTTACTCGGATGGTTTGGGTGATATGTGGTAGGTAGCCATACAGCTGCTTTCTCGTAGGGTGCTGCTTCCACGTCTTGTTCATGATCCCCCGCAGCATTCTTGTGCAGCTTCCATCTAGTCTATTCTCTAGTCGCTTAGTTAGGGTCTAGGTGGTGCAGCCATACAGCAGCACCAACACGACAAAACCACACTGAAGAGGCGTGAAACGCCGAAACACGTGTCTGTGGATGACTTATTATATATATATATATATATATAATATATATATATATATATATATATATATATATATAGAGAGAGAGAGAGAGAGAGAGAGAGAGAGAGAGACGGAACTGACTTGGTTCCAAGAAACAATTAATTCCAATTTAGCAATAGCCATTATTTTTAATGAACAATGTTAATGAACATGTTTACATATCCTCGTGCATATTGCTAATTTTTAATTTAAAAGTCCATACCAAGTCGTAAGTCAGTTCCGAACTATTGAAATGCAATTCTTGAGTTTAGAACTCTTTCTGAAACCTTCATATTATTCGAGAATCCTTCATTTTTATTCTTTCCGAACTACTTCACCTTTTAATTATTTTAAAACTCCTTCTTTTTTCCTTCGTTCTAACCTTTTTCATGTTTTATTCTCTCGGAAATCCTACAATTTCTAAATTCTTTCTTATTTTTTATTCTTTTCAAACTTTTTCCATTATAATTCTTTCTTTCTAATTCCTTCATTCTTCAATCTTTTCGATCTCCTTCATTTTCATTCTTTCCGAACACTTTAATTCTTTCCTTCATTTTTCAATTCTTTCCGAACAACTACATTTAAAAAAATTATTTCCACGCTCCTTAATTTTATTTTTTCCTCCATTCTTCATTTTTCCCAACCCCCGTAATTTATTATTCTTTCTAATCTCCTTCATTTGAAGCCATACTGCCCTTTCCTTTGCGATTGCCCTAGGCTCCCGCAGTCGCCTTCCAGATGTTAGGGCCCCTAGTCCTGCACTTTGGATGTCCACCCGCAGCTTACCAAGCAAATTGTGCAGTTGCGACACCTTGTTTGATCCTGTTACAGCAAATTCCAGTGATTTTTATGCTTTTCCGGGCATCCGTAGCACATGGCCAAACATTGACCACCGTAGTTGCACCACCTTTGTTGATAATGGAATGGTGTTGCACATCTTGTACAGAGATTTTGTAGAGAATAGGCTATTTTGCCATTGGTGTCTGGTGAATGTGCTCAGATGTTTGTGGTGGTAGGTATCTAGCTTATCCATAGCCGTCTTTCGAGCTGCCCATTTATTTTATGAATAGGTGTACTTGTCTAACCTACATCTTTAATCCGGCCCACAAAACCCAGTGAGTTTGATACCCTGCTGTATGGTCGTCCTATCGGCTGGGGCTATAGAATAAGTTGAGTGTACCTTCGCTGAGGAGTAAGATCAGTCTTCCGAATGGGGCCATCTGTTGGTGGTAGTTGGTGACCCGTGATGATTATGCATGGAATCCTAGATGCTGAGCAGTCCATGACATGCAACACTTCACTTGGGTTCTTACTTGGGCTAGACAACGGTCGGAGAGGTGCCTTTCAATCAGTCGGCTGGCCACGACAAGATCTAGCACCTATATGATTACCCCGATCGTATTTCTCTTATAGCAAACTTCCAACCCTTTTTATCATAACTAGTATATTAATAAATAAATCGCTCACTCTCTCTCTCTCTCTCTCTCTCTCTTTCTTATACATATATATTCTTTTCTACCTCACCCCTTATATTCTTATCTCTTGCTCTCCTCTTATATTCTGTCTCTCTCACCCTCATATTCTTTTCTCTCTCTCTCTCCTCTTATATTATTCTCTCTCCATTTAAACTTTTCTCCAGTCCCTTATATTATTCTCCCCTCCCTCTTATATTCATCTCTCTCGCCTCATATTCTCTCCCCCCCTCTCTCTCTCTCTCACTCACTCACCCTTATATTTTCTCTCTCTTATATTCTTCTCTTTCTCCTCTTATAGTTTTCTCTTTCACTTCTCTTATATTCCTCTGTATTTTCTCTCTCCCTCTTTCCGCTTATATTCTTTCCCCCTCCCTCTCCTAAATTCTTCTCGCTCATTTCTCTCTCTTTCATCTCTTGTATTATTCCGCCCCTCTCTCCTCGTATATTCTCTCTCTTTCTCCCTGTCTCCTTTTCTCCATTTTTCGTTTTCTTTACCTTTATCCCATTAACAATGAAAGAAAAACAAAAAACAACCGTTCTATGATGTTTTTGACTCAATTTCATCTTCGCCTTTTCCATTCACTCAATTCTGTTTCTAAGAACAAACCCTGAAAAAATTCCTGAATTATTTTTCTATCACCTTAACGCAACTGTCTCCCTCTTTCCTTCTCCTTTGCTCTTCCCACCACGTCTTCCAAAGTTAAACATCCATCGCTAACCAAAGATATCCGATTCCAATTCTTTTGCTACCGTTTCGCCAAATCTTTCTACTTGCTACTTTCCTCTTCCAGTAAATAGCACCGCCTTCGCCATTGTTGAGAAACAAAGGCCAAGCGTTTCAAATTCTTGTCTGCTAAGACATAGTCCATGCTTCAAGTTTTTCTTCAAGGGTTTATAAACAACAATTCTTGAAGATCCCACCCCCGGGAGACTGTAGAATACACAGACTGAACCTCGGTAGAGGAGTAAGCCCCCCCCCCCTATGGGGCCAGCTGTGATGCTTAAGGACGGAATTCTGTTGACTGAGCTGTCTATGATGTGCAACACCCAAAATTGGCCCTTACTTAAGCTAGACAAGCGGTCGGAGAGGCCCCCTTTGATCAATCGGCTGGTCACGTCAAGCCCTAGCACCCATATGATTGTCCTGGCTCTATTGACCTTGTAGCGAGTCCTAACCCTTTTTATCATATATGTGCTAGAAGGTGGTGGCTGTGGGTCTTAATATCCTGGTATGACTTAAAATCTATCAGCTAGCAAACAATATGAAAATCTGTTTGAAAATGTCAACATGGAGGATATACTCTCTTTTTTTAGGAATAAAATTATACCATAGAATATAGACATGAAACAAATCAATACCATACAACATAATCCCCAATAATGCTAACACATTGTTAAAACCAATTACTAAAAAGTATAAATATAAATACACGATATGTATAACTTCCTAACCGTTAGGCATGACATAACACCAGACGGGTTGATATGCCGTTAAAATCAATAAACAAACAAACAAACAATGCCCCATTTTATGAAAATTCCGTTTATGATTTGTTTAAGAAATAATTTTCATTAACTTGCTGTGAATTAATAAATACTGCTGGCTGACCTTCAACCACCGACTTCTAGCATCCTTATTATAAAAACAGGAGTTTACTATAAGAACAATTTATAGAATACGGCCGGGACAATCATAGGTGCTAGGGCCTGAAATGACCAGCCGATTGATCGGATGGACACTCTCTGACCGCCGGTTAAGCCCCCTTCACAGATCACTCAGTACCTGGGTCACAGACCGCTCACCCACTACAACCCTGTCCAATAAGGGTCGCCACCTACGCTGGCCCTATTATGGGAGTGGGTTTACCCTCTGTAGAGGTGCAGTTGGCGTATTCTACAGTCCCAGCCAACATGGCTAGAGGGCAACCAAATGAAAATTGGAATGATTGGTAAATTATTTTAAAAAGCAAAAAACAAAACAAAAAAACCAACAAAACAACAAAAACAAAACAAAAACAAACAATAGAGACATCCAACTGATAGACTTTAACACCATCCTTCACCTGCACAACAGGGCTACGCGATGTAGCATTGAGTCTATGATGTTCTCGGGTTGTTGTGCGGGGGGAGGGATATTCGTACACATACAAATTTAAACGTAGATTTAAACCCAACCGAGAATCTGTGGCGTTATTTAAAAAGTCAAATCCAATTGAGAGCTCCAATAATGAGATAGATAGATAAATATTAACGGACCGGGATAGATAGGTAGATATGACCGAATTCAGATTAATTGATAGATAGATAAATAGATAGATAGATAGATGTTTACAGACTGAGATAGATAGATAAATAGTTATTAAAACTTGGATAGATAGATAGATAGATAGATAGATAGATAACAGACTGGAATACATAGAGAGATATTACCAAACTCACATTGATTAATAATAGATAGATAGATAGATAGATAGATAGATAGATATACGGATTGAGCGGGACAATTGCAACAGAACAATTTAATAAAGATGTTTGATTACAGAGAGTGTAGTGTTAATAGGAAAGAATTAACAGATGATGATAAGTTCTTGGCCGGATCAAGGAAGACAAGGAAGTCGGGTGATAAAGGGCACATGTTGACACATCAGGATTGATAGATAGATAGATAGATAGATAGATAGATATCAACGGACCGGGATAGATAGGTAGATATCTGAATATAATATGCGAAGATTTATGGAACAAATACCAATTAAAATTTGCAAATCATTAACTGAGAACAAACAGAATAGTTTTTTTGCTGTAGAAGAGAATAATGGTTATTCTACAAAGTATTAAATGAAGATTACGTATTCTTTTTGTATCATTTCTCTGAATTTTTGAGATGAGACTTGATAATTAGTATTATTTGTTTTATTCGGACTATTGTCTCATCTTTATTTTTATTTGTATAACGTTTCGGTCGATGTGTCCCCGGCCTTCTTCAGGTATTTCGTGTCGGACTCGGGAACCTTCTTGTAATCGGGAGCCATCACAGAACTTTAAACCTAACCCTTTATTCAATACACGGGGTTATCCTGTTCTCATTCCGCTAACCATAGTTGGTGTACATGAGCTAAGCTGTGTTAATTATTATTCTATGTTACTGTGCCCCTGACCAGGATTCAACCTGCAGTCTAGAGATAACTGTCACTTAGAACTGTCTTAACCTAACTCCTTTATCCACTAGGCTAGGTGTCCAATTTTTGTATTGTACGAATACTTTTTTAAATGGATAAATAGGATTTATTTATGCATTTGTGTACAGTAAATTATATGAAAAGAATGATTATTCATTAGTTGGTCTGGTTTGGTTTGATTTTGTTTTACGACATATCAACCACAGTGGGTCATTTAATGCCGATAAAGTTTTGAAATAAATCAATTCTTAATGGATAATACAATTTTTTTATAAATACATTTTTATATTTATCCCATAGATTGGACCCTAACAGGTACTACCACTCCGGGTCAGAGTGGACCAGGGAGCAATGGTGATGAAGGAGTGCTCTACATTCTCCAAACCTCCAAAACTGGAACCTTACCATTAGATAGAGTTTAACGTCATTCCCATGACATGTAGACCCTCAGCCACCGCCTTCTAGCGCCCATATGATAAAAAGGGTTGGGGCTTGTCATAAGGGCAATATGGTTGGAGCAATCATATAGGTGCTAGGGCTTGACGTGACCAGCCGATTGATCAGAGAGGGCCTCTCCGACCGCCCGTCTAGCCTAAGTAAGGTTCTAAGTGGAGTCTTGCATGTCATGGACTGCTCATCACCAAGACTCCGTCCTTAAGCATCATGAGTTGCCAGCCACGGCCAACAGGGGCTCATTTGGGGGAATCTTACCCCTCTGTAGAGGTGCAGTCGGTGCATTTTAACACCCCAACCCAACCGACAGAGCGGTATTCATTAGTTGGAAATACAATAAATTAAAGATTTGTATGTGTACGAATATTTGTTTCACCCAATCTCTCCACACGAGTAGGATGTGATACAAGGCCAATTGCTTAAACGTAGTTTGTTAGGTTTGAATTCAGAGTTTGCCTTCACCAAGTCTAGTTGCCTAACGATTTAAGAGCTCAGTTTATTCTACTATTTACCCATAGTGGCGGGAGAATAGTTGGGTATTAGCGCTATGTGGCATGCAAAGTGCCTCGTCCATCTAGACAGATCCCAAGACTGTTTAATACTTAGTTCGGTGTAGCTTTAGGGAATTCTTTAAAATGTCCTAGCTATAACCAGTAAGGTTTAATTTACTGAGTTAGTGTGTGTATGTGTGTGGGGAGGGTGCTAATGGAGTGACTGGAATTTATCCAAATGTTCTTGGAAGCAATTCCGTATCAACGACACACGATGGCTTTGTGCATTATCTTAGCGGGAAAAAAAGACATCTTCTTGTCATCTGGCAGGCATTAGAGGTGAAAAATGGTTTGCAATAATATATATATATATATATATATATATATATATTTTTTGTATTTACCAAGCACTTTTTTTTTCCTTATGAAACTGTCAAATTTCTCACGAACAGCCTATATATATATATATATAATATATATATATATATATATATATATATATATAATGGTTTTTTAAGATTCAACCATTTGACTCATCTGAGGATTGTATAACCTTGAAACTTTAAGTTATGAGTCCAAATCATCCATAATACCATTACTATTGATATATATATATATATATATATATATATATATATATATATATATATATATATATATATATATATATATATATATATATATACATATATATATATATATATATATATATATATATATATATATATATATATATATATATACATATATAATATATATATATATATCATATATATATATATATATATATATATATATATATATATATATATATATATATATATATATATATAGAGAGAGAGAGAGAGAGAGAGAGAGATAGATAGATATTTATATAACAACAGAGTTCGATTTTAAAAAAGAAATCCTACAGAACCCACTTCAAACCATTGTAGAGACACTACCAGCATGAACAATACTTTGTTTCTTTTTTTAGATTTTATGGCATGTCAACGCTTGTTGAGTTATTTTATGCCGAACACGTACATTCCTAATGGGCATTGGAAATTTCTTTTTGAACACAATTTTTAAACAGATTTTTGTTCATTCATTTTATTCTTTTTAACCCATAGATTGTACCCTAACAGGTATTACCACTCCAGGTAGTGATATTGATATTCCTTTAAGTTTTTAAAACTATTGGGACAGCAACATAGTGTTTAATCACGTAAGGGTTAATAAAGAACCTTGTGACAAACGGGAAAGAATGTCAAAGAATAAAAGAAGGAAATAGAAAAGAGAGCAAAGGGAAAGAGAAAGAAGAAAAGAAATATATAAAAGAGAATAGTAGAAAGTAATAAAGTAAATATAGCCAAGAAGAAGGAATGGATGAATGAAAGAGAGAAGTGAAGAGTAGAAAGGAAGAAAGCAAAGAGAGCAAAGGGAAAGAGAAATAAAAACAAAGAAAAAGAAGTGTTAAAATTAAAGAAAAGATAGCGAATGGAAAGAAAGAAAGAAAGAAAGAAAAAAGAAAGAAAAGAAAAGAAAGAAAGAAAAAAGAAAAAAAAGAAAGAAAAGAAAGAAAGAAAGAAAGAAAGAAAGAAAAGAAAGAAGAAAAAAGAAAGAAAGAAAAAAAGAAAGAAAAAAGAAAGAAAGAAAAAAAAGAAAGAAAAAAAAGAAAAAGAAGAAAGAAAATAAAAACAAAGAAAGAGAAAAAATCAAAGAAAGAAAAGAAAAAGAGATAGAAAGAAAAAAGAAAGAAAGAAAGAAGTAGGAAAGAAAGAAAGAAAGCAAATAGAAGAGTAGAAAAGAAAAAAAAAATCATAGAAGGGGAAAAAGATAAATAAATAAATAAATGAGAATAGTAGAGAGTAAGACAGCAAAGATAGCGAAGAAGAAAGAATGAATGAATGAATGAATGAAAGAGAGAAGTGAAGAAGAGAAAGAAAGTAAGCAGATATAGCAAAGGAGAAGGAAAGAAAGAAAGAAAGAGAATAAAAAGAAAGCAAAAGAAAGAAAGAAGAAATAAAAAGAAAGAAAGAGAGAGAGAAAGAAAGAAAGAGAATAAAAAGAAAGCGAAAAGAAAGAAAGAAAAAAATAAAAAGAAAGCGAAAGAAAGAAAGAAAGAAAATAAAAAGAAAGCGAAAGAAAGAAAGAAAGAGAATAAAAAGAAAGCAAAAGAAAAAAGAAAGAAAGAGAATAAAAAGAAAGCGAGAAGAAAGAAAGAAAGAGAATAAAAAGAAAGCGAAGAAAAGAAAGAAAGAGAATAAAAAGAAAGCAAAAGAAAGAAAGAAAGAAAATAAAAGAAAGAAAGAAGAAAAAAGAAAGAAAGAAAGAAGAAAGAGAATAAAAGAAAGCAAAGAAAGAAAGAAAAAGAGTATAAAGAAGCAAAAGAAAAAAGAAAGAAAGAGAATAAAAGAAAGCGAAAGAAAGAAAGAAAGAGATAAAAAGAAAGCAAAGAAGAAAGAAGAGAATAAAAAGAAGCAAAAGGAAGAAAGAAAGAAAAAAAGAAAGAAAGAAAGAAGAAAGAAAATAAAAGAAAGCGAAAGAAAGAAAGAAAGAAAGAGAATAAAAGAAAGCGAAAAAAAAGAAGAAAGAAAAAAAAAGAAAGCGAAAGAAAGAAAGAAAGAAAGAAAATAAAAAGAAAGCGAAAGAAAGAAAGAAAGAGAAATAAAAGAAAGCAAAGAAAGAAAGAAAGAAAATAAAGAAAGAAAGAAGAAAGAAAGAAAGAGAATAAAAGAAAGCGAAAGAAAGAAAGAAAGAAAGAAAGAGAATAAAAAGAAAGCAAGAAAGAAAGAAAGAAAGAAAATAAAAAGAAAGCAAAAGAAAGAAGAAAGAAAGAGAGAAAAAAAGAAAGAAAGAAAGAAAGAAAGAAATAAAAGAAAGAAAGAGAGAAAAAGAAAGAGAATAAGAAAGCGAAAGAAAGAAAGAAAGAAAGAAAAGAAAAGAAAGCGAAAGAAAAGAAGAAAGAAAGAGAAAAAGAAGAAAGAAAGAAGAAAGAGAATAAAAAGAAAGCAAAAGAAAGAAAGAAAGAAAGAGAAATAAAAGGAAGCAAAAAGAAAAAAGAAAGAAAGAGAAATAAAAGAAAGCGAAAGAAAGAAAGAAAGAGAATAAAAAGAAAGCGAAAGAAAGAAAGAAAATAAAAGAAAGCGAAAGAAAGAAAAAAAGAAAGAGAATAAAAAGAAAGCGAAGAAAGAAAGAAAGAGAATAAAAAAGCGAAAGAAAGAAGAAAGAAAGAAATAAAGAAAGAAAGAAAATAAAAGAAAGCGAAAGAAAGAAAGAAAGAAGAATAAAAAGAAAGCGAAAGAAAGAAAGAAAGAAAGAAAGAAAGAGAATAAAAAGAAAGCGAAGAAAGAAAGAAAGAGAATAAAAAGAAGCGAAAGAAAGAAGAAAGAAAAGAATAAAAAGAAAGCGAAAAAAGAAGAGAATAAAAAGAAAGCAAAAGAAAGAAAGAAAGTGAATAAAGAAAGCGAAAGAAGAAAGAAAGAAAGAGAATAAAAGAAAGCGAAAGAAAAGAAAGAAAAGAATAAAAAGAAATAAAAGAAAGAAAGAAATAAAAAGAAGCGAAAGAAAGAAAGAAAGAAAGAAGAGAATAAAAGAAGCGAAAGAAAGAAATAAGAAAGAGAATAAAAGAAGCGAAAGAAAGAAAGAAAAGAGAATAAAAAGAAAGCAAAAGAAAGAAAGAAAGTGAATAAAAAGAAAGCGAAAAAAGAAAGAAAGAAAGAAGAAAAAGAAAGCGAAAAAAGAAAGAAAGAAAGAGAATAAAAAGAAAGCGAAAAAAAGAAAAAAGAAAGAATAAAAAAAGCGAAAAAAAAAAGAAAGAAAAGAGAATAAAAAGAAAGCGAAGAAAAAAGAAAGAAAGAGAATAAAAGAAAGCGAAAGAGAGAAAGAAAATAAAAAGAAAGCGAAGAAAGAATAAAGAAAGAATAAAAAGAAAGCGAAAGAAAGAAAGAAAGAGAATAAAAGAAAGCAAAGAAAGAAAGAAAGAAAATAAGAAAGCGAAAGAAAGAAAGAAAAGAAAGAAATAAAAAGAAAGCAAAAAGAAGAAAGAAAAAGAAAAAAAGAAAGTGAATAAAAAGAAAGAAAAGAGAATAAAAGAAAGCAAGAAGAAAGAAAGAGAATAAAAAGAAAGCGAAAGAAAGAAAGAAAGAAAGAAAATAAAAAGAAAAGCAAAAGAAAGAAAGAAGAGAATAAAAGAAAGCAAAAAGAAAGAAAGAAAATAAAAAGAAAGAAAGAAAGAAAGAAAAGAAAGGAATAAAAAGAAAAAAGAAAGAAAGAAAAGAAAGAGAATAAAAGAAAGCAAAAGAAAGAAAGAAAGAAAATAAAAAGAAAGCAAAGAAAGAAAGAAGAAGAAGAGAATAAAAAGAAAGCAAAAGAAAGAAGAAAGAAATAAAAAGAAAGCAAAAAGAAGAAAGAAAGAAGAAAGAAATAAAAGAAAGTGAAAAGAAAGAGAATAAAAGAAAGCAAAAAGAAAGAAGAAAGAAAATAAAAAAGCAAGCGAAGAAGAAAGAAGAATAATAAAGAAAGCAAAGAAAGAAAGAAAAGAATAAAAGAAAGCAAAAGAAAGAAAAGAAAGAAAATAAAAAGAAGCGAAAGAAAGAAAGAAAGAAAAAAAAGAAAGCGAAAGAAGAAAGAAAGAAAGAAAATAAAAAGAAAACAAAAGAAAGAAAGAAAGAAAATAAAAAGAAAGCAAAAGAAAGAAAGAAAGAAAGAGAATAAAAAGAAGCAAAAGAGAGAAAAGAAAGCGAAAGAAAGAAAGAAAATAAAAAGAAAGCGAAAGAAAGAAAGAAAGAGAATAAAAGAAAAGCGAAAGAAAGAAAGAAAGAAAGAAAATAAAAATAAAACAAAGAAAGAAAGAAAGAAAATAAAAAGAAGCAAAAGAAAGAAGAAGAAAGAGAATAAAAAGAAAAGCAAGAAGAGAATAAAAGAAAGCAAAAGAAGAAGAAGAAAAAAAAGAAAGCGAAAGAAAGAAAGAAGAGAATAAAAAGAAAGCGAAGAAAGAAAGAGAAGAAAGAGAATAAAAGAAAGCGAAAGAAAGAAAGAACGAGAATAAAAAGAAAGCAAAGAAAAAGAAAGAAAGAGAATAAAAAGAGAATAAAAAGAAAGCGAAAGAAAAAGAAAGAAAGAAAGAAAGAAATAAAAAGAAGTGAAAGAAAGGAAGAAAGAGAACAAAAGAAAGAAAGAAAGAAAGAGAATAAAAAGAAAGCGAAAGAAAGAAAGAACGAGAATAAAAGAAAGCAAAAAGAAAGAAGAAAGAAAGAGAAAAAAGAAAGCAAAAAAAGAAGAAAGAAAAACAAAAAGAAAGCGAAAGAAAGAAGAAAGAAAGAAAGAAGAAAAAAAGAAAGCGAAAGAAAGAAGAAAGAGATAAAAAGAAAGCGAAAGAAGAAAGAAAGAAAGAGAATAAAAGAAAGCGAAAGAAAGAAAAGAAAGAAAGAAAGAAGAGAAAGAAGAGAATAAAAAGAAAGCGAAAGAAAGAAAGAACGAGAATAAAAAGAAAGCAAAAGAAAGACAGAAAGAAAGAGAATAAAAAAGAAAGAATAAAAAGAAAAAAAAGAAAGCGAAAGAAGAAAAAAGAAAGAAAGAAAATAAAAAGAAAGCGAAAGAAGGAAAGAAAGAGAATAAAAAGAAAGCGAAAGAAAGAAAGAAAGAAAGAAGAAAAAGAAAAAAAGAAGAAAGAAAGAAAGAATAAAGAAAGCGAAGAAAAAGAAAGAAGAAAGAAAGAAAATAAAAGAAAGCAAAAGAAAGAAGAAAGAAATAAAAAGCGAAAGAAAGAGAAAGAAGAAAGGGAATAAATGAAGATAACAAACTAAGAGAGAGAAAGAAAGAAAGAAAAAAAAGAATAGGAAGAGTACGAAGTACCTAAATAAAGATAACGAAGAAAAAGAAAGAAAGGAAGAATGATGCTGACTAATACATTATCAAAAAGCATCCCATTCTTACATAAACAAAAAGATTAGAAGAATATAAACCTAATAATATTATCCATTATGTTATAAAGTAAGATTAAGTTAATTGAGCGGCAGAAACAACATAATAGCAAATCAGTACAGTTATCTATCAACGTTACAGTGCACATTAGGTTCATCACTGTCATGGTGGTTTTCATAGGCAACACTAGTTGGTTGTGTACTACGGCATATCAACCATTGTTGGGTTATTTTATGCCGAAGACGTTTTTGTTTTATTCATTATTGATAGCTAATCATTTTTTAAACTCACATATCTGAAATCAGATATTCTATTGTGTATAACTGATATTAATAATCATTTTCCAATTGTTGCTTTGTGTTAGAAACAAACTATCATATTAAAGTCCATATGTGAAGTTTGTTTCCCCAGGCAAAGCTTGTTAACAATGCTACGATGTATACAAAACTGCAAGGTATTTTATAAACATAAACATATATATCTTGATTGTTCTTTAATCACATTACCTATCAATTTTGAAACGAAGCGTCGGTACCAATAATCATAATATCGTTCTTATTTGAAAATATTTCCCCAGACAAATGTCGAAAATTAGAGCAAAACAATATGCATATTTGAGTTGAATCCAACTGTTACCCAGAACTTATGTTAAATCAAATTTACGACTGACGTCAGCTCGGTATAGAATCCGTGACGTCAGTTCGGTATAGAATACACTGACTGTTTCATCTCCACAGGGGTAAGAACCACATAAAAATGGATACCTCTTAGAAAAAAGTTGGAATTACAGATTACATCGGATCCCTTTGTTCGGATATAAGAAAACAAAAAAAATACAATTACAAGAAATGGTTGGAACATTATTGATTTGTCTTTTGTCCATATATATATTTACCAACCCCTCCGCACGAGCAGGATGCGACACAAGATCAATTTCTTAAGGTTTGAATTTAGAGTTTTCTTTCTCCTAGATTGGTTACCTAGCCATGGTTAAAGAGTCTAGTCTGCCCTGCTATTTACCCATAGCTGGAGGGATAATTGGATTCATACCTTTCCCAAGGGTATTAGCGCTAAGTGAAATGCCAACAGCTTCGTCCAGGAATTGAACTCGCGTTGACGAGTCCATTTCCTACGACTCTAACCATTAGACCACGCGCCTCTTTTGTCCATATATGGCAGTGATCATCTTTGGACAAAAGAAAAATCAGTAATGTTGCAACCATTTCTTGTAATATATCTCACACGGATTGTTTATTCTTTTTGTGTATTTTAGTAAAAGAAAAAGAAAAAAATGATTGCCCTTGTGATAAGCCCCAAACCTTTTTATCATATATATGTGCTAGAAGGCGATGGCTGAAGACCTTAATGTACTGGATATGAAGTTCTAATTCTGGAGCTCTGTGGAATTTTGAGTACCCCTTAATCGCTAATACTCCCAGGTCCACTCTGACCTTGAACAAATCTTGGAAACAGGCACCTCACAAGAAAACAATTGTACGAACACTTGCCCACTAGCACACAAACCACCCGAATTAGAGGAAGAAACCATGCTGCCCTACTATTTACCCATAGCTGAAGGGGGGGGAGTAGTTGGATGCATACCTTTCCCAAGAGTATTAACGCTATGTGAAATACAAACAGCTTCATCTAGGATTTGAACTCGGTTCAACGAGTCCATTTCATGTGTAGGTGCCCAGAGGTGAACGTCACTTATCAGTTCGTCCTTGCTTCTCCATGCGTTACCTATGCGTATATTGACATCACTTTCAATAGATGAGATGTTGCTACCGAGTTATGTGAACTGGTTCACTAAGTTCGGGGTTGCTGTAACCTGTCTGCCTTGCAACTAATGGCGTAATCCACAGATAAAATCCCCGATCTATATATTAATACGCGTGTTCCTTAAAAGCACAACCGTTATCACCCTGCAACACCTTCTGGTTAAAAGTGAGACCGTCCAAATTGTCCGAGATAAAAGGCAGAAATGTAAATCCTGATTATCTGGTGTTGTTTATCTGCCGAATTATTATTTCTTATGAGTGTCGTCACCTCAGATAAATAATTGACCATTCCGTTTATATTATAAAGAAAGGGAAGAAAAGGGACATGCTACACAGAAAAATATAGTAAAAAAAGAAAAAGTAGGGGAAGATAGAGAGAGGGGTGAGCGTGCGGAAGTTAAAAATTCAATGAGCAAAGGAGTAAAAAATAAAATAATTTGAAATGGAAACTTAGTTCTGATAACTTTAAATATATATTAAGATAATTCAAATTCTCTATAAATATATAATACCAGGCATGTATTTATTATATATATATATATATTAAGACAAAGAGTGCACCAAAGACTGTCACTCAAGAATTGGCCGGCGGAGTCACTTGCGCAGATATTTTTTTTGGACACTACGCCATCGTCCTTAGTGGACGGAAAGATCCAATAAATAATATATGTTAAGATAAAACAAACTATATATAAATATATATGGAGGCGCGTGGTCTAATGGTTAGAGTCGTGGGAAATGACTCGTCGACCCGAGTTCAATTCCTGGACGAAGCTTTTTGAATTTCACATTGCGCTAATATCCCAGGTAAAAGTATGAATCCAATACTCCCTTCAGTTAGGGGCAAACAGCAGGGCAGACTGGGCTCTTTAACCATGGCTAGGTAACAAGTCTAGGAGAAGGAAAACTCTGGTAAAACTCTGCTTAAGAAATTGACCTTGTGTCACATCCTGCTCGTGCGGAGGGGTTGGTAAAATATATATATATATATAAATATATGATACCGGGTATGTATTTATGAAAACTTGTTTTATAAAACAAATTTTGAGTGTGTATAATACAAGATTATTTTTTATTCTAGGAATTGACAATTTTAAGTAATGTCACGTAAGCAGTGACGTAGTATCGGTTACAGACAAATAAAGACCGAATCTTCAATATTATTTTATCATTGAAGTATAATCGAAATATTTACTTAAAGAGAATGTCAGTTGTCAAAACCTAATGATCCAGTTTTTAAACAGTAACAAATTTCAAAACACGTAACATTTTTCAAAATATATAACATTCTGTGACATTCTGACCTTGAATATTTTATCGATGTATTTACATAAACAATCATAAGTTCGTAAAATATTTTCCCAAGTGTGAATGTGTATGTATATGTGTGAGTGTGAGACTACTCAACACTTTTAACATCAGGTACTGCAAGCAACTAGAGGCCTGTGTGTGTGTCTGTGTGTGTGCGTTTGTCTGTTAGTGAGTGTTTCTGTGACTATGTGTGTGTGTGTGTGTGTCTGTGTGTGTTTGTATGTTAGTGTGTGTTTCTCTGACTCTCTCTCTCTCTCTATCTCTTTCTCTCTCTCTCTGTATGTATGTATTATGTGTGTGTGTGTGTGTGTGTGTGTGTGTGTGAACGTGAGCCTGCTCAACACATTTAACATCAGTTACTGCAAGCAACTAGAGGCCTGTGTGTGTGTCTGAGTGTGTTTGTCTCTCTCTCTCTCTCTCTCTCTCTCTCTCTCTCTCTCTCTCTCTCTCTGTATGTATGTATGTATGTATGTGTGTATATATGTGTGTGTGTGAGTACAAATACACTTCCCTCAAATAATAACTGCCAATTTATCGATTTTTCTGTTTCTCTACCTGTTTGCAAATCGTTTTTTTCCACTCCTCAGGGGTTACAGTATTTAAACTACTATTCACGGTGTTAGGATATGACACAAAGTCAGTTTATTGTCTGAGCCCTGGAGGCAGCAAGACTTTCACGAGGTTAATCCGTTCCACGAGATAATGTTTAGATATATACATATCATTTAAGCGTCTTTAAAACGAAAATATATTTAATGCACAAATATATGTAATAGAATATATATATATATATATATAAAGTAAACTAAAGTCGTCGGGGCGGCCTAAAGTCAGTATCAGCCAGTCAGCGAGGGAGTCTATCCCCTTTTCAATAGCGCTAGACCAAGGAGATTGTTTTTTAGCATCTGAGGTGGAGCGCCACACCTACCATCAGCTCCTTACTTTACCGCACAGATCCCTGTACTACTCATACGCTGAGTTGGCGGGGACCGGTATCGAACTATGAACCTTGTGGTTTCTAGCCGAACGCTCTACCGACTGAGCTAACTCGGTGTGTGTGTGTGTGTGTGTGTGTGTGTGTGTGTGTGTGGTGGAGATGTGAGGAACAAAAGAACAAAACTCAAACAAAAGTGTATAAGATATATTTCGCTCGAGCTTTGAGCTCGGCATCATCAGTCGTTTTAATGAATTATCACACTACCCCTTGTATAAAACACTTGTATGATAACCTGATAATTCATTAAAACGACTGATGATGCCGAGCTCAAAGCTCTAGCGAAATATATCCTACACACTTTTGTCTGAGTTTTGTTCTTTTGTTCCTCACATCACCACCACATTCTGTCGGATTCATTCCAATCCTCTTTCCATATATATATATATATATATATATATATATATATATGAAAGGTAAAATGGATATTGAATCCGACAATATGTGTAGAAAGTTTTGTAGAAAAAACAACAAGATGTTAAAAGTTTTGATGACAGAAATCTGTTTCAACATTATGAAGATGTCTTTATCAAAGCAACATTGTACACATTTTGTAAACGGAAAAACGAAAAAAATATATCATTAATCACTTTTACACACACACACACACACACACAATAATATATATATATATATATATATATATATATATATATATATATATATATATATATAGGCAGCAACTTAATGTTTAAATAATTTTGGTTAAAACCCTTAGTAAATGACAAAGTTGAGCATCAATGAGCATGCTCAGAATTCGATGGGTAACTAGTTAATATCAGCTGGTACTGTAAGCCATATTAAGCTCAGCTTGGTAACTAACAAGTTTAGCAATGGTGAACCTGGTCACTACTTAGATGTGTGATAACTTAATAACAGTAGATACTGTAAGCAACCTGTTTGTCTGACTGAGAAAAACTTAAGTTAAGTATCAACGTACTTGTTCAGTACTTAGATGGGTGACTAATTAGTCATAGTAAATACTTTAAGCGACTTGATGCCTGTGGGATAGACTAAAGAAAGCTTGGTCAATGACAAGTGAAGTATCAGGTTTGGTTTGTTTTGTTTTACGGCATATCAACCTCAGTGGGTCATTTAATGCCGATAAAGTTTTGAAATAAATCAATTCTTAATGGATAATACAATTTTTGTATAAATACATTTTTCTATTTAACACATAGATGGGACCCTAACAGGTACTACCACTCCGGGTCAGAGTGGACCAGGAGCAATGGTGATGAAGGGGTGCTCCACATTCCCCAAACCTCAAAACTGGAACCTCACCATCAGATCAGATAGAGTTTTAACGTCATTCCCAGGACATGTAGACCCGCAGCCACCGCCTTCTAGCACCCATATGATAAAAAGGGGTTGGGGCTTGTCATAATGGCAATAGGGTTGGGAAAATCATATAGGTGCTAGGGTTTGACGTGACCAGCCGATTGATCGGAGGGGGCCTCTCCGACCGCCGTCTAGCCCAAGATAGGGCCAAAGTGGAGTATTGCATGTCATGAACTGCTCATCCACCTGGGCTCTATCCTTAAGCATTGGGGGAGTCGTACCACTCTGCAGAGGTGCAGTCGGTGCATTCTAACGCCCCAGCCGACAGGGCGGAAGTGAAGTATCAATGAGCCTGCTAAAGAAATAGATGGGTAACTATTTTTTAACTTAAGGGCCGGGTTAGCTCAGTCGGTAGAGCGTTCGGTTAGAAACCAGAAGGTTCCTAGTTTGATACCAGCCCTTGCCAACTCAGCGTATGAGTAGCACAGGGATGCGGTAAAGTAAGTAGCTGTGGTGCTCCACCTCAGACGCTTAAATAATCTCCTTGGTCTAGCGTTAGTGAAAAGGGGATAAACTCCCACGCCGATTGGCTGATACCGACTTTAGGCCACCCCGACGACTTACTTACTTTATAACACCAGGTACAGTAAACAACTTGAGGCCTGTGTTCCAAAATAAGCAATGCTAGGTAAATAACAAGTTAAGTATCAATAAACCGATCAAAACTTGGATGGGTGATTACTTAATAACAACAGGTACTGTAAAAGGGGGTCAAACTTTAGGTACCGGATATGTATGCTGAAAATGGGACCCACTTTATAAAAAAAAAAGTATCAGGAATCTCTAAAGGAGGCGGGGGGTTATTCCTAAAATGAGATAACCAAGCGAGTACCCGGTACTATTAGTATTTTTGTAATTTAACCTTCTTATAGACAATAACAAAATAAATTGAATTATTCTAATTAATTATTATTCTGATAACTTCACTGCAATCTATTAGATTTCTATATGCTACAGTTGAATGAGCTGTTTGATTAGTTAAATTAAAAATTAAATTTGATAGAAAAAATGACATGACTTTTATTTAAACAAAATTCGAAATAATTTATTATAACAATTTTGGACCATATGACCTTTGGGCACCCCTTTTTATCTCGATTCAGAAGGACATGTTTTTCATTTACACCGACAATATCTGGTTGGTTTTTAATAGACGATTTTTAGATTTTTTTTTAAATTATAAAACTAAACCACTAACCCTAACCCCTAACCCTAATCCCTAACTGTAACCCGATATTGACGGTATAAATGAAAAACATTTCCTTCTGAATCGAGATCAAAAAGGGGTGCCTAAAGATCATATGGTCCAAAATCTTAATTTTTATCAAGATATAAAAATGAATTATTTATATTATATCTACACCAAGATGATGAATATTATGCTTGAGTAATGGGTACCGGATAATTTTACAATATCACAATTTTTCCGTAAGTGACCCACCTCCTTTTGGGCATACACGTCCGATATCTAAACTCACTGTAAACAACTTGAGGCCTGTGTTCCAAAATAGGCAATGTTGGGTAAATAAAAGTTAAGTATCAATAAGCATCCTCATGACTTAGATGGGTGACTACTTATATATACCAAGTACTGTAAAGCAACATGAGGTCTGTGTTCCAAAATAGGCAATGTTGGGTAAATAAACAGTTAAGTGACTTAGATGGGTGACTACTTATATATACCAAGTACTGTAAGCAACTAGAGGCCTGTGTTCCAAAATAGGCAATGCTAGGTAAATAAAAAGTTAAGTATCAATAAGCCTCTTCATGACTTAGATGGGTGACTATTTATTAATACCAAGTACTGTAAGCAACTAGAGGCCTGTGTTCCAAAATAGGCAATGTTGAGTAGATAAAAAGTTAAGTATCATGAAGCCTCCTCATGACTTAGATGGGTGACTACTTATATATACCAAGTACTGTAAGCAACTAGAGGCCTGTGTTCCAAAATAGGCAATGCTAGGTAAATAAAAAGTTAAGTATCAATAAGCCTCCTCATGACTTAGATGGGTGACTACTTATTAATACCAAATACTGTAAGCAACTAGAGGCCTGTGTTCCAAAATAGGCAATGCTAGGTAAATAAAAAGTTAAGTATCAATAAGCCTCCTCATGACTTAGATGGGTGACTACTTATTAATACCAAGTACTGTAAGCAACTAGAGGCCTGTGTTCCAAAATAGGCAATGCTAGGTAAAAAAAAAGTTAAGTATCAATAAGCCTCCTCATGACTTAGATGGGTGACTACTTATTAATACCAAGTACTGTAAGCAACTAGAGGCCTGTGTTCCAAAATAGGCAATGCTAGGTAAATAAAAAGTTAAGTATCAATAAGCCTCCTCATGACTTAGATGGGTGACTACTTATTAATACCAAATACTGTAAGCAACTAGAGGCCTGTGTTCCAAAATAGGCAATGCTAGGTAAATAAAAAGTTAAGTATCAATAAGCCTCCTCATGACTTAGATGGGTGACTACTTATTAATACCAAATACTGTAAGCAACTAGAGGCCTGTGTTCCAAAATAGGCAATGCTAGGTAAATAAAAAGTTAAGTATCAATAAGCCTCCTCATGACTTAGATGGGTGACTACTTATTAATACCAATACTGTAAGCAACTAGCCTGTGTTCCAAAATAGGCAATGCTAGGTAAATAAAAAGTTAAGTATCAATAAGCCTCCTCATGACTTAGATGGGTGACTACTTATTAATACCAAGTACTGTAAGCAACTAGAGGCCTGTGTTCCAAAATAGGCAATGCTAGGTAAATAAAAAGTTAAGTATCAATAAGCCTCCTCATGACTTAGATGGGTGACTACTTATTAATACCAAATACTGTTAGCAATTAGAGGCCTGTGTTCTAAAATAAGCAATGCTGGGTAAATAAAACTTTGAACAGTAAATATTCTCTTTTCTACTTAGCACTTATCAAGAACAGTTTCTTGAATTAGCGCGAATGTTCTAAAAATAGTTAAATAAACAATTTGAAGACTAGAAATATATACGTTGAATAAATAAAGTCTTTTTTAGACAACATTTGTTGATATTAATAGAGCCGGAACTAATGACGAAGGATGGGAAGGCAAATTCAACAAAAAAAACAAACAAAAAAAAAAGCAAGAAAGAAAAAAACCTTTTTGCATTTTCTGCATATTATTCTGCCTACTAACCAATTTTTCTTGGAGCAAGAAGTTCCTATAACAGAATCACATCTCATTATAAGAAGAGGGTGATTATATTTATACACATCGTTGAGAGCAACAATAGCAGCTAATGATCGGTATTTATTATGCTTAGCTTTGCCTGGCACAAGGCTACAAGTCATACAGTAGTAATGATTTGGCAGATTAGCTCATTAGCTATTACGGGTTAGCTCAGTCGGTAGAGCGTTCGGCTAGAAACCACAAGGTTCCTAGTTCGATACCGGTCCTCGCCAACTCAGCGTATGAGTAGCACAGTAAGGAGCTGATGGTAGGTGTGGCGCTCCACCTAAGATGCTAAAAAACAATCTCCTTGGTCTAGCGCTATTGAAAGGGGGATAGACTCCCTCGCTGACTGGCTGATACCGACTTTAGGCTGCCCCGACGACTTTACTTACTTACTTACTTACTATGCTAGACATCCATATGTATTTTCGAGTCTGGTACAAGGCCGCAAGTCTAGACTGATACAAAGCCACAAGTTTCGGCAGCCTGTAAGGATTAAACCCATGACACTGAAGTAAGTATCTATATATTGATACTCTTGTTCCTTAATCTTCCAACCGTTATCATCTTGGAACACCCTCCGGTTAAAACTGAGACGTGAATGTAAATCCTGATTATCTGGTATCGCTTATCTGCTGAATTCTTATTTCTTATGAGTGTCGTCACCTCTGCTAAGTAATGGGCCATTCTGCTTTTATTATAAAGAAAGAAATAGAAGGAAAAGGATATGCTACACAGAAGAGATATAAGAAAGAAGGGGAAAGATAGAGAGAGGGGGATGTGCACGGAAGCGATAACGCTAATCTGTTTTAATCGAACATAATGAAAAGATGGAAAGAAAGAAAAATTCGTGTGATATACTTAAATCAAGATTTTCACACTTTTTACATATTGAACTATTTAGCAATAGCTCTTAAGTAAACATGTCAAACGTTGTAATAATCAAAGCATCATTCTGTGGTATATTAACAGATCCTGCTAGTGCAGTGGTTCTCAACCGGGGTCTATGTGGACCCCGGGGACCCTATAATAACATTTTTTGGGACCGAGGAAAGCAAAATGTATTTGACTATAAAATTATAACGGGGTTTTTAAACATCGAATGGCTATAGGGGGTCCAACACAGTAACATAGGAATAAAAGGGGTCCATAGGTAAACAAAAAAGGTTGAGAACCATCGTGCTAGTCGAATATTACTGTGTTAATACTGACACTATAGTGATGAAGTGTTGTGATAGAGTTATTAATAAACAAGATTGAATTCGGGAAAGTTTAACAGAGAGGTTTATTATTTGATATAAGGGGATATAATAAATCTAATCAAACGCGTAGTTTTTCAAGCAACAATAATGGATGCTCTGTTACCGTGACTAGCTACTACCCTTAAGCACGTCTTGTCTGGGCTGACTTCTAATTTGGTCGGAAAATTAAAACGGAAAGTTTTTTGGTGGTACCCGATGACAGTTTAACTACAGTCTATGAATTAACATTTTGCGAATTGGGTTACGGTTTTAGGGGATTAAGGTTGTTTTAATTACGTATTGCTTAAAAAAATAAACAACAAAACCCCAAATTTCTATACATTTAATGTTGAAAAATGTTTTTTAAAACTAAGTTTAATTGAAATTATACATTGCAATACTAACACAAACAACTGTCTCAATAATAGATTTAATAATTAATTTCAATGGTTAGTTAAATGTATACTAATTTGTTTTTTTTGTTGTTTATTTTTTGTAAGCAATACGTAATTAAAAACAACCTTAATCCCCTAAAACCGTAACCCAATTCGCAAAATGTTAATTCATAGACTGTAGTTAAACTGTCATTGGGTACCACCAAAAAACTTTCCGTTTTAATTTTCCGACCTAACTCAGAAGTCAGCCCTAGTCTGTATCTTTTATGTCTTTCGTTAGACGAGTCCAACTTTCTTGTAGGGGATATACGCTCCCTTACAACTATAGGTGAAGGTATTGGTATTTACAAAATATTGGTCAGTTTAGTACAAGGCGACATATGTGAGAGAACCTACTGAATATCAAAATCACTGCACCATTGATAATGATCTGCCAACTTGGAAAATGGAATCGGCGACCTGTGTTCGAATCCTGGACGAGACTGTTAACGTTACATTTCGCATTAATGCCAATGGGAAAGACATGAATCAATACGTTCTTGACATATCTATGGGTAAATAGTTTGACTGACTATGTTATTTTGCCTTGTTAGGCGACTAGACTAGGAAAAAGAAAACTTTGAATTCAAGCCAGCTTTACTCCGCTTAAGAATTTACCTCGTGTCACACCCTGTCATGGCGGAGGGTTTGAGTAGTAAACATACACGGTTACCTTGCTAAAAGTTTTTAAAATAGCGGGACACTCTAGGCATTTATTTAGCTTATTCAGGGTGGCCATGACACATAAACAATTATTTTTTCTTAAAATATAGTCCAAGGACATATATGATTAGATAGATAACAGGATTAGACAGATAGAATATGGAAATACGGTGAGGAAATTAATCCGACAATATGTGAAGAAAATATTTTCAAAAATATAACAAACACAGGATGTTACGATCAGGGGAAACAATTTTATGTGTCAATACTTAAGTATTTCGGTATTAAACTTTTTGAAGCTAGCGCTATAAGCAACATTGATAATGTTAACTATAGACCTGGCTTCTTCAACATATCCAAATACATAGGCAAATCAATAATCGGTGGTTATAAGATTGCAAACCCCGGTCACAACAATATAACGTGATACGTCTATGCATGCGTATATGTATTTTGTATATATATATATATATATATATATATATATATGTGTGTGTGTGTGTGTGTGTGTGTGTGTGTGTGTGTATGATTATATATGGATCTGCGTATATATAGATATATATGTGTTTATGTATTGTTTTGATCTATATATATATATTAAACGTTCTATCTATTAATCTTCTTATTTTCTAAACATTAATATCCACATGAAATACGCCATATCTTTGTTAGCATTTCGTTCTCCGCCTATTCAGGTTTCTGCATGCGACATCCTATGATCTTCACTTTCTATTTTTGCACATGCAATGATCATGTCATCCACTTTTGTAAACAAACGCACATATAAAAATTAACGGTTAATAACATCATATTCACACATTCACTATACACTTTTTTCATTTTCTCCCTCACAAAAACATTTCTGTAACAGTGTCCTGATGATGGTTTAATACCGAAATACTTAAGTATTGACACATAAAATTGTTTCCTCTGATCATAAAATCCTGTGTTTGTTATATTTTTGAAAATATTTTCTTCACAGATAGATATGTACAGACTGAAATGGATAGGTAGATATGAACAGGATTATATAGATTAATAGTGGTACTTTGACTTACGAGTTTAATTCGCTTCGATCGTAACTCAATTCCCTCGTATATCAAATCAATTTTCTCTATTGAAATACACTGAAATGCCATTAATCCGTTACAGTCTCCACAAAACACTATTTTTGTTACGTTTTTTTAAACATTTGAATAATAAACACACACGGTTACCTTGCTAAACATTTTAAAAATAGCGGGACACTCTAGGCATTTATTTAGTTTATACAGGGTGGCCATGACACATAAAACAATTAATTATTTGTTCTTAAAATATAGTCCAAGGAAATATATGATTGGTTATTTGGAAAAAAACAAAAAAACAAAAAAATACAAATACAAACAAACCTAAAAAGCTCTTGCTTAAAAGTTCTTCATTTTTGGTTTCGTATATATGTAAATTGGTTGGCATAATCTGTGAATAGGATTGAACTTCAATTGGTGCTAAGTTACAATCGTGGTTAATTATTTCCCCATAAAGCTGGAATTTGCTGTGTTACAATAGATGTAGTCAAAGAGAATGAATAGTTTTAAAGCATTTAATAATTCCTACTCATAATACTAGTAGCTTTAAAAGTAAATAATGTACCATATAGAAAAAATGACAATAATTGGGAAGCAAAAATTGAAACTAAGTGAAATCATTAAAGAACTGACAAAATACCAGGATCAAATACGAGCGGTATCTGGTTTGAACACACACCAACCCCTCGGCACGAGTAGGATGCGACACATGGTCAATTACTTAAACGGAGTTTTAACAGGTTTTGAATTTAGATTTTTTCTTTTCTTTGACCGTTTACCCAACAAAGGCTAAAGAGCCCAGTCTGCCCTACTATTTGCCCATAAATTGACATCACGGATACAAAGTCTGCTTTTTAAGTCAATCATTTTGTATAACTTTGTTCAAGGTTTGTGGACTCAATCTTTTTATCCCTGTACGGATATTATTCTTGGGCTGTTGCAATGTCTTAAGCTTATTCAAATATACACACTTCTTTAAATAAATTCATAAAAGGAAGTTAGACAGATAAAACAGGTGAATAGGGAGGCCATTTTAATTCTAAATTTCTTGAAAGTATTCTGCCACCAAAACTTTCTTTTAGTTGAAATTATGGACCAACGTTTAGGCACCCCTTTTTGATCTCGATTAAGAAAAGAACATGTTTTTCATTTACACCGTCAATATCCGGTTGTTTGTTAGGAGTTAGGATTAGGGGTAAGGGTTAGGGTTAGGATTAGAGTTAGGGTTAGGGGTTAGTTTTATGATTTTAAAAATATCTAAAAATCGTTTGTTGCAGCAACCGGATATTGACGGTGTAAATGAAAAACATGTCCTTTCTTAATCATGATCAAAAAGGGGTGCCTAAAGGTCATATGGTCCAGAATTATAAATCTCTTAGTTAAATAGTAAAACTATTAATTTTAATTTATTCTTTAATCTTCTAACTGAATATTTTCTATTTGCCTATGTTACTAAAATCTGAAAAACATAAAAA
>CM042139.1:20537181-20544681 GCA_023376005.1 Doryteuthis pealeii
TTAATTAGGAAATAACGATAAACTGACACTTATTTTTTTCTTGTTCAATGGATTTCATTTAAGATTCATTGGAGAGATTTTTACTTATATTCTTAAAATCAAAACCAAACAATTAGAAATCAATAATACTGAAGCTATATTTAATAAAACAACATTTTTAATATCAATATGCAATTTAGCCTCCGTTCACGACTGCAAACGCGCTATTTTTTGTGATATATCAAAACATAGCAGTTATTTCGTAATGTAAGATATGGAAACACAAAGGTGAAAGCATTTTATTAATATTGAGGTTTAATATTAATAAAATCCAATGGAGAATGTGATTGCTAAGTAACTAAGGGAATGGTACTTGTATAGTAAACATAGTTTGCGTTTACCAGCCAGCCAATCCCACAATCCTCTATTATAAATTAAGCATATAATATATAATCATATTGTAATATTATAAGTTGATTATAAGAGTCCTCTATTCCATGTGAGACTGTGCATTTCATGTAGTTGAATTCATGAGTTTTTCGAATGTAATCTCAGTTGGTATAATAACATTGCCCGTTGGAATGGGACTTATCCTTTTAGAGAGTTGATGATTAATGCGAAAGCTGAGAATTCAACTGAGTCTGAGATATCGATGAACCCGAGTGTCTTCTATTCATTCTTATGAGTCTATGAGGATATATATAGATGTTATGGATGGAGCGGCTGGACAGGAATGAGGGAAATTTGATGGGAAACAGGTGCATAGCGCACTCTTACAAATGTTGTAAAGCTCACTGGTAATGACACGCATTTGTTTGTTATAATACCTGCTTCTAAATACTGTTTTGAAGTTTCTTATATGATTCCTTTTATTCTCTTTTCTCTTGTGGCAACACATGTCTGTCGCTATTTTCCGTTAGTGATATTCGTAATATAGCAGTTGGGCTCGAATCGTTACATTCTTAATACTTAGAAGCATACAGCTACATCACACTAAAACAATTACGATGGTTCCAATGCAGTCACACCACACTTCTAAAATATGCGCGATAGCAGCTTCGACATCTTATATCATATATACTATCTTATAAGTATATATACTAATATATCTATCATATATTGGGTTTGAAAATTGCTCAACATATCGTATGGATATCTCCTCATCAAACGTCTTTGACAAATGTATTACTCTCTCATTCATGATGATATATACTAATGTAGGTAACCCTCGGGCACGCGTTGTTTACAGATAAATGCGTTTGAGGATCATAGTGAATTTCATTTCGGTTTAGAAATAGTGACGATTTATTTAGTTCTCGCCTTATTTGACAGCTGCCTCTGGCCGTAGGTGGTTAAAGGTTTGGCGAACGAGGTTCAATCGGGTCTCGAACGCCGGCCAGAGGAGCTGTTTACGGGGGTATAGGTAGCTCACACTGATTGAGAAGGTTGAAACCTTGGAAACCCACGTGTGCTTGTGGATGTACTTACTTCTATTTATATTATTATGTCTAGGTTCATATATCTATGATAGTGCATGGACTTAATCTGAAAACAAGTCAAATTGCTGTGGCATGTGAATCCTTACCTAACAAACAGGTTCGCTGTGAGGGTGGACTGGGCACACTGTGCGCTTGAAATGAGACAGGCCGTTTGCCCAGAGATGAGGTTTTGACGGCATACAAATGTTAAGGTCTTATAGGGCCTACTGGACGTGATCCTTCACCTCTCTGACGGCGTAAAAGTACAAATTGAGGATTTGATAAGTGGTGAAGTGGAAACCTGAGTGTGAAATTAGCATCATCGGAAGATGGACATGTCGCGCTTAGACATGTGAAGCATCAGACGCGAAAACCCTTACAACGTTTAAACATAAATATATATATATTACTATAATATATATTATGTATATATATTGTAACACGGTTTGTTTTTCGAATGGCTTTTTGCGTATAAAATTTTTGGGAGATAAGTGCTTAATTTTGGGAGTCGTACCTAATTTTGAAAATTGATTAATTTAATAATGAATTAGGCGGGAATATACCTATTTTAAATGTATGGCTAACAATATCGAAGAAAAATCAATCAATATTTTGATCTTTTCTCGTTTGTTTAGCCATACTTTAATACGCGCTCTTATCGCTGAATTATTATTATTATAATTTGTCGATAAATTAGGTACCGACCATTTAAGTCACTGTATAGTTACTATTATACTATATATAGTATAGTAGGACTATAGATACATCATATGATGGTACTACTTATATGGTGTAGAAGTCTGTAAGGGTTTCGCGTATGTTCACTTTGTTCACGTGTGATATCGCATAAGAAAAAATAATATAGCAAATACTGCGATACTATCATTAGTATGAGTGCTATATGGTTTAGCTGAACTCACATAGACTACAGTTTAAAGAATTCAAGTGACTTACCAGTCATGTTGATTGGTGCCATTGTCTCCCAGGCGTTGTTGACCGGAGTAGATTTAGTGTATGCTAGAGTTGATTGGTGTTATATTGATTTAATGATTTTTATTGGAAGGTGGTTTGTGTCTCAACACACTCCTGAGTTACTCATCTCCATAATTAGTAGCTGACGTGATCTTGTATTTTTTATAACATTAGTTCTAGTTGTAAGACTACAGCTCATCATATTCGATCGCTTAAAAAGAACCCAATATTTTTATTTGTATAACAACACAGTGAAGCATACGCGAAACCCTTAAACTTATATATATATCACGGTAGTATATTATATATATATACCTATATATGGAAATAGCACTACTCGAGTCTCTCAGGTTCGAATTATCGAGTTTTCGATAATCTCAGTTGGTTAATCAGCCAATCGGACTTATCCTTTATAGGATTGATTAATAGATTAATCAAAAACTCGATAATTCAACTGACCCTGAGAATCAATCGATGAAACTCGAGTAGGTTCTACTTCATTGTATAAATAAATTTTTGCTTTCATTTGTACTTGAGCACTTGATTTTCTCCGTCGTCGGTATGTCTCTCCAACTCCGTATCAACTCGCGGTAACTACTGACTGCAGTCTTACAAAATTAAAATAGATGATAGAAAAAAGTGGTGCTGTACGTTTATTCTTCATATTAACAACTATTTTAATTTTATTAATGGATTATTACTTGTTTAACGTCGGGAAGCAAATCCTTACTAGATCCAAGTTGAATACGCAAGTCTCGAATTCATTTTACATTCATTTATTAAACCTTATTAAAACTAATTTTATTTGTAGATGGTGACTGTGATGAATAGTCGTATTCCCTATATAAGTACTATGTTCTATGAATATGAATATCATATAATACTTACCAAAGTAAAACACTGACTGTGAGAGTAGTGTTGTTTGAGGTCCGATTATTGTAAACGAGAGTTTAAGAATCGTGCTGCTAAGGTTGTGCGGGTGTATTTAGTCTCCAGCCGTAGGTAGGGGTTAGGCAGCTTGTTTTTTCTTTTTGAATGGTGTGAGATTTTTAATGAAGGTATGAACTTCGCCCGACCACAGATCAACCTGTCAGCCACATTCCAAAAAAAGTAAATTTAAGCACTCAAGATACTATCCCGCTCAATACTCCCACATACAAAAAAAATCAAAATTCAATCTACTACGGACTTGCCACACTCAAGAATTATCCATTTACTCAAAACCGCTAGCCCGGTGACTGCTGAAACAACACCAGCTACGATTGAGAAGTCCGCAGACAAAGCGAATGTCAACTTGAAAAAAAACTAGGGTTAGGGTTTTAGGTTAGAGTTTGCCGGTTGGGGTTGGGGTTTTAGGGTTATTTTAATAGGATAAATAAATTAATTGAGCTTCTGTTTTTTTCTGGATCACTGTAATACGGGTGACCCGAGAAAAAACGAACCACTACATTTTGTAATAACTGTTGAATTTAGTTGGTGTGGTTTTTTTCTTCGGTTTTTTTTTCAAGTGACACCGCTTCGGCTACAGACTTCAATCGCAGCTGGGTTTTTTTTTTAGCAGCCACGGCTAGCGGTTTTGAAGTAAGTGGCCAGGACGGAGTCTCCGCGAATATTACCCTTTAGTTAAAAATATTAATTTTTAGTAAATCCTCTTATTAATTATTTTTCTAAAATATTTTTTAAACACATAACCCGTCCAATGAAAAAGAGTTGATATCTATCAACACGCATATGTAAGATAGCTGCAACAAATCAAACTGCAGACCAACAGGTGCGGAGAATGGAACGTCAATATGACTTTTATATATATATATATATATAGTTATATATATATTATACTAAATATTATATATATATTATAAAGGTGGAAGGGGGGGGGGGGTGAAAACATCACACAATGCTGTTAAAGAGAAACAATAGCATTGTGTTGATGTTTTAAACTTCTACCCTTTTTCATCTCATACTGTCCGGATTAATTCTTTTTATTTTACTATATATATATATAGGTATTATATAGTTATATATATGATGTATATATTTTGTATGATGATAAGTGATAGTGATGAAGTATGTAGTGGTGAATTATGCACGAGTATCGAAATAATGAATAAAACTGAAAAGCAAATTCAATAAACGAGTAGGATGTTTATTTCGTCTACGAGCTGGCAGTGTTTCGCACTGTTTCAATAGATTTTTTTAAGGCTTTCGTTAGTTTGAGGAAATAAATGTATCACCGAGAATAGAAATTGCGAGACACGTTTGCTTTTGTTTGTCAGTCTATTTAAAATTGTTGAATGAAACGCATAGCGTTCGAGGATGTTTAACCATAAACGGACGCTAACATTGCCTTGGTTATTTGAAAATGTAAACATATATTATCATTTTATATTTTGAAGGCAATTACAATGCTATATCGTATATAATTCGATAATATTGAAAATAATCATGACAAGCAAACTCGGCGAATAACGCTGCGACGTTGGAACACCGTACAGCTGTTTTCATCTTCTCAAAAACACCTAAATAGTTAAAAATAAGTAAAATTCAGCAATGAAAGATGACAGTGATGGAAGAGTAAGTTTCATTTCTATTTTTTCTATTATACCCCCACTCTGTTTCAAATCTTTTTATCTGCATTCTTATTAGACTTTCTAATTTAATACAATATTTTATTACATTAAAACTTAAATACTTGCACCCGGAGGGTGCATATATTTGCTAGTATATATAAAAGTTTTAAGGGTTTCGCGTATGCTTCACTTGTTTGTTATACGAATAAAAATACTGGGTTCTTTTTTAAGCATGAATATGTGAGTGTAGGTCTTAAAACTAGACTAATGTTTAAAAAAATACAAATGACTTACCAGTCATGTCTCACTTAATATTGTAAGAGATATTGAACTCAGGAGGTTTTAACACATAAACCACCTTCCAATAAAAATCCATTAAATACAAAATAATTTATATCTACCTTAATCGGCAATATAACAATTACTATAAATCTCTCGGGTTCAATATCCCTTACAATACCAATTCTAACATGACTGGTAAGTCACTTATATTTTTTTAAACATTAGTCTAATTTGATCACCTACACTTATAGCTATCCATGCTTAAAAACGCCAGCATTTTTATTATTTTTTAATTCTTTATTATAACAAACAAGTGAAGCATACGCGGAAACCCTTACAACTTTAAACAATAATATAATATATATATTGTAAACATGGTTTGTTTGGAATGGCTTTTTGCCGACAATTTGGGAGAACAAGTGCTAATTGGAGTCGTACCTAATTTTGAAAATTAATTAATAATGAATTAGGCGGAATACCTATTTAAATGTATGGCTAAACAAATCGAGAAAAATCAATCTCTGTATGTACATTTCGGCCTATTAGGCCTCATCAGCAGAGCTATAGATCGGAAGACCGCCCTGTGCGTGCATTTGAAACCGGGACTGCCAGCTGACAGGCCGATCCCATAACCCCTACACTAAACGGACTTCTTAGATTTTACGATTTGTTAGAGTAGTTAATATTCCTCTTCTAGTGACTTTTATTACACGACGATATGGTAAGTTGTAAACATGGTTTGTTTGGAATGGCTTTTTGCCGACAATTTTTGGAGGAGAACAAGTGCTTAATTGGAGTCATACCTAATTTTGAAAAAATTAATTAATTAATAATGAATTAGGCGGAATACCTATTTAAATGTATGGCTAAACAAATCGAGAAAAATCAATCTCTGTATATATATATATTATAATATATATATATATATATATATATATATATATATAAATATTATTGTTTAACGTTTGTAAGGGTTTCGCGTATGCTTCATTTCTAGTGAAACATGTTTTACGCCATTCTTTCCGATCTGATGCTATAGTTTCCCAAGCACTCCGGTTGATATCAAGGCTTTTCAAATTGTCCTTCAATTTGTCTTCATAGCGTAAGATAGACGTCCAATAGAATGCTTAGCATTTGGTAATTGTCCGTATAATATCTTCTTGGAAGCTTGTTCTCATTCATTCTGACAATGTTGACCAGTCCACCTAAGCTGAACCTTTGTTAGTAAGGATTCAATGCCAGCAATGTTACATTTTTTAATATTGATATAATATATATATATATATATATATAATATATATTATAATTATTGATGAGGAAATTAATCCGACAATATGTGAAGAAAATGTTTTCAAAAAGGACACAAGATGTTATGAATATAATATATATATATATATATATATATATATATATATATATATATATATATTGGGGAAAGGTGCTATAGGCATTTTAAAATGTGTGTACTGCATTGGAAATTAATTTTGTTTAAGGATGGTTTGTATTGTTTATGTATAAAGCTTCTAATATTAAAATTACATTCATGTTCCCCAACTCTAATTACCGAAATATCCTAACGGAAAAATACACAGATCTGCACAAAAAAAAAAAATAAACAAAAACTCCAAATATTAGAAGCTTTATACATAAAACAATACAAAGCATCCTTAAACAAAATTAATTTCCATTGCTTTACACACATTTTAAAATGCCTATAGCACCTTTCCCATCAATTCCCCTCCTTACAGCCTCCACATCCATTAATATACATATATATATATATATATATTAAAGAATGGAAAGGAGTAACCTACTCGAGTTTCATCGATTGATTCTTCAGGGTTACATCAGTTGAATTAATCGAGTTTTCGATTAATCTATAATCATCTATAAAGGATAAGTCCCATTCCAACGGGCATGTATTATACCAACTGAGATTAATCGAAAACTCGATTAATTCAACTGATGAAACTCGAGTAGGTTACTACTTTCCAGTGTATATATATATATATATATATATATAATATATATATATATATATATAAGTTTTAAGGGTTTCGCGTATGCTTCACTTGTTTGTTATACGAATAAAAATACTGGGTTCTTTTTTAAGCATGAATATGTGAGTGTAGGTCTTAAAACTAGACTAATGTTTAAAAAAATACAAATGACTTACCAGTCATGTCTCACTTAATATTGTAAGAGATATTGAACTCAGG
>CM042139.1:20552181-20584681 GCA_023376005.1 Doryteuthis pealeii
GTTTTTCTATTTAAACCATAGATGGCACCCTAACAGGTACTATAAATCCGGGTCAGAGTGGACCAGGGAGCAATGGTGATGAAGGGATGCTCCATATTCCTCAAACCTCCAAAACTGGAACCTCACCATTAGATAGAGTGTAACGTCATTCTCAGGACATGTAGACCCTCAGCCACCGCCTTCTAGCACCCATATAAGGGTTGGTAGTTGCCATAAGGGCAATAGGGTTAAGGCAATCATATAGGTGATAGGGCTTGACATGACCAGCTGATTGATCGGAGGGGGCCTCTCTGACCGCCCGTCTAGCCCAAGCAAGGACCAAAGTGGAATATTGCATGTCATTGACTGCTCAACCACCTGGATTATATCCTCAAGCATCACGGATCGCCAAACACGGCCAACAGGTGGCTCCATTGGGGGAGTCTTACCCATCTGCAGAGGTGCAGTCGGTGCATTCTAACGCCCCAGTCGACAGAGCGGATAGCTGTCCTAGTATTCAGTCCTATTTTTCCACAGGAAGCGTAAAAGACCCTAATTACAAAATTTTCACCACTCATTATCACTAATTTAAAATAAAGAATACATATTGTACAGTCCTTTTCTTATCTTCACATAATCCTATAATCCTTATCTTCTTCTAAGCTGGATCGGGTCGTCTATTCTGCTATTCTGGGTTGATGCTCAATTTGGGTCGTCTTGGGACTGGATACATGGCGCAACGGATATAAGTGTTGAGTTAATAGAGTTCTAAATAACAACAATCATCTATAGATTGCAGGTTCAATCCTGGTCATGAGCGATAATAACATAAAATACTTAGCATAGCTTAAAACTTGTACTCGGTCATGGTTAATAGAATGAGAACAGTCTACTCCCGGTGGATTGAATAAAGAGTTCAGTTCGAAGTTCCGTGAAGGCTCCCGATTACGACATGAAGGCTCTCGAGTTCGACAAGAAGGTTCCCGAGTTCGAAGAAAAGGTTCCCGAGTTCGAGAAAGTTTCCGAGTTCGACAAGAAACACCTGAAGAAGGCCGGAGGGCACATCGACAGAAACGTTGTGCATATAATAATAAAGTTGAGGACAATAGACTGAATAATACAAATAATAGAAATGATTTAACTGGGTGGCTAAAGATTAAATAAATTCCTGGTTGCGACATGAATTCGACAAAAAGGTTCCCAACTTTGAATAGAAGGTTTTCAAGTTTGAAAAGGTTCCAGAGTTTGACAGGAAACACCTGAAGAAGGCCGGATGGTACATCGACCGAAAGGTTTTGTATATAACAATAAAAACGAGTACGATAGTCCAAATACTCCAAATTATTTTCTACAATCTTACGGATTGTAAGAAACAAAGGGTTAATCTTTTCTCACAAAAAAATGTTTTTTTTAGATTGTTTGAATTAGACAGAGTTAGTGAGTACTCAGGAATAGATATTGACGAAAATCCAATTGGACATCCGTGACCTTCAGCTGAAATCATGTTTTGAGGATAAACCAGGTGTGGACCTCATTGAGATTTTTGGCCAGAGGTCAATGAAACTCTGCATATGGCCTCTCGTGGGAATATGATGTCAAATAGCAGGAATCAGTTTTCGCTCCGTGTTTACAGGAATCAGTTCACTTTCGTATCTGGCTGAAATCGATCGCTTCTGTACTGGTTTCTTTATTTTTCCTATATGCAAACAGGACATGAATCTGATACCTGACACATATCCACGCAATAACAGTGAATGAGAGGAAGGTGGACAAGATTCCTGTGTATCACGTTAGACTGCATCTAATGAAGTTCTAATTCTGGAGCTCTGGGGAGTGTGGAGTACCCCTTAATCGCCGTTACTCCCAGATCTATTTTGGCCCGGAGTGGTAGTAACTGTTAGGGTCCCATATATGGGTTCAATAGAAAAAAATGTGTTAACAAAAACGTGTTTAAAAAACTGAGTTAAAAAAATAATTTTCAGTACCCATCAAGAATGAATAGAATAAATCATTTTCTGCATAAAATAACCCAAGGGTTGACATGCTGTAAAATCAAAAACAAACAAACAAAAAACAAAGAAAGAGAAAGAATGTGGAAAGCGTTATTAAATGGATAAAAAAAATGAGTTTTAAAATGTATTTAAAAATAGAAATTGAGTTTGAAAAAAATATGAATACCTAACAATAATGAATAAAATAAAACATCTTCGGCATAAGATAACCCAAGGGTTGTTGACATGCCGTAAAAAACAATCAACCACCCAACGCGTTGAATAGCTCGCTGTGTTTATCATTGTCACTAAATGATTGTCTCCCTTGTATCTGCTGGCGATTACATGTCAATCCCAGAATTCATATATTTATTTCTCTGAACTCTCACCGGCCACATTAACAAAGTTATTTTTTAACGTGGGCAACTACGCACAAACCAAAGTTCATGGAATGGTCAGGGCAAAAATGTGTTGTCCTGTCGGTATTCCCTTTGAGAAGCGTCTCAGTCATTAGGCAATAAATCGGTATGTACTTCTTTTAGGAGGAGGTGCTGGCTGTGAGGTCGGTTCTCCTGGGACCATGCAATTTATTCTACCTCACTTATTGAAAGTGTTACAGTATAGGACTTCTGCTGGTGAGGATTAAAGGGGCATGATCTGTTCTAGACATGTCCAGTAGATTAGGAAAGTTAGATTACTTTTTGAATTTTTGTTGTATTGGGAGTATGAATTGTCTATTAAAATCATTAAATATTAAATCTCAAACCAGGTCTCTTAAAAGACAATAATGAAAGTTTACCTCAGTGGTTCCCAAAGAACTAGGGGGCGGTGAGGCATAAAAGTTGACAGGGTGGTTTTGTTTTGTTTAACGGCATATCAACCCTTGTGGATTATTTAATGCCAAATCATTTTTGTATATATGACTAGAAGCGGCTACCTTGGTAGAGGTTTTTTTTTAAGTTAGTCTCGCATGTTCATGGGGCGGCCTGCGGGGATCCAACTCACGATTCAGTAATAATTTATTACTGAATCGTGAGTTGGACCCTCGCAGGATGCCCCATTAAAATCACCACCTAAAAGAAGCTCATCCTGGGTGGGTTAAAAGACATTTAAATTACTTTTTAGGATTAAGGTGAGTCGATAAAGAAATATGAAACACATTACAGGAAATCAATTAACTGTTCCGCCCTGGGGCAGAATAATACATCGACTGCACCTATGCAGAGGGATACGATCATCCAATGGGTGGGGGCACATGTTGGTCGTGGGTTGCGACTCGTGATGCTTAAGGACGGATTCTTGGTGGCTGAGCAGTCCATGATATGCAACACTCCACTTTGACCATTACGTAGGTTAGAAGGGCGAGAGACCCTTCCGATCAATCGGCTAGTCATGTTCAGCCCTAGCACCTATATGATTGTCCCAACCCCTTTGTCCTTATGGCAAACCCCAACCTTTTTATCATATACGTGCTAAAAGGCAGTGGCTGAGTGTCTTAGTGTCCTGAGTATCAGGTTAAACGGCATCTAATGATGGTTCCACTTTTGGAGCTCTGGAGAGAGGAATACACCTTCATCGACATTACTCCCAGGTCCACTCTGAACCGGAGTGGTTGTACCTGTTAGGGTTCCATCTATGGGTTGAATAGAAAAAATGAGTTAAAAAAAACTGCAGTCGATGTATGCTAAAGTCCAGCCGAGTACTCTTTATCTATAAATATAGTAAACTACACATATATATATATATATGTGTGTGTGTGTGTGTGTGTGTGTGTGTGTGTGTGTGTGTGTGTGTGCGTGCGTGCGTGTATGTGTGTGTGTGTATGTTGAACTCGATAGACATTTCCTGTCTGACAAGTTTCTTTTCTATCTTTTCCAATTGTCTGACCATCTTTCTTATGCCGCGGTGGAATTGGTGGATGAATCCACCAAAGGTTCTTACACTAGTACTTTCTGAACTACTTTGTGCCATCATCAGGTGTGAAGTGGTGAGATGTTTCAGTTGTTCTTTTCTTATACAAACAAAGCAGCAGAAGGAATAAGCAGGAGGAGGCATTCACAAGTTTATAAGAAATGTTATGGGGAATGAAGGGTGGAGAATTGGCGGGAAATTATAGGCATTTGAGAATGTGTTGGCTGGATTCGAAGTTGATCTTGTTTAAGATGGGTTTTTTATGCTTAATGTATAATAGGCAAATGTTTTTCATTAAGCTACCGTAAAAGTCGTCGTCGGTGAGGCCTAAAGTCGGTATCAGCCAGACAGCGGGGGAGTGTATCCCCTTTTCAGTAGCGCTAGACCAAGGAAATTGTTTTTTAGCGTCTGAGGTGGAGCGCCACACCTACTATCAGCTCCTCACTTTACCGCACAGATCCCTGTGCTACTCATACGCTGAGTTGGCGAGGGCCGGTATCGACTGAGATGCCGTTACAACAACAAAAATGTCGCTCTGTCTGCAAAAGAGTTAAACTAAATAGACCCATTTTTTTACTGAGAAAATCAGTGTGTCGAAGTCTTTTTTTTTTTTTTAAGAATTGAATATTTATGAACATTTCTTTTTTTTTTTATCTTATGATAAACGGGAAAAATTAATACAAACCGCGGTTCGTGTTTTCCTTCGATTTTATCTGCGAAAATCGTCTCTTTTTAAGACACACATCCGTCACTTCCTTTATTTCAAACCTCGCTTTTCCGTAATGGACATCTATTTCCGCCATCAGTCTCTCGGCCAGAACCCCATCTTCCAATTGTCCTCATCCTTGCAAATTAATTAGTCTTGTTCCTGTTTCTGACATTACGCAAACACTCAACTGCAGTTGTCAGTGATTCACAGGATTTGTGAAAGAAAATGCATTCTTTTGTTGTTATCGGACTCTAATCAAAACACATCTTTACATTTCTCTGTGAGGTAATAGAAAATTAAATTATTAATTTCTATCTAGTATTTCTTTTATCTTAATTTCTGTCACTTTCAATGGCAACAGAGATTATCATGCTACGAACTTTGAGTATCTATCTATCTATATCATTCAGTTTATATCTATCTATCTATTACATTCAGTTAATATCTATCTATCTATCTATCTATCTATCTCAGTTTATATCCATCTATCTATTACATTCAGTTAATATCTATTTATCCATCTATATATCTATCTCTTTCCGTTAATATCTATCTATATATCCAGTTACTATTTATCTATCTATCTATCTATCTATCTGTCTATCCAGTTAATATCTATCTAACTATCTATCCAGTTAATATCTATCTATCTATCTATCTATCTATCTATCTATCTATCTATCTATCTATATCTATCTATCTATCTATCTATCCCATTCAGTTAATATCTATCTATCAATCTATCTATTTATCCTATTCAGTTAATATCTATCTATCTATCTATATATCTATCGATCTATCTCTTTCACTTAATATCATTCTGTTCATTATCCCTGTTCTCTCTCTCTCTCTCTCTCTCTCTCTCTCTCTCTCTCTTTTCTATCTATAATATTCAGCTAATATCTATCTATCTACCTATCTATCGCATTCACTAAATATCTATCTATCTATCTATCTATCTATCTATCTATCTCCCTCTGTTCATTATTCCCGTTTAATCTATCAATTTATCGCAAACTATTCATATCTATCTGTCTGTGTTACCGAACACGTAAATAGTAACTTTAACCAGAATAGAACAAGAATCACCGAAAAATGACAATCTCTCGCCAACCTTCCCTATCATTCATTGTCTCAGGGAGGTCCTCTGCGCAGCATCCAGCATCTTTTCATAGTTGGTCAATGTAGGTCCTTGGTGGGCGGCCCACAATAACTTTCTATTTACCCAATACTAATTTGCAGCAATTTGTATATGATTGATTGTGATTCTCGCCCTGTCAGCTTATTAGATTCCCCACAATAGGGTCACCTGGGGATGACGACCCGTAATGTCAGAGACAGAATTGTGGTGGCTGAGCTATCCGAGAACCGGTCCTGTGACCTGCAACACTTCATCTCAGCCTTTGGGTTAGATGGGTGGTCAGAGAGGCCTGGCCCGATCAAAACGGCTGGTGATTTCAAGCCAGAGCACCTACTTGATTAAGTTACGACCGAATTCTTCAAATTGGGTTATTTCCTATAAGTCTAACATGATCAAAGGGGAACCACTCTTGACTGATAAATTATTTATTTATTTTCCCATTAAACTAACCCTAACCCTATGTTGTGATGTTAGTCCCAACAGTAAAAAGAAGTCAAGTCGAGATGGGGTAAAATAAGACAAGTGTATTTACAATTAATGGTACATGTACGACTAGCTTGTCGTTAACGGGAACAGTGCTCCTTTCCACTCGGTGTCTCACTATTTATAGTGAGAACCGGTGCATGTTCTCCACTGTAGGAACGACCGGTACAACACCCTAACCCTAACCTAAACCCTAACTCTAACTTTAAACCCTAACCCTAACCCCGTCTTCTTTTTTCCTAGTAGATCATTAAATAAATAATAGAGGTATCCATCTAACCCGTTAGCCACGGCTAGGATGTGACACAATGTCGCAAGTATGGGGCATCCAGCGAGGATCGAACACGCTTTTCAGTAGTAAGGGATCTTCGAGACTAATTTGCTGACCATTATATCACGACCGGTTTAGCTCAGTCGGTAGCGTGTTCGGCTAGAAACCACAAGGTTCCTAGTTCGATATCGGCCCCCGCCAACTCAGCGTATGAGTAGCACAGGGATATGTGCGGTAAAGTAAGTAGCTGATGGTAGCTGTGGCGTTCCACCTCAGATGCCAAAATAATCTCCTTGGTCTAGCGCTATTGAAAAGGGGATAGACTCCCTCGCTGTGTTTGCTGATACCGACATTAGGCCGCCCCGTTTGACTTTTGACTTATACCACGATAGGACGTCTCGATGGGTTGTAGGGTTTGGTTTGTTTTGTTTTACGGCATATCAACCTCAGTGGGTCATTTAATGCCGATAAAGTTTTGAAATAAATCAATTCTTAATGGATAATACAATTTTTTTATAAATACATTTTTCTATTTAACCCATAGATGGGACCCCTAACAGGTACTACCACTCCGGGTCAGAGTAGCCCAGGGAGCAATGGTGATAAAGGGGTGCTCCACATTCCCCAAACCTCAAAAACTGGAACCTCACCATCAGAGAGAGTTTAGTAGACCAGGAAAGGGTTGGGTCTTGCCATAAGGGCAATAGGGTTGGGAAAATCATATAGGTGCTAGGGCTTGACGTGACCAGCCGATTGATCGGAGGGACCTCTCCGACACGCCCGTCTAGCCCAAGATAGGGCCAAAGTGGAGTATTGCATGTCATGAACTGCTCAGCCACCTGGGCTCTATCCTTAAGCATCACGGGTCGCCACCCACGGCCAACAGGTGGCCCCATTGGGGGAGTCTTACCCCTCTGCAGAGGTGCAGTGGGTGCATTCTAACGCCCCAGGCGACAGGGCGGTCGATGGGTTGTCTAGTATTGTATTGAAACTCGGTGAACAAAACATTGACCTGATTTTTATTTTACTTGCCTTTCACAGCAACCTTTAAACAATGGAAAAAGAAAAGAACATTCGAAACGAAGTAAGTTGCACTAGGATACATTATGGAGTAGACAACAATATGGCCGATCTGTGTTTGATTGCAAGTAAGTGATATTTGCGAATGAATGTAACTGGGGTTTTAATGTCAAGAAAAATTCCTAGTATTGTCACCTGTAAAAGATACGGATAATTATAAAGTAGCAATTGTTTCTCGAGTCAGGTGATTCAGCGGTGAAAATGCAGGTGTCAGTTATATGGAATTTGCTTATGATTGGAAAGCTAATTTAACAATGAATAGGCGCCAAAAAAATCGAGAACGCTTTGAGCAATATTTCGTCGACAATAGAAACACACGAAGATAAATGGTGAAGCGTTTCCAAGCACACAGAGCAATATCTACCTTTCAAAGAAAGGAAAAAAAACTCAATAAACCGTCATTCTGTAATAAATTTATTTCGACCTTAAAAGGCTTTTAGAAATTTAAGAAATTTCTAAAACTCCTTGAAAGCTGTCTGATGAGACTGAACTTTTAAGGAGTTTTAGAAATTTCTTGAAATTTCTAAAAGCCTTTTAAGGTCGAAATAAATTTATTACAGAATGATGGTTTATTGAGTTTTTTTCCTTTTTTTGAAAGGTATATATATATATATATATATATATATATATATATATATATATGAAAATGGGATTGGAATTAATCCGACAGAATGAGGTAAAATAAGGAATGAAAGAACAAAACTCAGACAAAAATGTGTAGTATATTTCGCTGGAATATTAAATTCCGCTTCCTCAGCCTTTATTGAATCATTAGGATCATACAAGTGTTTTATAGAAGGGGGAAGTAGGTAGGTGGGTAAGTTTTGTGGTGAGGTAAAGATTTGATTGGTTATAGGAGACATCATTGGATAAGATAAGGTGGGAGATAGAAGGGAAAGGAGTAGGTAGAGAACATTTTTTCTCTACCTACCCCTTTCTCTTCTATGCTCCCGATATGCTTCACTTGTTTGTTATACAAATAAAAAATAAAAATAAAAATACTGTTTTTTAAGCATGAATATGTGAGTGTAGGTACTAGACTAATGTTTGAAAAATACAAATGACTTACCAATCTTGTTAGAATTGATATTGTAAGTAATATTGAACCCGGGAGATTTTTAGTAATTATTATATCACGGATAAAATAATCATTTAAGGCGGATGTTATTTTTTGTTTTTTAGTGAATGGATTTTTATTGGAAGGTAGTTCATATGTTAAACTCTTTAGTAAATACAGGTGTTATATTTCTTTCTTTCTTTCTTCTTCTTTCTTTCGTTTTTTCTTTCTTTCTTTTTTCTTCCTACCTTCTTTCTTTCTTTCTTTCTTTCTTTCAAGAGTTTGTGCAAATGGTATACATATCTACCTATTCTTTCGTTTATTCTTTTTTTCTTTTTCTTTCTCTTTTCTTTATTCTTTCTTTTTTCATTCTTTCTTTCAAGTGAAAATGGTATATGTATCTATCTATACGGGTGTTATATTTCTTTCTTTCTTTCTTTCTTTCTAAACCCTTTCTTTTATTCTTCCTTTTATTCTTCCTTTTTTCCTCCTTTTTTTTCTTTTAAGTGAAAATGGTATATGTATCTACCTGTACAAATGTTATATTTCTTTCTTTCTTTCTTTCTTTCTTTCTTTTCCTTTTTAAACTCTTTCTTTTCTTCTTCCTTTTTTACTTCTTTTTTTTTTAAAGTGAAAATGGTATATGTATCTACCTGTACAGATGTTATGTTTAAGTGTAACCGGAGAGAAGACTACCCAAAAGTTATTTCATGCCAATCATCTACACCCCCTCTGATTTTGAATTTCAACAACTTTTAATTCAAAATCGACACTAAACGTCGCAAGGCCAAAAACCGACGGCACCCATCAATATACAACAGTAAGTGAAGTCGTCAGGCTGGCCTAAATTCGGTATCGGCTAGCTAGCAAATGAGTCTATCCACTTTTCACTATCGTTAGACCAAGGAGATTATTTTAGGCTTCTGAGGAGGAGCGCTACACCTTCCACCAGCTCCTCTCGTTACCGCACATATCTCTGTGTTACTCGTACGCTGAGTTGTGAGAGTCGGTATCGAACCCGGATCCTTGTGGTTCCTAGTTGGACGCTCTACTGAGTTAGCTAAACCGCTCAACCAGATCGATTTTATAAAAAGAAGAGAAGAAAGAAAAAAAAACGTATACTTTTGTCCTGCAGGTATAAAATTGAACTCAGAAAAAAAAAAAAAAAAAAACCCAAAAAACTCGTCTTAACATTCTAAAAATTGGTGAGAGTCGGTGTCGAACCCGGATCCTTGTATTTGCCTAGTCGGATGTTCTACTGACTGAGCTAAACCGTTCAATCTGATCGATTTAAAAAAAGAAAAAAAAAAGAAAGTGCAGACATTTTCCTGCATGTGTAAAATTGAACTCAGCGAGAGAAAAAAAATTCGTCTTAACGTTCTCCAATTTGGTGAGAGTCGGTATTGAACACGGATCCTTGTGGTTCCTAGTCGGACGCTCTACTGAGTGAGATAAACCGTTTAACAAGAGCAATTTTATAAAACAAATTCAAGAAAGAAAACGCAGACTTTTGTCCTGCAGGTGTAGAATTCAACTCTGCAAAAATTGTAAAAAAAAAAAAACTCGTCTTAACATTCTACAAATTGGTGAGAGTCGGTATCGAACACGGATCCTAGTGGCTCCTAGTGACGGCTTTACTGACTGACCTAAACCGTAGAATTGAACTCAGCAAAAAAAAAATCGTCTTGACATTCTACAAATTGTTGAGATTCGGTATCGAACCTAGATCCTTGTGGTTCCTAGCTGGAGGCTCTACTGAGTGAGCTAAACCGATCAACCATATACGTTTTATAAAGAAGAAAAGCCAAGAAAACACAGACTTTTGTTCTGCAGGTGTAGAATTGAACTAAAAAAAAAAAAACTAAAAAAAACTCGTCTTAACATTCTACAAATTGGTGAGAGTTGGTATCGAACCTTGTTCATTGTGGTTCCTAGTCGGACGCTTTACTGAGTGAGCTAAACTGCTCATCCGGATCGATTTTATAAATAAAAAAGACAAGAAAGAAAACGCAGACTTTTGTCCTGCAGGTGTAGAATTGAACTAAAAAAAACAAAAAAAAAACTCGTCTTTGGTGAGAGTTGGTATCGAACCCGGTTCTTAGTCGGACGCTCTACTGACTGAGCTAAAACACTCAACTAGATGGATTTTATATTTAAAAAGAAGACAAGAAAACTCAGATTGTTTTCCTACAGGTGTAGGATTGAACTCAGAAAAAACCCATCATCAACAACAACAAAAAACTCGTCTTAACATTCTACAAATTCGTGAGAGTTGGTATCGAACCTTGATCCTTGCGGCTCCTAGTCGGACGCTCTACTGAGTGATCTAAACCGCTGAACCAGCGAAAAAAAAACCTCAACTTAACATTCAACAAATTGTTCACACGTCAACTGTTGCAACACAAGTTACCACTTGCTTTGACAGAAAAAGGAGGGGAAAAAAAGACACGTTGTTTGAACTTGTTTTAAAAGAAGACAACATCTTGACATTCTCTTAAGCGAATAATGATGCATTTTATTCTATTTATTTTGTTTTAAATGACATGTCAGGGTGACTCACCTAATTGACAATAAGGCCGTCGATTGGTGCTGACTGTGTCAGTGGGTCAAAGATGAGTACCACGTTGCCCGGTAGAACGGATGTTGGCGCCTTGATTTTCATCTCACTTACAAATTCTAGAAGCACCACGTTTGGTACTGAATCTTAATGATTAGCTATTGTTTTTAATCGTTGACGTTTTTAATACCTTATCGTGCACACCATGTTAATAATTACAGTACGTCATCAAAAGAAAGAAAAATAAGTTTAACTAAACCGAAATTAAGCTATATATATATATATATATATATATATATATATATATGTGTGTGTGTGTGTATGTGTGTGTGTGTGTGTGTGTGTGTGTGTGTGAGGAGATGGAAGTGAATCCGACGGTATGTAGTATATTAAGAAAATTGAAAAAAACACTGGTTTAAATAAGTTGAGTGGTAAGTTTATTGGCCGACGCTGCAGTGTTTCGATCTATTAATTAGATCATCTTCAGGGCATTTGTTGGTATAAGGAAGGTGATAAAAAATGCCTTTTTTTGATACACACACTCACACATTCTCAAACTCACACCGTAAAAGAGAATATTTGACGTCACATTTCAAACCGTCCTTTTTTCAGCGCCCTTTCTTCAGATTTCGAAATTTTGAACAGATTGATAAACAAGGACTATCGCTTGCTTTTCTAGTTATTCTCTGATAAAAATTTATTTATCACCTTCCTTATACCAACAAATGCCCTGAATAAACTTACCACTCAACATATTTAAACCTGTGTTTTTTCTATTTTCTTAACATATTATATATATATATATATATATTTTTATATATTTTCATATATTTTTTCAAATTATTTTATTATTTTAATTAATTTATCCTATTATTATTACTATTATTATTATTTTTATTATTATACTCTTTAGTTTATCTCAATATTATTATTATTATTATTTTTTATTATTATTATTATTATTATTATTATTATTACTATTATTATTATTTTTAATTATTTTTAATTTTTAATTATTTTACCATTATTATGATCATATTATTTATTTATTTATATATATATATTTTTTCAAATTATTTCATTTTTTTATTATTATTATTACTCCTTTTGAGTTTTCACATCAGTGTTAGCTGATGGTCTTTCACTGGAGTCCGAGTGACAGCAAGTCTCCTCAGGTCTCCAGGACTCTTCTGAGTATTTTTTTATTAGTATTATTATTTTTTTAATTAATTTTTATTTTCTATTATTTATTATTATTTTTTTAATTTTATTATCTTCTATTAATTTATTTTATTATTTATATCTTAACTAGTATTTTCTTTTATACTTCATTATACTCTAATGTTTAAATTTAAAATCTTTTCATTTTACTTGTCTTTTTATATTTTAATATACTTTCTGTTTTTTCTGTCATGTCACCTTTTTTGTCTGTCTGGACACCCTAGAAATCAACTTTGAGATGTATCTTTTTTTTCATTCACTTCCTGTTTCTATGGTTACACTCCCACACTGTTAAAAAATATATATAATTTTTTAATTATTTTTTTGTTTTTGGTTGAATTTACATATATTCAGCTCTTTGGTTTTTTTTGTGATATGCTTGTTCATAAGTGAATTGTTACCCATCTGATGAGGCAAAAACTTGGGGAGCCGGTTTAAATCAACTTAGATTTATATGGGCCCCAATTTTTGTCGAAATAAATTTATTATGGGATTACTGTATTGAGTTCTTCTTTTATTGATATATATATATATATATATATATATATATATATATATATATATATATATATATATATATATATATATGTGTGTGTGTGTGTGTAAGCGCTGTTGACTCCAGGTCCACGTTATCCTAAGTGTTGTAAGGGAAGATATTTCCCCTACAAGAAACTTGGACTCGTCCAACGAAACACGTAAATAATATGGATAACACGAGGGTATTACTCGAGTAGTTGAGTAGTAGCTAGTTTTGCTACATAGATTTTAATTACGAGGATTAGTAAAGGATTTAATATTGTAATTAAAAGTAAATTGGATAATTCTTGAATCATGGAGAGTCGTCGGTAAATTTCATTTTTGATTTTTTGTATGTAGGGTATTATCCAATTTACTTTTAGTTAAAATAGTAAAACCCTTTTAACCCTCCTCAGTAAATAATTTTCTAAATACTTTTTAATGACCTTCCAATAAAAATCTATTAACTACAATATATATATATATATATATATATATATATATATATATATATATATATATATGCCTTAACCGGCAATATAAGAATTACTATAAATCTCCCAAGTTTAATATCACTTACAATACCAATTCTAACACATATGGTAAGTCATTTATATTTTTTGAATATTAGTCTAATTTGAACATCTACACTCACAGTTATTCCTGCTTTTAAAAAAAATCAGTTTTTAAAAAAAAATCTTTATTTGTACAACAAACACTTGAAGCATACATCATGAAATCCCTTAAAACTTATATATATATATATATATATATATATATATATATATATATATATAATTTCCCGCCAATCCTCCTTCCACCAATACCCTTACTTTCTTATAAACTTTTGAGCCCCCCTCCTACAAATCTTTACTGCCACTGTTCGTTTAAATGGAACTTGTGAACTCCACCTACTACTAATTCTTACTGCTACTGCTCGTTTTAAAAGCTAGACAACAGAAACATTCCACCAGTTTCACACCTGAAGATGACACAAAGACATACCGAAAGCGCTCGTGAAGAACCTTTGATGGAATGCTACATCAATTCCACCCTGACATTAAAAAGATGGCCAGACAGTTAGAAAGGATCGAACAAAAACTCGTCCGACAAGAGTTATCAGTAGAGTTTAACAAAACATACACACACACACACACACACACACATATATATATATATATATATATATATATATATCTTATTATAATAGAGATTGTGTGTTTTCTGTCTGTAACCGAAACTAAATCCCTACTCAAGTCACAATTCCCTTAGTTATTGACATCACATTCACCATGAATTTATTTTTTATTTAAACCTCAATTATTGATAAAATTGTTATACCTTATTAATATTCTTGGATCTACATACTAATAACATGCAAGTATATTTATATATTCAACAAAATAGTGGTTTACAGTGTGAACGAGAAGGCTAATTTGCATATTGATATAGGAATTTGATTTTAATAAATATATGCTTAGTATTATTGATTTCTAATTGTCTGGTTTTCTCTTAACGAATCTGAGCAGAAATCTCGGGGATAAATCTTAAAAGAAATCCACTAACAAGACGAAAGAACTGTAATTTTATTAAATACTTCATAATCTAACTAGATAGATAAATTAGGAAAAATGAAAGACGGGAGTGACGGAAAATGATGGAAGAGTTAGATTTAAAGCTGTTCTATTTTTCGATTATACCCACCCTCCAGTTTATCATTTTCTAAATAGTTTCTAATTTGATATGATATTTTATTACATCAAAACCTAAATACTTGCACCCGAAGGGTGCATATATTTGCTAGTATATATAATGCAAAATACATCGGAACTTTTTTCAAAATATCTTATCAGTCGTTCTAAGCAATCATTTATTTTCCTATTTGATTTCTTAACTGAATAACAAAACCAAATACATAGACATACCTCGCTGAATATCTCGACAACTGCTCCTATATTTGATTGTGGTAAAATAACCAAATAGAAATAAAGTTTTCACTATCTAAAGAAGAAGGAAAATAGTAAAAAAATTGGACCATATTACCTTTAGGCACCCCTTTTTGATCTCGATTAAGAAAGGATATGTTTTTCATGTACGCCGTCAATATCCGGTTGTTTGTTAGGGGTTAGGGTTAGGGTTAAGGTTAGGGGTTAGTTTTATAATTTAAAATTTTTTTTTAAATCGTCTGTTAAAACAACCGGATATCTACGGTGTAAATGAAAAACATGTCCTTTCTTAATCGAGATCAAAAAGGGGTGCCTAAAGGTCATATGGTCCAAAAAATTGAGAGAAGGAAAGAACGAGTATGATTTATATTTTGAGAGAGAAAATGAAATCATTGTTTGTTTTTTTTACTTTGTGTTAGCTTATTTGGAGTCAAAATAGCCACGCAGGTTCGAATTCCGACAGAGGCTGTTCATATTCACTTTTCCCAAATATTCTAGAGAAAAGAATCAGCTTTCCAGAAACCCTAATAGAATGTCTTGTCTCTTACATGATACATCGGTTGAACAAGTCACTCTCTAATATATATCTTCAAAGTAGTAATAACGATCAAGTGCTGTTACACTTATTGTAAACTTGACAATTTTCATTACTTTTGTAATCCGCCCTGTAGGTTGGGGCTGTAAAATACATCGACTGCACCTTTGTAGAGGGCTAAGACCACCTTGTCGTCTGTGGCTGTAGAATATACCGACTGTAACCCTGCAGAGGAGTAAGAACACACTGTCGTCTATGGCTGTAGAATAATCCGACTGCACCTCTGCAAATGGCTAAGACTGCCCTGTCGTCTGTGGCTGTTGAAAACGTCTGCAACCCTGCTGAGGGCTCAAACAACTCTGTCGTCTGGGGCTGTAGAATACACCGACTGCTACCCTGCAGAGGCCTGAGACCACCATGTCGTATGTGGCTGTAGAATACAACGACTGTGCCACTGCAGAGGGCTAAGATCGCCCTGTCGTCTGTGGCTGTAGAATACAACTGCACCCCTGCAGAGTGCTAAGACCACCCTGTCGTCTGGGATTGTGGAATACACCGACTGCACCTCTGCAGATGCCTAAGACCGCCCTGTCGTCTGTGGCTGTTGAATACGACTGCAACCCTGCTGAGGGCTAAAACCACCCTGTCGTATGTGTCGAATGAACTCTTGGAGAGAGCTAAGACCACCCTGTTGTCCGTGGCTATAGAATACACTGACTGCACCTCTGCAAAGAGGTTAGGCCCTCCTCAATGAACCACTGGTTGGCTGTGCGTGGCAACCGGTGATGCTTAAGGTGGTGGCTGAGCAGTCCATGACTTGCAATATTCCACTTCGACCCTTACTCGGGCTAAACGGGTGGTTGAAGAGGCCTCTTCAAATCAATTGGTTGGTTGCATTAAGCCTTAGCACCTATATGATTGTCCCGACCCTATTCCTCTTATGGCAAACCCCAACTCTTTGTATTATATATGGGCTAGAAGGTCGTGGCTGAGGGTCGTAGAATCCTGGGTATGACGCTTAATTGCGTCTAGTGGTGAGGTTTAGATTCTGGAGATCTGAAGAGTAGGAAGTACCTCTCCGTTCCCAATGTTCCCATTTGCATGCTGGCCCGGAGTGGTAGTACCTGTTAGGGTTACCCATATATGGGTTAAATAGACCAAAAATGGTAGTTTTAAATATTTGAATACCTAACAAAAATGAATAAACCAAAACGTGTTCGGTATAAAATAACCTAAAGGTTGACATGTCGTAAAATCCAACCAACCAACCAACCAACCAACCAACCAAAATTCGACAAAAAGTCACATTTCTCTTTGCAGTAAACAATTCGAAAGCTCTTCGGGCCATCGTTAAAGCCCCCCGCCCCAGTAGATTTTATTATTTGTGACGTCAGTAAATGAAGTCATATGTGAACAATTTTCTCAAATAATTAAATATAAACACTTCCAATGATGGTTTTTAGTGGCCTTCAACATTGTTCACAAATGAATTTCATTTGCTGATGTCACAAAGAAACAAGCTTTAATAATATCTCGAGGAACTTTCCAAGATTTTAAGGCAGCTTTTTCCCATCCTGTTGTGACAATGCAACAATATTGAAGGTCATTAAACCCATTGTTGCAAGTCTCCATATTTAATTATTCCAGAAAATTGTTCAAATATGATTCCATTTACTGATGTCATTAACCTTTGTTCCATAAAACAATCAACTTTTATATGCCCCAAAACAAATTTGAAACCTGTGGTTATTCTTTATCATCATCATCATCATCATCATCATCATCATCATCAAAAAGGCGAACTGACAGCACGGATGCCTTTGACTCTCTCTCACCATCCGTCCCTATCGGCCATCGCTCTTGGTAAGACTTCCATACGACACACAATCGCCCCACATACCTGATAATACGTAAGTTTTTGCTGGTTGGTCAACACTGGTATGCCCACGTGTAGGAGTCCATAGAAGAACGTTGCTTATGAGTTCGTTCTTACTCTCCAGCAGTGTCGAGCATATCTTGTTCGTCTTTCTTGGATTGTTTGTTAGATGCGAGGTCAGTGGCAGTAAATGTATTTATTTTCCCATTAAGATTACCCTAACCCTTACCCTAAACCCTAACCCTACCTACCCTAGTTGAGTAACATATTATTACAGGGTGACCCAGAAAAAACAGAACCCACAAATTTTGTAATAAAACTGTTAATTTTTTTTTTTTTTTTAAAGTTTAAGTCCAACAAGGTTAGTGTTTAGGTTTAGGGTTAGGGTTGGGGTTTAGGGTTTAGGGTTAGTTTAATAGGAAAATGAATAAATAATTAGGTTTCTGTTTTTTCTGGTCACTCATAGCTTCTGTTTTGTAGGTTGCTGCTTACGGGATTTATTATAAAAGCACGCATCATCCTGTGTAGTTTTCATCTAGGGTCCCAGTGGTACAACCATACAGTAGTACTGACACGGCTACATATGGATCCTTTTCTAGATGGGACATAACAGGCAAATAAACAAACAAGCAATAAAAAACAGTGCTGTGAGTCTTATACTTGTGAGTCCTATAAAGAATGCATAATTACTGTAGACCTCATATGATGCAGTATTTGTTTCTTTCGTCGGCCTTGTTTTAATTATGCAAATATAATCATATATGACGTCAGCATTTCGGTCGTTTCCATGTCTAACCGATACAATTAGACAATTAATTACAGAAAAAAAAATGGACCAATGACTTCATTTGAATAATTTGTAAAGAATATTTAGAATTTTTGAAAATGAATGTAGGTCGCATAAATAACTGAATTCTTGTATTATTTAGATTTTTCGCACAGTTATTCTCATCTTTATAGTTACTAGCAAATATATGCACCCTCTGGGTGCAAGTATTTAAGCTTTAATGTAATAAAATATTGTATTAAATTAGAAAGGCTAATGAAACTAAATAAGAATGCAGGTAAAAAGATTTGAAACAGAGGGAGTATAATAAAAGATTTGAAACAGAGGGAGTATAATAAAAAATGGAACAACTGAAACTTACTCTTCCATCACTCTCGTCTTTCATTGTTAATTATTCTAATTTAAGTATTTAGTTATAAGAGGAAGTAAAGAATAAAATGACAGTTATTTTATCTTGTTAATGGATTTCATTTAAGATTCATTGAAGAGATTTTTGCTTATATTCATTAAAATAAAACCAAACAGTTAGAAATCAATAATACTAAGCACATATTTATCAAATTCGATTTTTTAATATTAATATGCAAATTAGCCTTCCCGTTCACATTGTAAAGCGCTATTTTGTTGTATATATAAATATAATTGCATGTTGTCTGTATGTAGACATAGTTAACAGTATTAATAATGTAAGACATTTTTATTAATAATTGAGGTTTAGATAAAAATAAAATCATGGAGAATGTGATGTCAATAACTAAGAGAATTGTGACTTGAGTTGGAATATAGTTTCGGTTACAGACAGAAAAACACACAATCTCCATTATAATAAGATATACACAACGTTTCAGCCGATGTGTCCTCTGGTCTTCGGGTATTTCTTGTCGAACTCGGGAAGCTTCTTGTTGAATTTGGGAGCAATTATGCCGTAATCGGGAGCCGACACAGAAATTTGAACCTAACCATTTAATTAATCAATTGGTGTAGATTTCTTTTATCCCGTTAACCATGACCGAGTAAAAGTGTTAAGTTATGTTAAGTATTCTATGCTATTTTCACCCGTAGTTAGGATTGAACCAGCAACCTCCAGATAATTGTCACTCAACCCTTATATCCGTTGTGTCAAATTCAGATAAATAAGAACAGATTTATTATTGAATACAAAACTTTTAAGTTTGGTTTCTTTGTTTTGATGGCAAATCAACCTTTGTGGGTTATTTAATACCAAAGACACCCTTGCAGAAGAACAGTAGTGGTACTATTTAACCCATACCTGGGGTGATGAGGGGTTCATGCCTTTCCCATAGGTATTAGTCCGAAAGTGAACCGTCCAGTGCGGTAGCCACTACGCCACGGAGACTCCATCTCCAAAGACTAATAAATAAATTGACACTACTACTACTACTACTACTAATAATAATAATAATAATATAATAATATAATAATAATAATAATAATAATAATGATAATAATAATAATAATAATAATAATTAAGATAATCAAAATATAAAAAAATAATGAGGCCTGATTGAGTAAATAAATTAACGAACTAATAAATTAATACAATATGGCCGCGTTTAGCTCAGTCGGTAGAGCACCTGCCTAGTAATCGCAAGGTTCCTAGTTCGTTACCGGTCCCCGCCAACTCTGAGTATGAGTCTCACAGATTGGGTAATCTGATATGTGCTGTAAAGGGAGAACTGGCGGTAGATGTGGCGCTCCACCTCAGAAAAAAATCTTCCTGGCCTAGCGCTAGCAAAAAGGGATAGCCTCCCTCGCTTTCCGACTGATATCGACAACAGGCCACCCCGCCATCTTTATGGCCACGTAGATATCAATATGATATAAACTGTAGCACCCTTTCCGAAATATTCGAAAAAACTAGATCACCCTTCCCATCATGTCTCACACAACAGCATATACACGGATACTCACCACGTGGGAACCACTAGCTCTTATTTGCGCTAGCCGAGAAACTGACGGTCACTAAACGCAACTGATTATGTGTCTAACAGATCCAAACTGATATATATATATATATATATATATATATATATATATATATATAGGGTGCGACATAAGTAACGCCCTTAATTTAATTAAAATAATTGATATAATTAAACAAAGGGCGTTACTTATGCCGCGCACTGTTATTTATTATATATATATATATATACCAACCCATCCACACGAGCAAGGTGCGATACAGGTCAATTGCTTAAGCGGAGTTTAACTGGTTAGAAATCAGAGTTTTCATTTTCTTAAACTGGTTGTCTAACCAAGGTTAAGGAGCCTAGTCTGCCCTAATATTTACTAATAGCTGGAATACATAGTTGGATTCACACCATTCATGATCATTAGTGCTATTTGAAATGAAAACAGCCTCGTCCAGAATTTGAATTCGGATTGACGAGTCAATTTCCTACGACACTAATCATTACACCACACGTCTACATTATATTTAAACATCTCTCTCTCTCTCTCTCTCTCTCTCTCTCTATATATATATATATATATATATATATATATGAGTAAAAGACTTGGCTGACGAAAATTCAGTCGGGTCTCGATCCCGGCTAGAGGTAGCTGTTAAAGTGTAGCCACACTAATGAGAGGTGACACCTCGAAACACGTGACTGTGGATTAACTTATTTATTATATATACTCCCACTTGGTTGAGTTCTCTAAATAGGGATTTATTTGTAAATTCACCGTCTGGCGTATAGCTAACCCTCACTTTGTTTACAAAGTTAGAGGACTCTCGTGAATTCATTTCCGCTTAGAAATTTATCAATTAAATATTCTCCTAAATTTGACAGCCACTAATAGCCGTATGAGTAAGAGACTTGGCAGACGAAAATTCAGTCAGGTCTCGATCCCGCCTAGAGGTAGCTGTTAAAGTGTAGCCACACTGATGAGAGATTAAACCTCAAAACACGTGTCTCTGGATTAACTTATATATATATATATATATATATATATATATATATATATATGGGTGATTTAAATTAACTTTCACTGTGATCGTAAAATATGTAAACAAATCTATGTATTTAATAGTTTAAACATCAGCCCCGTTACAGCAGCTGTAAAAGTGACAGTCGGAGTTCGCTTCTAGCCAAGAGTAGTTGTTGTGTCTAGCCACACTGAGGAGGCTTGAAACGTCGAAACACGTGTCTGTGGATGATTTATTGATATATATATACATATATATATATATATATATATGTGTGTGTGTGTGTGTGTGTGTGTGTGTGTGTGCGTGCGTGCGTGTGCGTAGAGAGAGAGAGGGGGGGAGAGAGAGACCGGTGATACAAAAATATTTCTCGTTTCTTTTTATTCCAGGTTTAGGAATGCTATAAAAATCAAAAAATAATCTTATATTCAAATACCACCCGATTTTGTTACAGTTAGGTACGCAACCTACCACTCAACGAATTAACATTAATTAATCATGATTAATATTACTTCTATTAATTAGCGTAATTAAACGGCCATTAATTGCGAACAATGTGTCGAGTATTGAGTCGACTTGCTAAACGGGCCAGATTGAAAATTTTCTCACTCGTTTATTTGGTAAATCAAAGAAAAATCATAGCTGAGAAATCACGTTAAGACAAATTATAATTTAAAAATAATTTGTTACGCTCTGCGAAATGGATACCTTTTGTTTTCTCTCCTAAGATGTTGCGGAATTTTTATTTCTGTCTACCATTTACCATTTTGTATTGGTGTCTATTCATAAGCCGGCTCGTGGTGGTGTAATGGTTATCACTGTAAGAAATGTACATGTTCACCCGAGTTCAAATCCGAGTAGAACCTGGTCGGTTATTTTTGTGAGTTTTTCAGACAAGGCTTTATTTTTTTTTTTTCATAGTTGTATTATTTAGACTAGTATAAAATAAAAAAATGCCCCCCGGGCGTTGTAAAAAAAGATTTTTGAAACATATTGCCTGAGGGGTGGGAGTAAAAAAATTCAATGTCAGCGAGTTTTGTACCCTAAGTAAGTAAAATCATCAAATTCATTAAAGGATAAAAAAAATAAAACAATTTGAAATGTAAACTTTAAATATGTATTAAAATAAAACAAACTATATATAGATATATAATACCAGTCATGTATTTATTAAAACTTGTTTTAAAAAACAATGAGGACTGTCTAATGTTGCGTGTTTAAATTTTGAGTGTATTTATTCTATGTTATGACGATTTTAGGTAATGTAACGTAAGCAGTGACGTAATTTTTGTTACAGACAAAAACCGGAAGCGAATCTCCATTATTGATAGATTTTTAGGAGTATTGTCTCATCTTTATTGTTATAATGCCGGTTATTCTCAGTTGGTAGACCGTGTGCCGATGAACCACAAGATTCCTGATTCGATACCGGCCCTCGGCAACTCGGCGTATGAGTAGCACAGGGATCTGTGCGATAAAGTAAGACGCTGTTGGTAGGTGTGGCGCTCCACCTCAGATGCAAAAAAATATCCTTGGTCTAGCGCTAATGGAAAGGGGATAAACTTCCTCGTCGTGTGGCTGATATCGACTTTATGACACGCCGACGATTTTACTTTTATATATATTTTAACCCCTTCCGCAGGAGCAAGATGTGACACAAAGTCAATTTCCTAAGCTGAGTTTAAAATATTTGAATTATGTTTTCATTCTTCTAGACTGGTTACCTAGCCAAGTCTTCCCTACTATTTACTTATAGCTTGAGTGAAAGTAGTTGGATGCATACCTTTCCCAAGGGTATTAGCGCTATGTGTAATGTAAACGGCCTCGTCTAGGATTTGAACTCGTGTCGACGATTCCATTCCCCCACGACTCTATTACATCATTTATTGTTATATACATAACGTTTCGACCGATGTGCTCTCCGGACTTCTTCAGGTGTTTCTTGGCGAAGTCGGGGACCTTCTTTTCGCGACTCTGGAGCTTTCACAGAACGTTGAACGGGACACTTTATTTAATCCATCGGAGTAGTTTGTTCTTCCATTAACCAATACCAGGTACAAGTGTTAAGTTATGTTAAGTATTTTGTTATTTCTACTGTAGTCAGGATTGAACCTGCAACCTCAAAATGATTGCCACCTTAGAACTATATAAACTCAACTCTTATATCAGTTGCGCCATGTGTCTACGTTTGTATTCATATATAAATCTCTTATTTATTTACATTAATTTTTTAATCATCACAACGTCTCTTATTTCAATTAATTTTAATCTAATTAATTCTTATAATTGATTTTATACTCACTTTCTTTGTTTTTTAATATACTTTCCAATCAGGCAGAAAAAAAGTCTGTGGAGAGGTATATTGTCAGTATCAGCAAAACAGCGAGGGAGTCTATGCACTTTTCGCTAGCACAAGACCAGGGAATTTGTTTTTGTTGTGGTGGAGCACCACACCTACCGTCAGCTCCCTGATGCTTTACTGCATATATCAAATTATCTGATATAATGTAGATCATACGCCTTAAGTCAAATCACATTCGGAATTTCTTTTCATCGCAGTCAAATACGGTCGGTGTGTGGCGTTATGGCTCTTATTTTGAATGGGATGAGGACGTGTTGATAGGAAAATGATAGTTGTATACTTATCTCATATTCTGTGCTACGTGGAGAGGCTTGAATCCGGTTGCTGAACTGATGTGGAGTTGGCTGACAATTCCTTGTTGTTTGGAGTCTGGAAACCAATTTGAGGGGCTGGGGGACATCTAGCCTTGTGTCATTAATAGGTTTTAGGGATAACACAAGGCCACTTCTTTTCCTCATGTTTTTTTTTCAACAATCCAAAACTACCCAGAGCGAGAGCCACGTCTCGCTCAGTCAGCGCATTGTCTCAAACTACTCCACACTCACTCTTCTTCTCTACCCCCTTCACCACGTGCCGTTCTTTCGACTAATGAGAAACGCCATGTCGCGTTGTGCTGATTCATCCTTAAAGTGTTTCCATTCTAATCTACACGTAGTTCCTCCTAAAATCTTTTCCATGCTAGTTTACGCGTCACTGTTACATTCCTGGCTCTCCTCCTCTCTATTATGTTACAGGTGGACCACAGAAAGCAACTGACTGACTGACTGACTGCTTAGTGCTGAGACGCGACTACAGCACCCGTACCAATAATGCAGATCCATCATCAAAAACAGAAAACCAAGAACTGTTACAAGTTAATGCTCTTAGCGCCAAACTTCCATTTATACAAAGAACCACTTTCTTCCTTTGAAGCCACCTCACTCCACCTCATCTATATATGAATACGCTTGTTCCTAAATCTTCCGTCGTTTTCATCCAATGACACCCTCTGGTTAAAAATGAGACCGTCCAAATTGTTAAAGATGCATTGCAAAAATATAAATGCAGATTATCTGGTGTCACTTAATCCCAGATTTTTTTATTTGTCCCATTTTATTTCACCCTATTTTAAAAATGAAATAATCCAAATGGTCTATTTCTCTGAATGTTTGAGATGAGGCTTGATGATTAGAATTATCTGCTTTATTCGGACTATTGTCCTCGTATTCATTGTTCAATTGGACACATGGCCTAGTGGATAAAAGAGGTAGGTTAAGACAGTTCTAAGTGGCAGTTATCTCTACATTGCAGGTTCAATCCTGATCAAGGGCAGCAGTAACATAGAATAATAATTAACACAGCTTAACGCCTCAACCCCAGCTATGGTTAACGGAATGAGAACAGGATACCCCCGTGGACTGAATAAAGGGTTAGGTTCAAAGTTCCGTGATGGCTCCCGATTACGACAAGAAGGTTCCCGATTACGACAAGAAAGTTCCCGAGTCTGAAAAGAAGGTTCCCGAGTCCGAAAAGAAGGTTCTCGAGTCCGAGAAAGTTCCCGAGTCCGATAAGAAATACCTGAAGAAAGACGGGGGGGCATATCGGCCGAAACGTTTTACAGATAACAATGAAGATGAGGACAATAGTCCGAATAACGCAGATAATACTATTCCAAATGGTCTTGCGTAAAATTAAATTCCCAACGTAAAAATAAAATGAATTGAAGAAAAAAAGAAGTTACGTTTGTTTTATTTGCAATATTGAAATTGGGAATTATGGAATATATTTTGGTAATTTTGATTTTATGCCATCCCGAACTTCGGCTTTAATTTACGCTATGTTTTAGCGAGCAAGCAACAGGAGAATTCCCGGCCCATTTTAGATATTTACCGAGTCGTGTTTTTGTCACTTTTTTTGTCGGCAAATTAATGTAGCTATTTTAAACGCCTCCCCTCCCCCAGATATTTTATAGGGAAATCAATGTACATATTTTTCCCCCCTCCTTTTAACAAAGAGTGAGAGAGATTTAAACCAAGATTATTATATTTTTTACACATTGAACTATTATGCAATAGCTCTTAAGTAAACATATCAAACGTGATAATAAAATTATCATACTGTGGTATATCCACAGGTTCTGCTAATTGTAATATATCTAGTATCAAACATATATAAAACTATATCTTAGATTTGAATGAATGCAACCAGGGGTGTTCGTTGCTAATTGGGTAATGCAGCCGGAGTATTAAAAACATGCACTCAAAGATTATCATTTTTTCTATTCAAGATGACTAGACCCTGTCGGCTGGGGCGTTAGAATGCACCGACTGCACCTCTGCAGAGGGGTAAGATTCCCCCAAATGGGACCACCTGTTGGCCGTGGGTGGCGACCCGTGATGCTTAAGGACGGAGTCTTGGTGGATGAGCAGTCCATGACCTGCCACACTCCACTTAGAACCTTACTTAGGCTAGACGGGTGGTCGGAGAGGCCCCCCCGATCAATCGGCTGGTCACGTCAAGCTCTAGCACCTATATGATTGCTCCTTATAGCAACCCCCAATCCTTCTTATCATATGGGTGTTAGAAGGCGGTGGCTGAAAGTCTACATGTCCTGGGAATGACGTTAAACTCTATCTGATGGTGAGGTTCCAGTTCTGGAGGTTTGGGGAATGTGGATCACCCCTTCATCATCATTGCTCCCTGGTCCACTCTGACCCGGAGTGGTAGTACCTGTTAGGATCCCATCTATGGGTTAAATAGAAAAATGTATTTATAAAAACAGATTGTATTATCCATTAAAAATTGATTTATTTCAAAACTTTATCGGCATTAAATATCTCACGAGGTTGATATGCCGTAAAACAAAACAAACCAAACCTATATGCAATGGTTATTTAATCTTATTCTCTTCCCTCTTTTTACATACACATCAGGCTTCTTCTTTATTTTCCTTGGCTTTCTTGTTATGATTTTCTTTTCGAGTTTGTTCTCCCATACATTCACATCACATATCTTTTTCTTTGTCTTGCTTCTTCCTTTGCTTCTGTTCTTCCATACATCTTCACACTCATCATATCTCATTCTATTTCTTCTTCTTCTTCTTCTTCTTCTTCTTCTCGTTATCATTTTTATTTCTCAATACGCCCAAATCATCCTTTTTTGTGATATTCTACTAAGCCACAGTCTTGTGTAAACCCCTACCCACTACCCGTTCGCATATTTTACGCAATTCTATGCTAATGCAGAAAAGATTACTTACTTCGAAATAGTCAAGTTAGAGCAGGTTTAAGCAACAATTTATAGCTACTAATCTCAGATCTCTTGCATAGGGTAAGTCCCCGTGGCATCGTGACTTACGTGCTGGTCTGCGTCATCGTCGTAAACGAGTTCGAACTCTAGTCGCGCTATTGCGTACATTTTAGGAAAGATATAAATCCCCTCATCCCAGCCACAGATATGGGTTAAATACTACTACTACTACTACTACTACTGTTTTCCGCCCTATCGGCTGAGGCTGTAGAATACACCGATTGCACCACTACAGAAAGGTACCTTCATTGGGGCTACTTGTTGGTCGTGGGTAGCGACCTGTGATAATTAGGAACATTCCACTTAGGTTAGACGGGCGGTCGGAGAGACCTCCTCTAATCAATCGGCTTGTCACGTCAACCCTAACACCTACAGGATTGTCCCAACCCTATTGTCATTCTGGCAAGCCCAAACACTTTTTGACATATATGTGCTAAAAGGCAGTGTCTGAGGGTCTTTGTGTCCAGATTATGACGCTAAACTCTATCTGATGGCGAAGTTCCAATTCTGGGGCTCCGGGGAATGTGGAGTACCCCTTTATCATCATTATTCCCAGATCCCCTCTGACCCAGAGTGGTAGTATCTGTTGGGGTCCCATCTATGGGTTTAATAGAAAAAAAAAATTTAAAATGTGTTTTAAAAGACATTAAGTTTTAAAAACTGAATAACCATCAAGGATGAATAAAACAAAACATCTTCAGCATAAAATAACCCGACAAGGGTTGACATGCCGTAAAATCCAACAATCTAAAGCCAAAAAAATCTGAAAAACAATTTTCGAGGGAAAAGATTAACCCTCTGTTTCAAATTGTAGAATATATAAAGTAAGTTGTCGCTGTGGCCTAAAGTCGGTATCAGCCAGACAGCGAGGGAGTCTATCCCCTTTTCACTAGCGCTAGACCAAAGATATTGTTTTTTTTTGCACTACACCTACCATCAGCTCCTCAGCTTACCACACAAATCCCTTTGGCAATCATAAGCTGAGTTGGCGTGTTCAATTCTTTCACTCGTTATTCCTATTGAATTTTATAATTTCAAATACCGATTATCGATTTACCCTCCTGGCCACCATCACTCCAATAATTCAGTAAGTTCTTAAGTTGTTCTTTTTGTCGAATCATTCTACAATTAAGTCATCACCATTTGAAAGGTTGACATGCCGTAAAATCCAACCAACCAACCAACTATTGTTCTTCAACAATGAGAGATTTGACATTAAATAACACACAAAGAAACAAAGAAAACAAACCAACACATTAAAATCTATACATATATATACATTTGTTTTCTACCAAACTATCGCTATGAATCCAAGACTTAGGCGGCATTAAATAACCCACCAAGGTTGATATGCTACAACTGAAAAACACAAACATGTTTTTTTCCCCTTTCAGTAATATGTACTTGTGTTGCATAATTGATGGGTATCCTGTTAATTATGCACAGTTATTGTAGAGAATTTATCTAAATTCAAAATAAGTTAGAGATTTTGATGAACATCTCTTAACCTTTTGCATGACCTCTCTTCCCGTTTGCCAGGAGTTTAGTCAGTCTCTAGTTAGCTGTTGAAAAAATAAAGATGCAATAGCAGTTGGCTAGATTCTCATACAAGTGTGGTTGAGTGATATACGCCATGACATAAACGAAATCCACATTCCTATTGCACAGAGTTCTTTCTTCAAACATGCAGTAACACGCAGTTTTATTTAAAATCTCATTTTTTATGTTATTAAACACACATTTTCAAACGTTTGTTGCTATTGTTTTCGGTTATTTCCTATAACATGATATTACAGGGTGACCCGGAAAAAACAGAACCCAAATTATTTATTTTCCCATTAAACTAGCCATAAACCCTAACCCTAACCCTACCCCCCCATGTTGAATATTACAGGGTGATCCAGGAAAAAAACAGAACCCAAATTATTTATTTTCCCATTAAACTAACCATAAACCCTAACCCTAACCCTACCCCCCAAGTTGAATATTACAGGGTGATCCAGGAAAAAAACAGAACCCAAATTATTTATTTTCCCATTAAACTAACCATAACACTAAACCCTAACACTAAACCCTAACCCAAACCCTAACCCCCCTAGTTAAGTAACATAGTATTACAGGGTGACCCAGAAAAATCAGAACCCACAAATTTTGTAATAAAACTGTTATCCGGAACAAATGCAGCAGGAGGCAGGACCAGATCACACACCACACACTTCATGTCCATACTGAAGGCCAATGGTTACCCCACTTCAGTCACAAAGCGACTGAAACCAACAGAAGGCCGAAAAAGCCACATCACTTCTAACACCTGCTTTCTAAGGCTACCACATTTCAACGAGAGTATAACCGCAGCAATACGCAAGGCGATCCGGAAGGAAGGCCTGGACATACAACTCGCCCATTACGGACCTTCACTCGGAGACAAACTCTCCAAGAACCAACATAGGTACACCAATAATTGCACACTGGCGAACTGCCCTATCCGCGACACAGGTATGTGCCATGATTTAATGTAGTATACCGCACACAATGCGAAAAATGCAACCATTTCTACATAGGCAGCACCACCAGACATCTACACATTAGATCAAAAGAACACTTACACACACAAGCATCCACATTCCGCAAACACTTAATTAAGTGCAACAACACGGAGAGAAGCATCACAGTCAAAACAGAGGCCAAAGAAAGAAATCTGGGTAACCTCCGAATTAAAGAGGCATTATTAATAGCTAAACTGCACCCAGAGATCAATAACAGAACCGAACTCAGCGCAGAGTTCATAATACAATAAACCCACAATCAACGCGCACACATACAGTATATGCACTCACACACACACACACACATAAACATACACCCACTTATGCAATAGAGAATTTATAACGCAACGAATCTACTATGAGAAGACAAACGAAAAAACACGCACCCACACCAACAGACCAGTATACACACACTCGAGCTAATGCACTAGTCTTTTTAACAAATATGATTACTCTGATCACTGATATATTTGACTAGATAATTGACTTTACATTAAAGAATATGAATTCCCTTGCTAATCTCCTAATAATTAATTCATGTGACCAGGCCGTGTAACCTCCTAAAACTCAACCCAGCATACACTAGAAATACTTTACAAGAACAAAACAAGTAAGAGATTAAATATATATATGTATAATAATAATAATAATAATAATAATAATAATAATAATAATAATAATAATAATATAATAAATAATAGAAAAAATAAATAAATAAATAAAACAATTCATAAAATAAATAGATAAATGGATATATACTAAAACGAATAAATAAATAAATAAAAACTAAAAAAATATATATAATATATATAAAAAACTAATAAAAATAAATAAATAAATAAACAATAAAATAAAAAGTAAATAAAACAAAATAATAATTTGAAATGAAATAAGATAATATAATGCTAAAAAATAAAAAACAAAGCAGAATAGAATCTAGCTGACCCTTTAATCGCAATTTTAATATAAAATTAAGTTCATTCTAAGCTCCTAAAACCAACACACACACACACACAACACACACACACACACACATATATATATATTAATGTACATGTACAAAGCACACACACTATAAATAACACACACATACATTAATGTACAGGAAATAGGCATACACGCCCACATATAACACACACACACACACACACACACACACACACACACACACTCATGGTGTTAAGACTGACCAAATACACCGCACACACACACAACAGGTTACAGGCCACCTGATAGACAGTAAATTTACACACCCGCACCATAAACAATCAAGCAATATCTGGAATGTTAGTCTCAGACACATAGCAATAAAAAAGAGATCAGATGATCCTGTTAATAAGCAAACAAACAAAAAAATAAATAAATAAATAAATAAAATAAAATAAAAATAAAACCTTGCTTAGAGGCGAAACAAAATCTGGAATAGTAATAAAATAAAATAAAAATAAATGATCAGACACACATACATAAGCACCACGCACACACACATACGCTTACATTACACACACAAGCACGCGCACACACACACTTATACACACAAACACACACATAAGCAAGCACCCCAACCATACACATACACACACTGAATTTGGAAGACCCAAGGCAGAACGAATGTAGGCAGCCGCTAAGACAACTTCAGTTCAGTATTCTCTGAGGATGGAATCTCTTCCCGAAATATTGAGAAATAAATGACAGGTTAACAAAAAACATCATAGTTACCTTCTTTTTTCTTTACACTCGCATTGTGACAGCCTTCAAACCAACCAACAAACTGTTAATTTTAATTTTAATTTTTTAAAAGTTTAAGTCCAACAAGGGTTAGGGTTAGGGTTTAGGGTTGGGGTTAGGTTTGGGGTTTAGGGTTAGTTTAATGGGAAAATAAATTAATAATTTGGGTTCTGTTTTTTCTGGGTCACTCACGTTACTCAACTAGGAAATAACCTTGTTTTGTTTGTTTAATTTTTTTTTTCTTTATTGTCTTCTTCCCAGACTAAAAAAACAAGTGTAGGGATTAAAAACATAATAAAGTTTGAATTTTACAAATAAAACAAATAAAATACGAAAATAAAAAAAATGAAATATCCCGCAATTCCACTTCTGTCCCAAATTTAACTTTCAGCCCTAAAAAGAATAACCTCTTCGGGTCTTGCCAACCCATTGGATAAGACGTGCGTTTTGCAGCCTCCTGAAACGAGATGTTTCATACTCTACAACCTTTGTGATCATAATTCACCAGATAAAAAGATGATGCGTCGACTAATAGAATACTCACTGGAATACATTTGTTGAATGTCTAGACGTTTAGACGGCCGTCTAGACGTTTATAATTCATCTGGAAGTGTCTGTGCTAAAAGAATCTTAAAAAGAAATAAATAATTACCTGTCTCAATATCTTTTGGAAAAGAGTTATTTAGAGGTCTTAGCATCCTGTGTACCATACCTCTTTATCGCCATTACATCCGGGTCCAGGAGTGGGTAATTTTCACCTTTAGTTGTTAAAATTCCTAGCAGAAAATTGTGCGTGCGCATTATCTGAAATGAACTTAATTGTTATTAAGAATACATTTTATGATATTTTTGTGTTAAAGCATGCAGTTGTATTGTTTTCGAAACGATTCTAAGATGTATATTTCACACAGACACTTTCAAAATGGCTACCGTCTTGTTTCAAAGTGAAAGTCAGTTGGCTAAATTACTAGCATAAAATTATCTGAAATGAACTTAATTGTTATTGAGAACACATTTTATGATATGTTTGTGTTAAAGCATGCACTTGTATTGTTTTCGAAAAAGTTTCTAAGATTTGTTTATTTCGCACGGAGACTTTTAAAATAGCTACCAGCTTAGTTCTAAGTGAAAGTCAAGGGATGTTACTCTAATTGCTTTATTTGCTAGCAATTCTGATAACTAAAGGTGAAAATTACACAGGAGTGGTCGTAATTCTTAGGGTTCTGTCTATGGGTTAAATAGATCAAAAAATGAGCTTGAAAAACGTGTTATAAACAAACCGAATACTCAACAACATTGAATAAAATGTCTTTAGCTTGGGATGCCATGAAACCAGCCAACCAACCAACCAGAGACTTTAATTGTTTCCTAAAATTGAAAATCCATCCAAAGTGCAAGACATGGATGACGGTAAAGAAAAATAAGGCCCCGCAAATCGTTTATCAAGAGATTTCATGCCATATTCCAAAAAAGAAGTTTCAAAAGTGCTTCGACCAATGTAAAACTTGCAGGAATAAGTGTATTAACGATGGGATTGTTTTGAAGAAAACTAAGGCTTCATGT
>CM042139.1:20590720-20598220 GCA_023376005.1 Doryteuthis pealeii
TAAATCCACCTGCATTCCAAAGTCTCCCAGTTCATCTTGCCTCGGCTCTGTCACTCATACTTTGACTTTGTGGAAGGAGAGACATGCGGTGCGTCGCACAAAGCCAAACATGTAAAACAAAAAATGTGCAGATATTCTACAAGTCCCAGAGTGGATGGAGGAATGGTTTGAGTTGTGCAGGCCTGACAGCTGTAAGCAAGCAGATGTGAATCTACATACGTCGTGGACCTTAATAACGTCAACAACCATTTGATGAACAGCAACGTTTTCTCTGCGAGGTTGTGGGTTGAAATGAACAGCCCCTTTGGTTAACAACTCTTTGTAACATACATAAACCTTTTGCACATGTCCATAAACACACATTACACATCATAACAAACCACATATATACGATAACCTTCATCCAATCTCAACAAATATTATGTCTGTAAAACTTTTGGAAATTGTCGATTCCTTGCATTTGAACTTAAAACCCTATTCACCTGACGAATGTTTGCGTTACGCATGTATGAAACAAATTGGTCGTGGACTGTTTCCTATGTATTAAATATATAAAACACTATATTTTTTATATATTTATATCATATAAGAGCTCTATTTTTTAATTGAGCCACTTCTCCAAATAATACTGCACTATTGGCACAACCGTTCCAGTACAAGCTGAAAAGTGCCCAATCCTACGCATATATATATAAATATATATATATATATATATATATATATATATATATAAACGATTCTGTGGTTAAAATGTACCTGACTAATGGCAGGGTTTTTTTCATTATTTGGGAGTGGGAATCCTTCCCGTTCGATGTGGTGACCAGGGCGGTTGTATTTGTTTATATAGGTGTTAGTGAACACCCATACTTTTAATACCAGCCCGGGTAAACTGATTAAATTCATTTTAAGACCAGATTGGAATTATAGGCTTTTAAATGTTTTTCCATTTATCTTCAGATTACGATTACTGATTTATGTTGATGTTACTTTTCAATTCTTTCTAATATGGTAAAATTTATATCCTCTGTTAAAGTCTGGAATATTTTGTCAATTAATTATATATATATATATATAATAATATTATATAAGATTATATCCATCAATAAATTTACTACCCACGGTTTTATTGCAGTGGATTAAGTAATTAAACCAAAAGCGGCTTGTAAATATCAGAGCATTTATATTGTAGAAGTTTTTCTCTCTACCATGGTTTCCGGTGTTCAAGGCACATTCTTCCTCAGGAGAACTTCCTCTTGGGGAAGGTGTACATTGAACACGGAACCGTGGTGTGGTAAGATAGAAAAATCTTTTTTACCAACTCTCTCTCTCTCCCCCCCCCCTCTCTCTCTCTTCTCTCTCTCTCTATATTATATATTATATATATATATATATATAATATATATAGATAGATAGTAGATAGATAGATAGATAGTATAAATGTATATAGAGAGAGATAGATAGATATAGATAAAATGTATATATATATATATAGGATAGATAGGTAGATAATAGATATAAATATATATATATATTAATATATATTATATATATATATATATATAGATATTATAGATAGATAGATAGATAGATAGATAAAAGATTATTAATATATTAGATAGCATATAAATATATATATAGATAGATAGGGTAGATTAGATAGAATAGATAGATATAAATATATAAAAGATAGCATAGGGTACCCGATAGATAGATAAATATATTAAATAGATATATTAGATAGATAGATAGATCAGATAGATATAAAATATAGATAGATTAGATAATAGAATATATAAATATATTATATATATATATATTATATATATAGTATATATATAATAGATAGATAGATAGATAGATAGGATAGATAGATAGAAAAATATATATATATATAGATTTAGATAATAATAAATATCATAGATAGATAGATAGGTAGATAGATAGATATATAGGGACAGATATAAAAATATGAGATAGAATGGTAGATAGATTAGATAGATATAAAATATATATATAGGATAGATAGATAGGTAGATAGATAGGATAGATATTAAATATATATATATATAGATTAGATAGATAGATAGATAGATAAGATAGATATAATATATATATGATAGATAGAGGATAGATAGATAGATAATATAAATATATATAAATAGATAGATAGGTAGATAGATAGATATAAAATATATATATAGATAAGATAGTAATAGATAGATTAGATATTTTTTAATATAATATATATATAATTATAATAGATAGATAGATAGTTAGATAGATAAGATAGATATAAAATATAATATATAGATAGATAGGTAGATAGATAGATAGATATAAATATATATATAGATAGATAGGTAGAAGATACGATTATAGGATAGATATAAATAATATATATATAGATAAGATAGGTAGATAGATAGATAGATATTAAATATATATATAGATAGAAGGAGATAGATAAGATAGATATAAAATATAATTATATATATATGATATATATATAGATTTTAGATAGATAGATAGGTAGATAGATAGATAGATTAATAAATATATATATAGATAGATAAGGTTAGATAGAGATTAGATATAAAATATATATATATAGATAGTAAGTTAATGATAGATAGATATAGGATATATATATAGATAGATAGGTAGATAATAGATAGATATAAATATTAATAGATAGGTAGATAGATAGATAGATAGAATAAATATATATATAAGATTAATAGGTAGATAGATAGATAAGATATAAAATATATATAATAGATAGGATAGGTAGATAGAAGATAGATATAAATATATATATAGATAGATAGGTAGATAGATAGATTAGATAGATATAAATATAATATAGATAGATAGGTAGATAGATAGATAGATATAAATATATATAAGATAGATAGGTAGATAGATTAGATAGATAGATAGATATAAATATATAATAGATAGATAGCCTAGATTAGATAGAATAGATAGATAGATATAAATATATATATAGATAGAAGGTAGATAGATAGATAGATAGATATTAAAATATATATAGATAGAATAGGTAGATAAGATAGATTAGATATAATATATTATTATAGATAGATAGCGTAGATAGATAGATAGATAATTATAGATATAAATATTATATATAGATAGATAGGTAGATAGATAGAGATAGATAGATATAAATATATATATAGATTAGATAGTAATAGATAGATAGATAGATAGATAGATAAAAATATATATATAGATAGATAGGTAGATAGATTAGATATAAATTATATATATAGATAGATTAGGTAGAGATAGATAGATAGATAAAATATATATATAGTAGATAGGTAGATAGATAGATAGAATATAAAATATATATATAGATAGATAGGAGATAGATATAAAATAATTATTAGATAGATAGAATAATAATATATATATAATATATAATATACATAGATAGAATAGATAGATAGATATAAAATATATATATTATATATATATATAATATATATATATTATAAGAGAGAGAGAGATAGATAGATAGATATAAATAATATATATATATATATATAATATATATATATATAGAGAGAGAGAAGAGAATAGAATAAAATATATATATATATATATAGTATATATATATATATATATATATAGAGAGAAGAGAGAGGAGAGATAGATAGATATTAAATATATATATATATTATATATATATATATATATAGAGAGAGAGGAGAGAGAGAGATAGATATAAAATATATAAAATTATATATAATATATTATATATATAGAGAGAGAGAAGACGAGAGAGGAGAGATAGATAGTATAAATATATATAGATATAGAAGATAAGATATATATAATAGATAGATAATATAAAATTAATATATTAAATATATATACTATAATATAGATAATGATAGGATAGATAGATAGATATAAATATAATAATATATATATATATATATATTAGGAGAGAGAGGAGAGAGAGAGAGAGATAGATAGAAGATATAAATAAATATCATATATATATATATATAATATATATATATATATATATAATATAAATATATAGAGAGAGAGAAGAGAGAGAGAGAGAGAGAGAGAGATAGATATAAATATATTATATATTATATATATATATATATATAGAGAGAAGAGAGAGATAAGATAGATATAAATATATAATAATATATAATATATATATATATATATAGAGAGAGAGAGAGAGAGAGAGAGAGATAGATAAGGATAAATATATATTAGATATAGATATAGATATATATATAGATAGATAGATATGAATAAAAACATGAAGACTGTGAGGACTGAACACTAAACCGATAAATTACAACAACAAATCGTCAACCAGCGCATTACATATAAATCAGCATCGATCTAGGATGCTTCCATTGCATTGCTTCATCGTTACAGCCTGGCATCACCAATTAATGCATTTCCTATGTATTTCTGTGGATGAGATGTTGCTGCCTAGGTATATTTAACTATAGAAAAAACCTTACCAATTATCTTTGCATATACTTCCATTGCATCGTGCATTTGGGCCATTGAAAGGCTTCGTAGTTTAGAACCTGACATCACCAAAAATTCAAATTGCTGGTGTGTCATGCCTAGTAGTTCATGCATTTCCTATTGTATATTAATCATTAAAAAAATCTCGAAAGAATTTCCTACTTGAAGAAAATCTAAAATATACTCGATGTTCTATTTTCATTCGTCCCTAAGGTTCGTTATCTCTATTATTTTAGTGTTAATTGCTTGATAGTGCGCGCGTGCGTGACTGTGAGCCGTTTGGTGTCAGGGTCGAGTGTGCGTGCGAATGTGAGGGTAGGTGCGTGTCAGAGGTCGGCGTATCTTCTCTCTAAATAAATAAATATAGCTCGTATACTTAGAACCCCAAGATGAATGAATTAAGATTAGGAATGTGCGTATTAACATATTACATAGCTTGATAGATAGACATACAGAGAGATATGAAGGATTGATTATTATCTGCCTAATTAAATTAAATCTCCCCTGTCTAGGACTCTTTCGTCGGATTTTCGACGCATGGAGTGTTCATTCAGTGAAACAACCAAACGCAGTTGATTGTTTAAGTTGGTTGAAGGCTTGTGTCTGGACCATTCCACACTTTTTGGCAACAGTCGATAGGAAAGAATGGTGCACAAGGAATGCCACATTAACCCAATTCAACAGACTGACCTGCAGGAATTTTGAATTCAGGAGTTTTCTTCTCCTAGACTGGTTACCTACACAAGGTTAATTTTGAAAGCCCAGTCTACCCTACTATTTTAAACCCATGCGCTGGGGGCGAATATATGCATTCATACCTTTCCCAAGGGGTATTTATGGAAATGCAAAACAGCCGCGTCTAGGATGAACTCGGGTTCGACAAGTCCATTCCCACGACTCTAACCATAAGCCACGCACTTCCACACACACACACACACACACACACACACACACACACCGGTCTAGCTTATTCGTAAAGCACCTTGCTAAGGAAATCGAAATATTTCTGGTTCGATACCGGTCCCGCCAACTCAGCGCATGAGTAGCCACAAATTCGGGTATTCTGATCTGTGTTGTAAAGTTGATAAACTGGCGTAGGGTTGCGATCCACCTCAGGAACAACAATCTCCCCGATCTAGCGCTAGTGAAAAGTGGATAGACTCCCTCGCTGCCGGATGATACCAAACAATATGTCACTCTGCCAACTTTACTTTTTAATTAGCTCTTTGACATACCCATGTTCATGTGTTTTAAACAAAGATTGGAGACATTTCTCAACACAAGATGGTAAAGCCTCTTAAAAGCGTAGACCAGTTTCACATTACCTAGTTAGTAATATCTCATCTAGAACCGATAGAATGCACACATAGCAAAAGGTATGGACTACTATAGACAGACTAAAATCATATATGGAAATCTCATTAAATAAAGCAAACAATTCACACAAGCCGTAGTTGTATCGGTGCTATTATATGACTGCACCAATTGTACTCCAGCGAAAACTCTAGAGAATAAGCAAAGATGAGAGTTTGCAAAGATTGCTGCTGCTATCTGTACAAATCGTGGAAACATACCCCACAAAAAGCTGCTGTAGGGTCACTGTCACCAATCACCCACAAGGAACTACATCGATAAGCTCTGTGCTGCACAGGACCCTCCGGGCACGATGACTGAAAGTGACAGAGGCGAGAGATCAGTCATGGATATCGCGTACTACCAGCACGACATGATGATTGATCATGCAAGATTGATGAAATATAGGTTACAGGTAACGAAGATATAAGTCAATAACGCTTCGTTACCCCAACCAGATAATACATGCTCTATCAATGAATTGAGGCACTCTATAATCTTCATACAATGACTGCTATTACACAGTAGCATGCAACCAACAAAGCCTTTTCATCAGATGATGACTCTGGGTTCAGGCATGGTTTCGGCCGAAGCATCAAACCGACAAAGTCTGGTGGTATTCGTGAGATACTGCTGGGCGCTCTGGTTTTAGTGTGGTAATGATGTGCTTCGGCCCCGAAACCATGCCTGAACCCAGAGTCATCATCTGATGAAGGCTTTGTTGGTTGCAATGCTTACTGTGTAAATAGCACAGTCATTGTATGAAGATTATAGAGTGCTCAATATCATTGATAGAGCATGTATATCTAGGTTGGGGTAACGAAGCGTTATTGACTTCATATCTTCGTTACCTATAATCTTCATATCATCATCATGTCGTGCTGGCAGTACGGATATCCATGACTATCTCTCGCCTCCTGTCACATTCAGTCATCGCGCCCGGAGGGTCCTGGGTGCAGCACAGAGCTTATCGATGTAGGTCCTTGTGTGATTGGTGACAAGTGAACCTACAGCAGCTTTTTGTGGGGTACTGTTTCCACGATTTGTACAGATAGCAGGCAGCAATCTTGTGCAACTCTCATCTTGCTTATTCTCTAGGAGTTTCGCTGGAATCCAAGTGGTGCAGTCATACAATAGCACCAATACAACTACGGCTTGTGTGAATTGTTGCTTTATCTTATCAGATTTCCATATATGATTTATAGTCTGTCTATAGTAGTCCATACCTTTGCTATGTGTGCATTACTATCTGGTTCTGTAGATGAGATATTACTACCTAGGTATGTGAACTGGTCCACCGCTTTTAGAGGCTTACCATCTTGTGTTGAGATGTCTCCATCTTGTTTAAAACACATGAACATGGGTATGTCAAAGAGCTAATTAAAAAGTAAAGTTGGCAGAGTGACATATTGTTGGTATCATCCGGACAGCGAGGGAGTCTATCCACTTTTCACTAGCGCTAGATCGGGGAGATTGTTGTTCCTGAGGTGGATCGCAACACCTACCGCCAGTTTATCACTTTACAACACAGATCAGAATACCCAATTTGTGCTACTCATGCGCTGAGTTGGTGGGGACCGGTATCGAACCAGAAATCTTTCGATTTCTTAA
>CM042139.1:20603220-20680720 GCA_023376005.1 Doryteuthis pealeii
CCAAACCTTCTTATCATATGGGTACTAGAAGGCGGTGGCTGAGTGTCCACATGTCCTGGGAATGACGTTAAACTCTATCTGATGGTGAGCTTCCAGTTCTGGAGGTTTGGGGAATGTGGAGCCCCCGTTCATCACCATTGCTCCCTGGTCCACTCTGACTCGGAGTGGTAGTACCTGTTAGGGTCCCATCTATGAGTTGAATAGAAAAACATGAGTTTATAAACAAAATTGTATCATGCATTAAGAATGAATTTATTTCAAAACTTTGTCGGCATTAAATGACCCACTGAGGTTGATATGCCGTAAAACCAAACAAACCAAACCAAACAAAACCAATCTCTTGGAGTTCCCGCCTAATCTATTTTAAGAATGGTCTAGAGTATCTTACAAGGGGAACAGCCTAGGTGTTAATTCCTTTGCTGCTGAGTATAGTTTCGACTGACCTTCTAACTCCCAACCGGGAGGTCCAGTGAGCTTCGGCCGCTGGATTAGGTTTTTGTAAATAATAGCGTCGATCCCAGGGGGCTATCCCCCCAGGCAATACCTGCCCCCTTGATTTAAAGGGACAGGGCTGGGTTTATTGCCCAGTGCCTGAGGTGCCCTCCTTGAGGGGGGAATGTCGACGGGATCGACGCAATTTTTCCACTTGCCACCCATGAGTCTCGGCTTGCGGGTGGTCCCACGTTAATAGGGCCTTGTGCCTAACCCGTACGAGTCGGGTACAAGGTAAATAATCTGAGCATGGTTTCGAGAGGGTTTTTAGTTCTTCACGAATACTTTTTTCTTTTCTTCTCTTCCATCTGTCTGCTTTGTTTTTTTTGTTTGCTGTTTCTTCCATCAGCTTTCAATATTTCCAAGTACTTGGAATTTTCTTTTTCTCCAACTGTTTATATACTTTCCTGATTTGGCAATTTCTTTCCTTCCGTTGTTTCTTTTCCCCTTATTTTTTATTATCAGCATGGCACACTTTTTGATGCCAAATTCCATTCTTTTATACTGGCTGTATATTCTTATAGTTTATACAAGGGTTTTATTATTATTACAGTATCACTCTTTGACAGTTTTTAACACCAACTTTCGTTGGTGGTCTATCACTGGGATCTAAGTGACAGCAAGTCTTTTCAGGTCTCCTGTACTCATCTGATTATTCTAACCGATTTAACCATTATATTACCTGGATGGTCTTGAGTCTTCCTCTGATTTCCAATTCCTCCTGTCTTTTTTTCCAAACCCTCGGGGACCGTTCAAAGAACTTCAACTACAATTAGTATCACCTTTACCCTCAGCTTCCACAATTTTTTAAATTCTCTGGAAATGTCCAAGTATTTGTCTATTTTTTCGGTTTCTTTTATCTTTACTCTGTGGTCCACCGGAGCGGCAAAATCCAGCAGATGACAAGTTCTTTTTTCTTGTTAATTAGCACCAATTCTGTTCTTTTGTCCGGGACAATAATAATAATAATAATAATAATAATATAATAATAATAATCTTATTATAATGGAGATTGTGTGTTTTTCTGTCTGTAACCGAAACTATATTCCTACTCAAGTCACAATTCTCTTAGTTATTGACATCACATTCTCCATGATTTTATTTTTATCTAAACCTCAATTATTAAAAAAATTGTCTTACATTATTAATACTGTTAACTATGCCTACATACTGGCAACATGCAATTATATTTATATATACAACAAAGTAGCGGTTTACAGTGTGAACGGGAAGGCTAATTTGCATATTAATATTAAAAAATCGAATTTAATAAATATGTGCTTAGTATTATTGATTTCTAACTGTTTAGTTTTATTTTAATGAATATAAGCAAAAATCTCTTCAATGAATCTTAAATGAAATCCATTAACAAGATAAAATAACTGTCATTTTATTCTTTACTTCCTCTTATAACTAAATACTTAAATTAGAAAAAATAACAATGAAAGACGAGAGTGATGGAAGAGTAAGTTTCAGTTGTTCCATTTTTTATTATACTCCCTCTGTTTAAAATCTTTTATTATACTCCCTCTGTTTCAAATCTTTTTATCTGTATTCTTATTTAGTTCCGTTAGACTTTCTAATTTAATATAATATTTTATTACATTAAAACTTAAATACTTGCACCCGGAGGGTGCATATATTTGCTAGTAATAATAATGTGATACCAATTGTAGTTGGTGCACTTGGAGCGGCCCCAAAAGAATTGGAAAAGGCTTTGGAAAGTCTGGAAATAAGAGAAAGGATTGATACCATTCAGAACACTGCACTGCTGCAATCTGCCAGAATACTCAGAAGAGTCCTGGAGACCTGAGGAGACTGCCTGTCACTCAGACTCCAGTGGAAGACCATCAGTTAACGCTGATGTGAAAACTCAAAATAATAATAATAATAATAATAGGGCCGAGTTAGCTCAGTCGATAGAACGTTCGGCTAGAAACCACAAGGTTTCTAGTTCGATACCGGCCCTCACCAACTCAGCGTATGAGTAGCACAGAGATCTGTGTGGTGAAGTAAGGAGCTGATGTTAGGAGTGGCGTTCCACCCCAGAAGCAAAAACAATCTCCTTCGTCTAGCGCTAGTGAACAGGGGATAGACTTCTTGCTGATTGGCTGATACCGACTTTAGGCCACCCCGACGACTTTACTTACTTACTTACTTACTTAGTTGTAGAAGTAGTAGTAAAAATATTTATTTTCAGATTCTTTAATTTGAAAGAATTAAATGCAATATTCGAATCGCTAGACTTTTACACTTAACTACCTTCATGTACTCCGAAGAGATTATAATCACTAACAAAAGCCATCGAGAAATAACTCTATCCTGACCTTTTCCAGTGCAGTAGACCAAGTGCTTCAAATGCTATAGTTTATTTCTTCATAGAAATGAACGGAGCAAATCGACTTGAACTTAACGTGATGCACTGCTGATCTAATCGTCTTTTGTAATACAGAATTAAATCTGCACTCGGATATTTCAAAAAAGGTTACAAACATTAAAAACTGAATGACATCTTAAAGTATCATGGCCTGTATGTTTTTACTTTTATTTTGTTTTGTTTGTTTTGTTTTGTTTTACGGCATATCAAACTCAGTGGGTCATTTAATGCCGATAAAGTTTTGAAATAAATCAATTCTTAATGGATAATACAATTTTTTTATAAATACATTTTTCTATTTAACCCATAGATGGGACCCTAACAGGTACTACCACTCCGGGTCAGAGTGGACCAGGGAGCAATGGTGATGAAGGGGTGCTCCACATTTCCCAAACCTCCAGAACTGGAACCTCACCATCAGATAGAGTTTAACGTCATTCCCAGGACATGTAGACCCGCAGCCACCGCCTTCTAGCACCCATATGATAAAAAGGGGTTGGGGCTTGCCATAAGGGAAATAGGGTTGGGTAAATCATATAGGTGCTAGGGCTTGACGTGACCAGCCGATTGATCGTAGGGGGCCTCTCCGACCGTCCGTCTAGCCCAAGATAGAGCCAAAGTGGAGTATTGCATGTCATGAACTGCTCATCCACCTGGGCTCTATCCTTAAGCATCACGCGTTGATACCCACGGCCAACAGGTGGCCCCATTGGGGGAATCTTACCCCTCTGTAGAGGTGCAGTCGGTGCATTCTAACGCCCCAGCCGACAGGGCGGTTTACTTTTATTGCTTTTGTAAATAGGAAGAATTAGCAACGTGTACGGTCCTTTTGTGTGTGGGGGGGAGGGTAGAATACGCTGACTGTATTCTCGGCAGAAAAGTAAGACCCACGACCCAATAAAAAAGGAGTCTCCTGATTGTGACGCTATCTGATGATGAGACGCTAGTTCTAGAGATCTAGAGTGTGTGCAGCATCCTTTCATTCTCATTACTCCCAGGTCAACTCTGACCCGGAATGATATAGTTATTTACTAATCTTAGTTTAGATGTGGCACAAGGCCAGAAGTATGGGGCACCCTATGAGAATCGAACTCACTGTCAATGGTCTGAAAATCTAACTTGCTAACCATTACACTACATAAGGTGCCCAACCCGAAATTGTATATGTGAGGGTCACCTAGCTCAGTCGGTAGAGCGTTCGGCTAGAAACCACATGGTACCTAGTTCGAGTCCTGTCCTCGCCAACTCAGCGTATGAGTAGCACAGGGATCTGTGCGGTAAAGTAAGGAGCTGATGGTAGGTGTGGCGCTCCACCTCAGATGCCAAAACAATCTCCTTGGTCTAGCGCTAGTGAAAAGGGGATAGACTCCCTCGCTGATTGGCTGATACCGACTTTAGGCCACCCCGACAGCGACACAAATATAATTTGGCTTCTTTGATTCATGGCATATCAACCTTCGTGGGTTATCTATTGCCAAAGCCACCCTCGTAGAAGAACAGTAGTGGTACTATTTACCCCATAGATGGTGGTATCAGGGGTTTCATACTTCTCCGAAGGGTATTAGTCTGAAAGTGAATTGGAGTTGATTGGTTGGTTGGTTAGATTTTACGGCATATCAACCCTTGTTGGGTTATTTTATGCCGAAGACAGTTTGTTTCATTCATTCTTGTTCGGTATTCAGAACTCTAGAATTGGAACTAGATGTAGTTTAACGTCATACCAGGACACGAACTCGCTTACTACCATGTTGCAGTCCAGCACGTCCACCACTACTCCACAGAGACTCCCGCATTTGTTGCTAGAAAGTTTCAACCTACAATAGGTAGACCGGAAAGAGAGAGAGGGGGGGAAGTGAGAGAGAGAGGGGGAGAGGGGAAAGCGAGAGAGAGATAGAGAGAGAGGGGAGAGGGGGGAAAGCGAGAGAGAGAGAGAGAGGGGTATTTCTTTGTTTCCAGTATTATACAGAAGACTAGGCAGGAAATAAAAGGATTTGCAAATATTCTGACAGAAATAAAATCGCAACACTCTGAATATAGTTGGCGTTACGGTATTCATTGTGTTGCGTTAGGCTCTCCTTTCAGAATGGAGATATGACGTGTCAACATTTGTTACATTACGGCTCTCACTTCTGAACGGAATGATGATGCATTGATAGTAAAAAAATATTTGTATACTTGTCTTTGGACCGTTACTACATCGGAGAGGCTCGAATCTTCGTTACTGAATCGATGCTGGAGTTGGCTGACAATTCCTGGATGTTTGGTGTCTGGAAACCAACTTGGGGTAATGAAGGATATCTTGCCTTGTGACATTTAGAGTTTTTAGTGTTAACCCAAGCCGCTTCTTTTTATCATGAGATTTTTATTTCCTCCAAGTCACAACAACTGAGAGCCCGTCTGGCTCCTTCAAGTCATAATTCCAAACTCAATTCACACTTTGACCTTTCACTCCTTTTCTCTGCCACTTCGCCACGTCTCATTGGCTCGTCTAATGGAAACATGCTATATGGCATTGAGGATTCATCATTAAACTTTTCCATTCTCATCTAACATATAATTCTTGCTATAAATTTGTCCGTGTTAATTTACATATCAATTTACACTCATGGCTACACCACACCCACCCCATTATGTTACAATTGTAAGTTGTGTCAGGTCAGGACAAATCAGGTCTTCATTCTTACCTGTTTCATGATCAGGTTGTCGGTGACTACACTGACAGCCCCATCAGGCACTCCTCGGTCTGTCTGGTGATGTGGACACCCTTCATCACTAAAAATCTGTCAAGGGAGTCAACGGCCATACCCACCGATAGTAGTGGGAGTGGGGAACATACAACTCATATATATCCCCAAATGTGGTAGATGGGGCTCTTTAGGCAATCCATCTAGACAATGAAAAGTCTATTATAAAACCTCTGCTACCTAGCAGCTCTATCTAATTCCAAGGAAAGGCTAGAGGAGTAAACCCTGAAATCGAATCCAGAGCTGGAGTCCCTAAGGTGATGTGATGCCCAACTTCAGCGCTACCCAGCAATTTGTTGACAAACTGCATTGTTTTCTTTGCCTTTTCTTTGGACCACAACGATAGTATAGAGAGTGAGAACCTACTATTTCGGCGACAGCTCATCCTCCATATCAACCCGCCAAGGATACGTAGTTTCATTGTTTTTGGACACAACCTTATCGTCTCTAGTAGATGGATGGATACCAATGATAAGGGTGTTAACAATCTTTAAATCACCCTGTAGTGCATCGGTCTCCAACCACCTGGTCTCGACCCGGTACCGGGCCGCGGGCCATTAGGTACCGGGCCGCACAGAACGTTTGAATTTTTTATTTTTTTATTTTATTGATTATCAGTTGCAGAGAAACAAGATCAGAGATCTCACTAACTGTCATTATTATTAATTGATTCCAAATAGGATAGATGGGGCTCCTTAGCCTTGAACGGCAATCCATCTAGACAATGAAAAGTCTGTTATAAAATCTCTGCTGCCTAACGGCTATATCTAATACAAAGAAAAGGCTAGGGGAGTAAACCGTGAAATCAAACCCCGAGCTGGAGTCCCTAAAGTGGTGTGAAGCTGAACTTCAGCACTATCCAGCAAGTCTTGTGACACTATCTTTGGCAAACCGCATTGTTTTTTCTTTCTTTTTTTGCCTTTCCTTTGGACCACAACGGCAGTGTGGAGAGGGGGACATGCTGCTTGGGCGATAGCTCATCCTCCATATCAACCCACCAAGGCTAAGTGATTCCACGTTTTTTGAATACTTACTCTATACAGGGCTAACTATTACACCACAATGGGACACCCTTATTATTTTCCACGCGTTAGGTGTGACACAAGGTTGCAATTATGGGGCATCTAGCGGGGATCAAGTTTGATATTCAGTAGTAATAGATCTATGAGACTAGCTAGGTAAGCCTTACATTACGCAGCCCTGTTGGTTGGGGCTTTAGAATACGCCGACTGAAGAGGGTTAATACTCCACCCCAATGAGGCCACCTGTTAGTCGTGGCTGGCGACCTGTAATGCTTAAAGACGGGATCTTGGTGGCTAAACAGTCCACGGCATGAAACACTCCACTTTTGTCCTTATTTTGGCTAGACGAGCAGTTGGAGCAGCCCCCTCCGATCAATCGTTTGGTTACACCAAACTCTAGCTCCTATATGATTCTCACAACCATATTGCCCTCATGGAAAGCTCCAACCCTTTTTAATAATATATATACAAGAAGGCAGTGGCTGGGTTTTTCTTGTCTTAAATATAACGGTAAATTCTATCTGATGGTGAAATTCGATTTCTGGAGCTCTGGGGAATATGGAGTATTCCTTCATCACCATTACTCCCAGGTCCACTCTGACCTGGAGTGGTAGTAACTGTTAGGGGCCATCTATGGGCTAAATAGAAAAACGTTCTTTGAAAAAATGAGTTTAAAATGAAATTGAGTTTAAAAGAAAGTGAGTACCCATGAAGAACGAATAAAAGAACGTTTTAGGCATAAAATACCCCAATAAGGGTTGACATGCCGTAAACCCCAACCAACCAACCATTCTTGCACTTGTATGAAATGCCTAAGAGAGGTTCATTGTATATCTATACATATGTAATGGGCAGTTTGTGTGTATGCATGTCCGGAGGAAACTATGAAAATAAAACAATTAACGACAAAGTAAATATATATACACATTCACTATCAAAAGATTTTGGTTTTTGAGCAAAAATAACAAAGGTTTAATTTATATTAGTGAAGATGATTAAAAAATGAAATTTAAATGATAACAGCATATAATTTTTATTTTATTTAATATTTTAAATAGTAGACATGAATTTTTTTCTTTTCAGAGTAGCTGGATCAACGCAAGGTCTTTTTTACATAGGGATTTTAATGGGGCATCCTTCGAGGATCGAACTCGGGATTAAACAATTATGGACCTTCGAGATTACCTTTTGTATTCCCTTTCCCTTTGCCCAGGCGGCGCCGGGTAGCCGCATCTAGTTCATAATAGTTTCTAATTTTATTTACGTTAGTTACAGTGTTGTGTAGGCGCAACGTATCTTCTCAGATTATTTCGGCTAAACTTGCAAATTGCTTGGAAAATTAAAACGGAAAGTTTTTTGGTGGTCCCCTATCACAGTTTAACTACAGTCTATGACTGAACTTTTTGCGAATTTGGTTACGGTTGAGGGGTTTGGGGATTAAGGTTGTTTTTAATTACGTATTGCTTAAAAAAAAACAAATTAATATACATTTAATGTTGAAAAATATTTTTTAAAACCAAGTTTAATTGAAATTATACATTGCAATACTAACACAAACAACTGAGACTAATGTGTCTACCGTTGGATTCAATAATTGATTTCAATGGTTAATTAAATGTATAGTAATTTGTGTTTTTTTTTTGTTTTTTTAAGCAATACGTAATTAAAAACAACCTTAATCCCCAAACTCCTAAACCGTAACCCAACTCGACAAAAAGTTCATTCATAGACTGTAGTTAAACTGTCATTTATACATACCTTGCCTGCAGATTTACTAATTGAACCATTATTTTGGAATGTGACTTTGCTGATCACACAACACGAAAAGTCGTTTTGTTAAAGATTGGTACAAGCAAGAACAAGCAAGTTTTACAAACCAGGCAAATGCTGACCTAACGACTTTTGACGACTAACAAAACAATTCTCTTAAAACGCCTGTACACGTCGATGCATGAAATCGCGTGGTGAAAGCTTCCCCTTTTTTTACCGCGCTGACAAGTTAAGACATGCATTAGCATTTACTTTGCGCATGTGCACACAAAGCAATTACATTTGCCACGAATTCATACACAAACAGTCTCATTATTCATTGAAGAAAAAAAACACGCTACCATCTGCATAACTTCTTATAGACGTCGCCATAATGTTTATCTGGTAAAAAGCAGATTGTTCAGTCATTTGTATAGATGCAAATCATAAAGACACAAAGGTATATATATATATATATATATATATATATATATATATATATATATATATAACGTGTCGCAGTTTGCAGAGCTTAATGTACACTCTTATTGTTAGAGTCACAGAGCAAATTTATAAGTAAACATATAACAAAAGACTTAGAAATTTTGCGTTATAGTCTATTTCAGGAAGCTTAGACAAAGTGTCTAACTCTCCCAAATCATCAGATGCGAATCATGCTCTGATGATTTGGGACAGTTAGACACTTTGTCTAAGCTTCCTGAAATAGACTATAACGCAAAATTTCTAAGTCTTTTGTTATATTTTTTTTACTTATATATATATATATATATATATATATATATATATATATCATCATCATCATCATCATGTCGCGCAATTTGCACGGATATCCATGACGGTCTCTCGCCAACCCTCCCTATCACTCATCGATTCTGGGAGCTCCTCCGCGCAGCATCCAGTATCTTTACATAGTTGGTCAATGTAGGTTCTGGCTGGGCGGCCTATGTTAGCATGTCCATGTGTTGGCCTCCACAGTAATACGTCGCTTACGAGCTCATCCCTACTTCTCCAGCAGTGCCCTGCATGCCTAGCCCTCCTTACTCGTATGGTTTGTGATATGGGAGGCAGGTGGTCATACAGCTGCTTCTTTGTTGGGTGCTGTTTCCACGACTTATTCAGGACTGCTCGCAGCATTCTTGTGCAGCTCCCATCTAGCTTATTCTCAAGGCGCTTCGTTAGGGTCCAGGTGGTACAGCCATACAGCAGTACCGATATGACCACAGCCTGGAAGAATCGTCTCTTTAGTTTGTCAGGGAGGTCGGATTTCCATACGACTGATAGTTTATTGGTGGCCAACCATGCCTTTCCTATATATATATATATATATATATATATATATATATATATATATATAAAGATAAATCTAATGAGTCAGACGAACCTACTATTAGTTTCGCTTAATGCTCTTTAGGGCCAAGATCTTAGCCCTGAAGAGCATTAAGCGAAACTAATAGTTGGTTCGTCTGACTCATTAGATTTATCTTTATTATTTGCTCTACTTAGGTATTGAGCACTTTTTACTTATTAGCTTATTTTCCTAGCGGTTGTATGAATATATATATATATATATATCTTATATACATATATATATATACATATAAATTGTTTTTTCTTTTGGCCAAATACTGTACCAATAGATTACTTTTTGTTGGTACGACTATCTTGGTCTTTTCTTTTTTCCAAAAAATTTTTTCTCCCCGGTTGATGTTTGGTAGTATATTTTTACAATCAAACTATTTGCTGATTTTTTTCTCATCGCGAGGATTTACCAACACTCTTGGTATATTAAATTATATACATATGTATATATATATATATATATATATTATATATATATATATATATAAATGATTTGAAGGCAATTACAATGCGTATAAAAAATAAAAACAAAAAGATGTTATTTTTGTCTTATCGATTTCAAAGAAAATAAAAGCAAAGTATATTTTCTGTGACCGTTTTTATTTTGAATTCAGCATGGTTACTTTGTCGCAATATTTCACCGGAAGATAAACAGACAATATTGGATACATATACAAGCGTGGGGGTTCAAACATTCGTTCTCAACAAATATTCCAAAATAAGAAATTACGGTTATTCGCCCATTTCATTCATAACATAGAGAAAAAAGAAAGGAGGATAAATAAAAAAAGAAGAGGAAAAAAATTATAACCACACAAAAAAAGACTTAAGCACGTACATTTCTGATATTCATTTCTGAAGATAAAGTTTTGCTTTGAAATCGATAAGACAAAAATAACATCTTTTTGTTTTTATTTTTTTATACGCATTGTAATTGCCTTCAAATCATTAATATATTATAACATACTTAACAATGCTTCAAGCAAATTACCAATTACTTGTATATATATATATATATATATATATATATATATATAATTTAATATACCAAGCGTGTTGGTAGATCCAGATATACCAACAAAGAAGCATACGTGTAAGCTACAACGATAATATATATATATATATATATATATATATATATATATATATATATATTATCGTTGTAGCTTACACGTATGCTTCTTTGTTGGTATATCTGATTAGTTTAATTTTCAGTGTATATATTATATCTGTATATATGTGTTATATATATTTGGGATTAAGGGCAAAGCACGGATGAAGTGTGAAATAGATGAGAAACTGAGTTGGATTTTATATGCTAAGTTCCATTTTACTTCATCCAGTGTTTCGAGAGACGTCACCATAATCTTTATCTGGTAAAAATCAGGTTGTTCAGTCATTTGTATAGATACAAATCATAAAGACACAAAGGTATATATATATATATATATATATATATATATATATATATATCTTATTATAATGGAGATTGTGTGTTTTTCTGTCTGTAACCGAAACTATATTCCTACTCAAGTCACAATTCTCTTAGTTATTGACATCACATTCTCCATTATTTTTATCTAAACCTCAATTATTAATAAAATTGTCTTACATTATTAATACTGTTAACTATGTCTACATACTAACAACATGCAATTATATTTATATATACAACAAAATAGCGGTTTACAGTGTGAACTGGAAGGCTAATATGCATATTAATATTAAAAAATCGAATTTAATAAATATGTGCTCAGTATTATTGATTTCTAACTGTTTGGTTTTATTTTAATGAATATAAGCAAAAATCTCTTCAATGAATCTTAAATGAAATCCATTAACAAGATAAAATAACTGTCATTTTATTCTTTACTTCCTCTTATAACTAAATACTTAAATTAGAAAAAATAACAATGAAAGACGAGAGTGATGGAAGAGTAAGTTTCAGTTGTTCCATTTTTTATTATACTCCCTATGTTTCAAATCTTTTATTATACTCCCTCTGTTTGAGATCTTTTTATCTGTATTCTTATTTAGTTTCATTAGCCTTTCTAATCTAATACAATATTTTATTACATTAAAACTTAAATACTTGCACTCGGAGGGTGCATATATTTGCTAGTATATATATACCAAACTTGATGGTAAACCCTTGCAGTAAGAAAAAACCCGGCAAATAGTTTGATTGTAAAAATATACTACCAAACATCACCTGGGGAAAAAAATTTGAAAAAAAGAAAAGACCAAGATAGTCGTACCAACCAAACATAATCGGTTGATACTATAATACTTGGCTAAAAGAAAAAAAGTATATATATATGAAAAATATATATATAAACCGCCAGGATTATCTAAAGCTAAAAGGTAAAGAGTGCTCAATACTTAGGTAGAGCAAATAATAAAGTTAAACCTAATGAGTCAGATATACCTACTAAGAGTTTCGTATAGTTGCTCTTCAGGGCAAAGAGTCAGATCTTTATCCTGAAGAGCTACTACGCCGGAGCATAGGTCTAATTTGCGATCTTCTCAACGTCCACTGTACTTTGTATAGTAGTGGCGTGTTTATCATTGACACGTTAATTTCGCAGTTATCGTGTGCTACGTATCGGTGGCCCAGGGGTAGAGTTTCTGATTCTCCGTGCTGGGTTCCCGGTTTCGATTTCTGTCGGAGGGAAATCGTAACTATACATCGCTCATCAGACTTAATAAAGTTGAAACAGCTGTACGATGTTCTATGTGGTGCGCGTTATTTGCCGAGTTCGCTTGTCATGATTATTTTCAATAATTATTGAATTATATACGATATACGCATTGTAACTGCCTTCAAGCAAAAAATATAAATAATAATATACTTTACTCAACAATGCTTCTAAAGCAAATTATCAAATCTCATCATATATATATATATATATATATATATATATATTTATATATATATATATATATATATAGTATCCAATTGCCGCTTTAACCTTTCCGTTGCAGTGGCATCCGTAAATAATCCAAAAGTGCTTAATATATTTAAAACATGTTTAACTAAGGAATTACATCGACTTAATTAAGCGTAGGGTAGGGTCCTGATGAAATCATTTGAATTGAAACCATGGTAAACCCTTAGCTTTTTTTCTTTACTAATATTATTATAATTTCATACACACACACACACACACACACATATATATATATATATATATATATATATATATATATATATACTTGAATGTAAGTATATACATGTACGTACACATATATTCTAGGGAAACGACGACGACGACGACGACGAAGAAGAAGAAGAAGAAGAAGAAGAAGAAGAAGAAGAAGAAGAAGAAGAAGAAGAAGACACATTCTGTTTCACTACACCGGAAGAAAAAATTCCAACCCTTCTTTGGTGTTTGCGTGGGAAAGTTTAGTCCATTAACGAACTCACCGCAACCCCCTCCATCTCTATTTTCGTGGGACAAGAAAAATTTACAGCCAAGTAAACAGAAACCCAACCTGCGGAAAAAAAAACCCATAGAGAATTATCTGTGAGAGTGAACGAGAGAGAGAGAGAGAGAGAGAGAGAGAGAGAGAGAGAGAGAGAGAGAGAGAGAGAGAGAGAGAGATTATATTCATATCAGGGCTAAAGAGGAAAACATTGGCCGTCAAAGAGTCAAAGATTTTGGTTGTTAGCAGTGGGAGGTTGGGGCTGAGTGTTCGGGGTAATTTAAGGTGACCTAGTAAGAAAAATAACACATGGAAATGTGGATACTTATCCATGGATGTTTAGGAGTCTATTTTGAAGAAAAACAAAAGAATAAATATATATATATATATATATATATATATATATATATACACATATATATATATGTGTGTGTGTGTGTGTGTGTGTAGGGAGAGAGATATGAAGAGATTGAAATAGATACATGCATACGTACATTCCGTTTCTACCACGAAAATAAGACAGGGCTTATATTATTTTTTACTTAATAATAATAATAACAATAATGACAATGATAATGATAATGATGATAATAATAATGATAATGATAAGAACTTGTCAACTGGTGGATTTATTATTGCAATGCATTATCAAACGTTTTTTTACGAAAATAACAAAATCACTAAGCTCTGTTTCAACAGCGAATAATAATAATAATAATAATAATAATAATAATAATAATAATAATAATAATAATAATAATAATAATAATAAAACCACCTTATGTACATGGATGACATAAAACTTTTTGCAAAAAATGAAAATGAATTAGAGAGCCTAATACAAACTATTAGAATATATAGCCAGGATATAGGGATGGAATTTGGAATTGAAAAATGTGCTATGCTAGTAATAAAACGGGGTGAAAGAAAACTAATGGATGGAATACAACTGCCAAATCAGGAAACTATAAAATCACTTGATGAAAATGGAAGCTACAAATACTTAGGAATTTTAGAAGCGGACAATATCATGCAAGCAGAAATGAAAGGAAAAGTTAAAAAAGAATATCTCAGGAGAACTAGAAAACTTGTAGAAACCAAACTTAACAGCAGAAATCTGATTAAAGGAATCAATACCTGGGCCGTCACCATTATAAGATACTCAGGACCATTCTTAAAATGGACAAAAGAAGAACTCAGACAGATTGACCAAAGGACGAGAAAATTGATGACCATGCACATGGCTCTCCACCCTAGAGATGATAGAGATAGATTATATGTGTCAAGAAAGGAAGGGGGAAGAGGTCTTGCCAACATAGAGGAATGCGTAGAAACCACAATCCAACAACTTGAAGATTACACAAGAAAGAGCAAAGACAAACTACTTATGGCGGCCAACAATAGTAGAAGTGACAGATGGACAAACAGAAAAACAACAAATACTAAAAAACAAAAATGGGAAGAAAAACAATTATATGGACGCTTCAAACGACAAATAGAAGAGGTTGCACATGAAAAGACTAGGACATGGTTAAGAAAGGGAAACCTCAAAAGAGAAACTGAATCACTTATAATTGCTGCACAAAATAATGCCATAAGGACAAACTATATGAAAGCGAAAATTGATAAGACCCAACAAAATCGTAAATGTAGACTATGCGGTAATAGAGATGAGACTGTAAACCATATACTCTGCGAATGTAGCAAACTAGCACAACGAGAATACAAAACTAGACACAACTGGTAAGGTGATCCACTGGGAATTATGCAAAAAAATTCATTTTGACCATACAACAAAATGGTATATGCATAAACTAGAATCTGTTCTTGAGAACGAAACGCATAAAATTCTCTGGGACTTTGAAATAAAAACGGATCACCTTATCCCAGCAAGAAGACCAGACCTAGTGTTGATAAACAAAAAAGAAAGAACTTGTCAACTGGTGGATTTTGCAGTGCCAACCGATCACAGGGTGAAGCTAAAGGAAAATGAAAAAATGGACAAATATCTTGACCCTGCCAGAGAACTGAAAAAGTTATGGAATATGAAAGTGAAAGTGATACCAATTGTAGTTGGTGCACTTGTAACAGTCCCAAAAGGATTAGAAAAGGGTTTGGAAAGTTTGAAAATCAGAGGAAGGATTGAAACCATTCAGAACACTGCATTGCTGCAATCTGCCAGAATACTCAGAAGAGTCCTGGAGACCTGAGGTGACTTGCTGTCACTGAGACTCCAGTGAAAGACCATCAGCTAATGCTGATGTGAAAACTCAAAACGAGTAAATAATAATAATAATAATAATAATAATAATAATAATAATAATAATAATAATTCTTAATAAACAATTATAGCTGCAAGTAACTATACAAGTAATTTACAGTTAGATGGTATCAAGTATTCCTATCTAAGATTAATAATTTTCAAATAGTTCTTTGAGATTTGATCCTAATCGATACTACCACTCTGTGTCAGTGTGGAACTGAGATTAATGGCAATAGAAGGGAGACTCTGTACTTCCCAGATCTCCAGATATTTAGTATTACCACCTGATTTAAGGTATCATATAAAGAAAAGTCAGTGAGACTAAAATTCACAAATAAAATCCTGCTAATCATTACACCGCGAGAGGCGACCAAAACAAGTCACTTGTATTTTATTGTCCTGAGTAATTTTAATCTGACTTAAGTCATCTGATAATCCGATTAATGGGACCTGGAAGATGGGACATTGGAGATCGGATTAGAGGACTTTTGATATATTAAAAAAATCAGGAAAAAAAAAGAAAAGAAAGATATATTGTAGAACAGTGAATTAAAGAAAGAAAGAGTAGGAAGAGGGAGAAAAAGGTATAGAATAGAACAGTGAATGAAAGAGAGAGAAAACAATAGGAAAAAAGAAAGAAAAGAAGGAACATATAGGAAAAAGAGAAAAAAGGTATAGAGTAGAACAGTGAAAGAAAGAAAGAAAGAAAGAAAGTGAGATAGAAAGGTATAGAATAGAACACTGAAAGAAAGAAAGAAAGCGTAGGAAAGAAGAAAGAAAAGAAGGAACATGTAGGAAAAAGAGAAAAAAAGGTATATAGTAGAAAAGTGAAAGAAAGATAGAAAGAAAGAAAGAAAGAAAGAAAGAAAGGGAGAGAGAAAGAAATAGTAGGAAAAAGAAAGAAAAGAAGGAACAAGTAGGAAAAAGAGAGGAAAGTTATAGAGTAGAACAGTGAAAGAAAGAAAGAAAGAAAGAGAGGGAGAGGGAGAGAGAGAGAGAGAAAGAAAGAGTAGGAAAAAAATGAAAGAAAAGAAAAAAACAAGTTGGAAAAAGAGAGGTAAGGTAGATTAGTTGATCGATTAATTTTAACGGCATGTCAACCAGTTTAGGGTTATTTTATGGTTTGATGTTAGGGAATTGCGTACATTGTCAGTGTGTACATTTTGTGCTTGGTTATTTCTAAAGAAACTCGAGTTGGATTCGACACAAGATCACAAGTATGGGGTTCCCGCTAGAACCAAACTCGCTATTCACTCGTAATGTATCTGTGAAACTAGCTTGTTATCCATTACACCATGATAGGACGCCATTATTACACAACCCTTTGACCACCAGTAGGATGTGACACATGGTCGTAAGTATGGAGTATCGAGCGAGAATCGAACTCGCTATTTAGTAAGAAATCATCTGTGAAACTACCTTACTAACCATTATACCACGAGGGGACGGCCATATTACTCATCCCGTTCTCCACCGGTAAGATGTGACACATGATCGCAAGTATAGTGTATCCAGCGAGGACCAAACTCGCTATTTAGTTATAAAGGATCTGTGAAACTAGCTTGCTAACCATTACACCTCGATGGGACGCCCCGTGGAAAAAGAAAGAGGGAAAAAATGAAAAGAATTTAAACCAAGAGAAATGACGGCAAGAAGAAAGGAAAGAGTGGCCGGCCAGAAACCCTGATTTAAGACCCTGCGACTTTTTCTGTGGGGTTAGCTGGAGGAGCAAGTCTACACTACGAAACCAACAACTTTGGAAGAACTTGCAGGACGAATACAAGAATTTACTTCTGCCATTCCACAAGAGTTGCTGGGAAAATCAGTTGATGCGATTCCCGATCGGTTTGAGAGGCTGGAGAATGCTGGCTCCCATACAGAATTTTAGATAAAACTTCATGTTATATGTGTTCTCCTATTCGTCTTTTGTGAAAAAAAAAATGATTCAGAAATAAATTATAAGATTTTTTTTAAATAGGGAAGGGAATTACTTTACAATCACCCTGTTGATTTGGTTTGGTTTGTTTTGTTTTACGGCATATCAACCTCAGTGGGTCATTTAATGCCAATAAAGTTTTTAAATAAATTCATTCTTTATGGATAATACAATTTTTTAAAATACATTTTTTCTATTTAACCCATAGATGGGACCCTAACAGGTACTACCACTCCAGGTCAGAGTGGACCAGGTAGCAATGGTTATGAAGGGGTGCTCCACATTCCCCAGACCTCCAAAACTGGAACCTCACCATCAAATAGAGTTTAACGTCATTCCCAGGATATGTAGACCCTTAGCCACCACCTTCTAGCACCAATATGATAAGAAGGGTTTGGGCTTGCCATAAGAGCAATAGGTTTGAGGCAATCATATAGGTGCTAGGGCTTGATATGACCAGCCGATTGATCGGAGGGGGCCTCTCCGACTGCGCGTCTAGCCAAAGAAAGGGCCAAAGTGGCGTATTGCAGGTCATGGACTACTCAACCACCAAGACTCCGTCCTTATGCATCACGGGTCGCCACGGTCAACAGGTGGCCGCATTTAAGGGAGTCTTACCCCTTTGCAGAGGTGCAGTCGGTGCATTCTAAAGCCGCAGTCGACAGGGCTCTCACCCTGTTGAATTTTAAATAATACTCCATGTTATGTGTGTTCTCATATTTATTTTTTGTAAAAAATAATGATTCAGAAATAAATTATGTGATATTTTTTTTTAATAGGGAAGGGAGTTACTTTACATTTCCCCTGTATTATTACCTAAATACAATGCAAACATGAATTCCCTAAACAGGAAAGGAATAATAAACATATCGGGTTAAATCCTACTTAACGGACATAAATTCCACCATCGTATGTCACCCCGCCGAAAGAAAAAAATACTAAAAATCAAAGAATTAACCGAATTTAAGAGAATCTTCATATAATTCACTAGTTATTTTATTTAAAAAACTTTTACATTTTTTTAGGTCAATTAACTTTGAACAGCGTATGTTGGTGAATCTGTGTTACGGCTCATAGATACGTGGTTCACAGTTAACTGACCTAAAAAAATGTAAGCATTTTCAAATAAAATAACCAGTACATTATATTGTTTATTCATTAACATATCAACACAAAAATTTTCATTAAATTCGATTAATTCCTTGATTAGTAATTTTTTTTTCTTTCTGCGAGGTGACATACATTCATGTCCGTTAAGTAGGATTTAACCAACATGCGTATATACTCCGGCATTGTCTCTTTTATCTTTTTTTATTTCATAAGAAAATAAATCAGAAATCAGAAATTAATTATAAGATTTTAAAAATAGGAAATTACTTTATAATCAGCCTGTAAATTCCAGGACTTCATTATCATACTCTTACTTATCATTTTATCTATGTATTTGTTTGTTGCTTTTACGTCTGATATATTCTCACTGAGAAAAACGGAAGTGGATTCGGAAATTCAAACGGTAACATGACCGAAGACCGGAACGTACTAGATATATTTTTTCCAAACTGGAAAACGCATTGAAAAGGAAGTACAACTGCCGCCTTTGCCTTTTTTCACAAGACATTCTCAAATGAGAAAAGAATTACTAAAGAATTCCTTTAAAAATGTAATTAAATCATTCCTAGTTTTTTTCCCAAAATGGTTATATATATATATATATATATATATATATATATATATATATATATATATATATGAGAACTCGGCATTCAGGAATTTCCTGTCAGTAAATGACTTGTCTAAGATTCCAGTCAAAACCAAATACGGGACATTTTTTTTCTTTTAGCCAAACTTTTTGGTTTCGGAAGTGAAAGAAAAAAATTTTTTTTTTTTCTTTTAATTCTTTTTTTTTTTTTTTTATCTGTCACATGTCTTTCGTTTAGCTTTTTCGCTTCTTATATTCCAGGATTCTTCAACTTAACCAACGTATAAGAAAGAATTTTTGGGTCTGGAAAAGAATTTTTTTTTAATGTAAAAATGTTTTTCTCATGATGAGTTTTAATTGGTCGCCAAGAACATAATCTATTTTTAAACACAGTGCGCATTCAAATTTGATACAAATATAGAATATGCCAAGATAAAATTTGTTTTTTTAACTCCTTGGGGGGATAATCTGGTATTCAGATTAAATCTGCACTCAGTGAGTTGTAGTTGGTTCTATACACAAGAGTTCAAAAAACGTGAAAGTAATAATGAAGTTAGGTTGGGCATATCAACTCTTTTGGGTTATTTAATGACGAATAAAGCCATTTTAATAAAAAAGGACTCATGTGACTTCCTGTACCTGCTGTTAGCACACCGTATTATGTGGTTGGTTCTACACACAGGTGTTCAAATAACAGGACAGTAATATTAAAGTTAGGTTATTTTGTTTTACGGCATATCAACCCTTTTGGGTCATTCAATGCCAAATAAAGCCACTTTGATAAACAATGAACTCATGAGGCTTACAGTACCTGCTGTTGCTTAATTGGTTACCCAATTAAGTATTGTACAGACTCGTCGTTGCTTAACTTCGGTGATCTAGCGGGAACAGGTACTTTCAGCAGGACTTGACCGTAATTGTAATAATGAAGGAAATACACATTTCGCCTGAAGAGTCGGTTTTCAGAGTTTGCCTTTTTTTATGGACTTAATCTGGTAACGAAGATATCAGAATCAGCCAGAGCGGAATTCCCTAACCTCAAGGAAATGAAATAACACTTGATGGATTTTACAACGCCATTAAAATCAATCAATCATTCATTCATATTTGCACACACCCCACGTGCACGTATCAACATATAATTGGTTAAATAAATCTTCAGTGGAGAATATGACTGTTTGGTTTTACTACGGGGCCGGGTTAGCTCAGTCGGTAGAGTGTTCGGCTAGAAACCACAAGGTTCCTAGTTCGATACCGGTCCTCGCCAACTCAGCGTATGAGTAGCACAGGGATCTGTGCGGTAAAGTAAGGAGCTGATGGTAGGTGTGGTGCTCTACCTCAGATGCTAAAAAAATCTCCTTGGTCTAGCGCTATTGAAAAGGTGATAGACTCCCTCGCCGACTGGCTGATACCGACTTTAGGCCGCCCCGGCGACTTTTTTTTTTTACTGAAGGAAAGAGGGGAGAGTGTCCGTGGCATAATGGCTTACGTATTGGATTGCAACATCGTAATAAGCGATTTCGAATTAAATATTTTTATCATAATTTGTTCGATCTTTTCCTCTTACAATAGTCCACAATTGGTCAGTAAGAATTTGATGCCATTTCCGGGTTGAGTGAAACATAGGTTACAGTGTAGCCAGTCTACCATTCTATCTGTGAATGAAGTATCAGGAACCGAGGAAGAATGTGATGTGTAGCACAGTAGAAATAGAAAGAATCACACAAATATCATAGAAAGAGAAAATAATCATTTACAAAAAAAAAAAAAAACTTTTATCAATGTAGTAACTGAAAAAAACAGTTGGCTTAAAAGATATAATACAATTAATAACAATTGATATAGTTTATGACAAGTTAGGATAATTTATGATCTCTTCATATCTAATAGGGTATCCATTAGCAAAGTTGGGACAATTTATGACTACTTAATATTTGGTAGGGTATCCATAAGCAAAGGACTAATCCCAAGCTGGGACAATTTATGACTAATATATATTTGGTAGGGTATACTATTTGGTAGTAGTACAGAATTAAATCTGAAAGTCCTTTTCAACCATGTTTCCTTGTGATTTCACTTCGCTGAACAGTTTCAGTTTTTTCACTTCGCTGAACAGTTTCAGTTTCGTAAAAGAAAAATCTCAGTACAGTTTCCAGTGTGCAGATGAAACTGGACAAAAATCAGGTTTTAGTTAAACCACCCATCTCTAGTAAATAGTAGGGCAGACTGGGCTCTTTTACCTTGGTTAGACAACCAGCCAAAGAGAGAAAAAAACTCTGAATTCAAACCTGTTAAACTCTGCATAAAAAATTGACCATCTGTCGCATCCTGCTCATGCGTAGGAGTTGGTCGATTGATACAAGGATGGGTTTGGCATTAAATAACCCATGAAATTTGATATGCCATGAAAAATAAAGAAACCAAACGAAACTGAAAGAAAGTTTGGCTCCACGTGTTTCTAATAAATTATTTTCGTTACTACTTTTTAGCTCAGTCGGTAGAGCGTCAACCAAGGAATCACAAGGTTCCGGGTTCGATACCGGCCCTCGCCAACTTAGCGTATGAGTAGCACAGGGATCTCTGTGGTAAAGTGAGTTGCTGATGGTAGGTGTGGTGCTCCACCTCGGATGCTAAAATAATCTCCTTGGTCTAGCGCTGGTGGAAAGAGGATAGACTCTCTCGCTGTCATGCTGATACCGACCGTCTTTTCTTTTGCTTTTTTTTTTTGTTTTTTTTTCTTCTTTTCTTTCATTGTCATTCTTTAATCTTTTTGTTTATATTTATTTTTCATTCTTTTTTCATCAGAAAAGTCTTTTCACACCGCGATGGAACAGCCTTAAGTGACGGGCTTGTATTAGAATCTAGTGAGCATTTAGTTAAGTATTTTATAAAATTTATATGACAAACTGGAAAACTGGAAACAGGAAAATTTCCTCCTCAGATGCCTACGCCGCATCCTATACATTCGCTGGCAGGTCAAAGTGCCCAACACAGACGTGCTGGAACGAGTAAACATAAACAACATTCCGGCCATCATCAGCGAGAGACGCCTATGATGGCTTGGCTACGCCAGGAGGATGGACAAAGGCCTACTGTATGGTGAGTTAGTAGAGGGCACCCGACTGGTAGGGAGACCACGCCTCCTCTTTAAAGATGTTTGTAAGAGAGACATGAAGACAAACCACATCGACACCACCACATGGGAGGCTTGTGCAGAAGACCGTGCGACCTGGCGACTCCTCGTCATACAAGGAACGAAAAGAAGTGAAAAAGAGATGAAAGAAGCTGCCACAGAAAACAGAGTCATAAGGAAGGAGAGGCAAAAGCATCTCCAGCAGGCATCACCGTTTGTTTGCAACCACTGCACCAGAGATTGCCACTCAAAAATTGGTCTGTTCAGCCACTCACGCATTTGCAGATTTTAAAAACAGTGGACACTACGCCATCGTCTTCAATAGACGGAAGGATGCGAAAAATAATATGACAAACACTTGTCCCTTACCATGATATCCTTTAATATTAGGTGCTAGGGTTAGGGGCTAGGGGTTTGGGTTAGGGTTAGGGATAGGGGTTAGGGTTAGGGGTCAGTTTTATAATTTAAAAAAAAACAAAAAATCGTCTGTTAAAACAACCGGATATTGACGGTGTAAATGAAAAACATGTCCTTTCTTAATCGATATCAGAAAGGGGTGCCTAAAGGTCATATGGTCCGATTTGTCAACACATATCAGCGTCGATGGTGTACTTGAGATGATAGACAGCTAACAGGCAAAAGAAAACATGAGGAAATTTGTTTGTTTTCTTTTTCATAACGTAAGGAGAAATAGTTTTTTCAGCTAAAATTGACATGGGGAATTTGTATCTTAGTTGACAGCCATTACAAACAAATAGAAAATGAAATAAAACATTTTAATAGCGGATTGTTGAATAAACAGACATTATATCTGCTATTTCTTTAAATGTGGTAAAAATCTAATTTTGTATTTGTTTTCTGTTTTGATAATAGTTATAGGACAATTTAGTGCAATTTCCCAGAGAAATACAATAGAAAGAAAAAAAAAGGGAAGAATGGAAAATTTCAAATGGAAAGTTGTCTCTTTGTATTTTCGGACCATATCACCTTTAGGCACCCCTTTTGCGATCTCGATTCGTGGGGACAGTTTTCTCATTTACACCGTCAAAATCCGGTTGTTTGAAAGACTAAAGAAATTAAATAAGAACGCATATAAAATAAATACACTTATTTTAAATATATTTTAATTATTTTCTATATAAATCATCCATAGGATTGATTTTAATACGTTGTAGAATAAAGCAATAATATTTGAGATCAATAACACCAAGTAATTATTTATTAAAACCTATTTTGTTAAAACAAATATGCAAATTAACAACACAATATATTATGCAAACCTTTATTTCTTAGTGATATATAAGACACTATATATAAATGCACTAATAACGGGCTGTTTTGAGGCAAATCTAACTCAGATTTTCATAGAGACATCGTTAATAAATAAAATTTATTCTATGTATTAATTAATGATTTTGACAATAAATTAAATTCTCCTTTATAAACGTACACAATTACACAGACACCGAATCTCCATTATAATAAGATCTTTCGGACTGTTGTCTTCATCTTTATTGTTATATACAATACTGACAAAGCATAAAATAATGTACGCGTGTGAAAGTGGTGTAGCCAGCAAAAGTTATCAATTTTCAACATTGAAAATTAAAATTCCTCACGTCGAAATGATTAATTGATTTTAACGGCATGTTAACACATGTAGGGTTATTTTATGCCCAGAGGCTCGGAAATCACGTTCACTGTACATTCATATTAACATTTTTGTGTAGTTGTTTCTTAAAGTTTTTCTTTCTATCAAATAAGAATAATTTTATACATAACTATTTGACCTATAGATGGGAACCTAATAGGTAGTACCACTCCGGGTGAAAGTGGACCTAGGAGTAATGGCAATGAAGGGCTACAGCGTACTCTCCAGATTTCGATAACTGGAAATAGAACTTCACTATCAGATGCAGCTTAGTGTCATACCTCAGACATGCCCCCTTTTTAGGGGGAGTTACTCCTCTTCAGGGTATACTGACAGCCTATTCTAAGCCCCACCGACAGGGATATACGTCGTAACCTTAATTTACTTGCCTGAAGAAATAACCTTGAAACACTTTGTTAAATTATACTCGTGAGTCTTTAAATGTGTGTGTTTTCTGTATGTGCGCTGGTGTGTGTGTGTGTGTGGGTGTGTATGTGTGTATGTGTATGTATGTCAGCACGCGCTTTTGTGTGTATGTATGTATGTGTGCCTATTCTAATATTTCAGTCTCTTGAGTTTTTCAATGGTCAAGCACTCATATAAAGTGGCCTTGGTTTTAAGTAGAAACAAACGAAAAGTCTCTAATTTCTTCTGAGGAAGATGGTGTTATTTGAGGTCCAGAAAATGTGTCCAACTTTTCTTTCCTTGCCTGTTGTACTCAATTCAGCACAGACGGACGCCTTATTGTCTACGTAGAATTGCTAAGTATTAATCTTACTTACTTAAAGACCCTCTTCAAAACGTCCGTCGCTTAAACCACACCCCATTCTTTGCTTCCTTCCTTCCTTCAACTTCTTGTCATAATCGGGAGCATTCACGCAACTTCAAACTGAACACTTTATTCAATCCACGGGGATAGACTGTTCTCATTCCGCCAACCATGACCGGGTACAAGTGTTAAACTATGTTCAAAATTCTATGTTATTATCGCCCTTGGCTAGGATTGAACCTGCAACCTCTGGATGATTGTCACTTAGAACTGTATTAACTCAAACCTTATATTCGTTGCGCCATGTGTCCAACTTGACAATTCAGAGTGAATTTTTGAACTTATAAACCTTATGTATAGGAAGCGCGTGGTGTAATGGTTAAAGTCATGGGAAATGGACTCGTCGCCCCAAGTTCAAATCCTGGACGTGCTAATATCATTTCACTTAGCGCTAATACCCTTGGGAAAGGTATGAATCCTACTCTAGCTATGGGTAAATAGTAGGACAGATTGGGCTCTTTAACCTTGGTTAGACAACCGGTCTAGGAGAAGGAAAACTCTGAATTCAAAACTGTTGAACTCCGCTTAAGAAGTTTTAAAATATTTTCTTTATCCCTTTACATGGCAGGAATGGGTTAAAATATCAAATTCTCTCAAACAGCGAAAGTTGTGTGTTAGCATAATAAATACTCATAACAAAAACTAGATCTCTTACTTGCACCATCGATTGATTTTGTTTGTCTTGTTTTGTTTTACGGCATATCAACCTTGGTGGGTCATTTAATGTCGACAAAGTTGTGAAATAAATTCATTCTCAATGGATAATACAATTTTGTTTATGAACTCATGTTTTTCTATTTAACCCATAGATGGGACCCTAACAGGTACTACCACTTCGGGTCAGAGTGGACCAGGGAGCAATGGTGGTGAAGGGTGCTCCACATTCCCCAAAACTCTAGAACTGGAACCTCACCATCAGATAGAGTTTAACGTCATTCCCAGGACATGTAGACCCCCTTCTAGCACCCATATGATAAGAAGGATTGGGGGTTCCTAAATAGAGTTGGAGCAATCATATAGGTGCTAGGGCTTGGCGTGGCCAGCCGATTGATCGGAGGGGGCCAAAGTGGAGTATTGCAAGTCATTAACTGCTCATCCACCTGGGTTCTATCCTTAAGCATCACGGGTCGCCACCCACGGCAAACAGGTGGCCCCATTGGGGGAGTCTTACCCCTCTGCAAAGGTGCAGTCGGTGACAGGGCGGGTACCATCGTTTGAGGAAATAGCATTAAATGTCGTCTTCTAAAATGCCCCCAAAACCCTCGTTTTTGCAACATTTAACCAAGAAATTAGTTAGAAAATTTAGCGATTCGAATATTTAAAAGAGAGAAGGTTGTCATTTTAAATGAAACGAATGAATATTATAACTAGAATTCAAATTGAAAATATACCCCTATCACCACCAATACTTCTGATATGCTGATTTTCACCTAATAATTAAGCTGTAACAGTGATAACATTTTAAAAGAGTGAAATCTATTTTCTCAAACAAAGGCTAAGAAAATATATTGTGCGGTAATTCTTTATGTTAATTTGCAACTTTCCTCACATGGTAGATGTTACACTTCCAAAATCGACCTACCCTAATGTAGAACCACGAAATTACAGATTGTATTTTCTCGATATCGAGTTTATTGGATCTTTTGAACTCACCAAATTTAAGCAGCGATGAACCTGCTCAATACTTAACTGGATGATCACTTAAGCAATCGCAGGTACTGTAAGCAATTTGATTCCTTGTTTTATCAAAATAACTTGATTTAGCATTAAATGACTCGAATGTCAACCCTTGGGTTATATTTGTTTTATTCATTCTTGTTGGGTATTCGATTTGAAAAAGAAATCATTTTTTTATCTATTTAACCCAAAGATGGGACACTAACAGGTACTACCAGTCCGAGTCGGAGTGGACCTGAGAGTAATGCCAATAAATGGATACTCAAAATACCCCAGAGTTCAAGAATTCGAACGTCAATTCTAGATGCAGCGGTCAGTAAAGAAGGTCATGCTGAAAGTCTTCTGGGATATGGAAATAGCATTAAATGACGTCTACTAAAATGCCCCCAAACCCTCGTTTTTGCAACATTTAGCCAAGAAATTAGTTAGAAAATTTAGCGATTCCAACATTTAAAAGAGAGAAGGTTGTCATTTTAAATGAAACGAATAAAATATAACTAGAATCCAAATTGAAAATATACCCCTAATCACCACCAATACCTCTGATATGCTGATTTTCACCTAATGATTAAGCTGTAACAGTGATAACCTTTTAAAAGAGTGAAATCTATTTCCTCAAACACTGATTTCCGTGAAAAATCTGCAAAAAGTGCTTCATATCGTCAAATCGCCAAATTCAGTTTATTTATGAATTATCAATTAATTATAGACTGACCATCGTATTTATATGTCTGCATTTTTTTTTTGGGGGGGGGGCTTTTTTTCTTTTTCTGCTTTTCTTTTTCTTTTTGTAAAAGTATCAAATTTTATACTTTTCGAAGTAATTGTTTTCCTCAGTATATTGTATACATCATATCTTATTATAATTGAGATTCGGTGGTTGTGTGTCTGTAACTGAAACTACAACACTGCTTATGTCACAATAGCCTCAGAAATTGCCTAAGTCTATCAATGAGTTTTTAATTCATAGTCAAAATTATTAACACACAGAATAAATCTTATTTATTAATGATGTCTCTATGAAAATCTGAGTTAGATTTGCCTCAAAACAGCCCATGTTATTTGATCTATTTGTTTATATATATCTTTTATTCTTTTCTTTTTTCATTAGAAAAGTCTTTTCACGCCGCAATGGAACGGCCTTGATTGACGGGGTTGTATTAGAATCTAGTGAGAATCTAGTTATTTATTTCATAAAATTCATATTGAAAACCGGAAACAGGAAAATTTCCACCTCAGACGCCTACGCCGTATTTCTACACATTCGCTGGCAGGACCACACCATATATTATGTAAATCTTTGTATCTTTAAAATCCTGCTGTGTCTTATATATGGTGTGGTTAATTTGAATACTGGTTTTAACAACAGCGTGTTTAATAAATAATTGCGTGGTGCTAGTGATCTCTAATATTATTGTTTTATTCTTCAACGTATTAAAAATCAATTCTATGAATGATTTTATATGTAAACCGATTAAAATGTAATTAAGATAAGTGTAACCTTTTTTATGCGTTCTTATTTAATTTCGTTAGTCTTTGAAATGTAATATATTTCATTACATTAAAACTTAAATAATTACGCCGTGAGGGCACGTATACTCGCTAGTTTTTTTTTTTTTTTATGAATAACCGAGCCAAGGAAACAAATGGAAGGAAATTTCAAAGATCATATGTAAACATAAAAAACATATGAATAGAGTTGTTCAATGACAAAAAAAAGTATTTATAAGAATTAAAACACCTGTTTTTATTTGCGTAGGTTTCAGATTTATTACTGATGTTTCATAGCTTTTGCTAGCGTTCTTTATATATAATAGCAAATATATGCACCCTCCGGGTGCAAGTATTTAAGTTTTAATATAATAAAATATCATATTAAATTAGAAAGGCTAATGAAACTGAATAAGAATGCAAATAAAAAGATTTGGAACAGAGGGGGGTATGACTGAAAAATAGAAAAACTTTGAAACTAACTCTTCCATCATTTTCCATTACCCCGTCTTTCATTGGTAAATTTTCCTAATTTAACTATTTAGTTTAAATAGGAAGTAAAGAATAATATTACAGTTATTTCATCTTGTTAATGGATTTCTTTTGAGATTTATTGAAGTGATTTTTGGCCATATTCATCAAGATAAAACCAAACAATTAGAAATTAATAATACTAAGCATATATTTATTAAAATCAAATTTTTAAGATCAATATGCAAATTAGCCTTCCCATTCACACTGTAAACCGCTATTTTGTTGTATATATAAATACAACTGCATGTTATTAGCGTGTAGATGTGGTCAACAGTCTTAATGATGTAAAACAATTTTGTTAATAATTGAGGTTTAAATAAAAATAAAATCATGTAGAATGTGATGTAAATAACAAAGGGAATTGTGACTTGTATAGTAATATATTTTCGGTTACAGACAGACAAACCCACAATCTCCATTATAATAAGAAGATATATATATATATATATATATATATATATATATATATTTCATCCATTCATTCATTTTACCATTAATTGTTAACTATATATATATATATATATAATATATATATATATATATGGAGTTTAATTGAAGTCATACCTAATTCTGAAAGTTAATTAGTTAATAATTAATGAATTTAGGCGGGCATATATGTTCAAATGTAAGGCTAAACAAACCGAGAAAATGTCAATCCCTGAATGTACATTTCGAGGGATTGACATTTTCTCGATTTGTTTAGCCTTACATTTGAACATATATGCCCGCTTAAATTCATTAAGTATTAACTAATTAATTTTCAAAATTAGGTATGACTTCAATTAAGCACATATCCTCAAAAAAAATGTCGGCTAAAAAGCCATATCAAATAAACACATTGTTTGTTTACTTACTCTCATATATATATATATATATATATATATATATATATGTGTGTGTGTGTGTGTGTGTGTGTGTGTGTGTGTGTGTAATATTCTTTAAACTAACTTAAAAGAAAGAAAGAAAGAAAGAACCAAAGGAGAAAAAAGAAAGAAAAAGAGTAATCATTGTACGTGTTTGATAAAAATTGACACCGGAACTTTTCTAAAATAACCAAGAATTCTTCTTCTGTGTGTCAAACCGACTGACCCTTAAGTCTGTCCGGCGCCAACAAAAGCGTTTTAAAAGGTTGCATAACACATAAACGAGACAACAAAAAAAAAACTTGACACAAAAAGGAGGAAGTACTCATTTCCTAACCTTTATTTCCTTTGTCAATCTCCGGTGTTGAGCTGGTCAGATTAAACTTGTTGAATGAAAACCAAGACCAAATCAAGCAGATAAAGTCGTCGAGAGAGGGGGTGGGGTGGAGTATGAGAGCACCAAGCGAGGATCGAACCGGCTATTCAGTAGTAATGGAGCAGTGTGGTCAGGTATTTAAGAAGTCCAACCTAACATCACTAATACTAAATCCTCATCTACATTGAGGTGATCAAGTTTATATATTTAATATAAACTCATATACATCATCATCAATCATCATCATCATCAAGTCAGCGCGGATTCCCATGACTCTCTCTCTCTCTCTCTCTCTCTCTCTCTCTCTCTCTCTCTCTCTATTCGTCCCTATCGGTCATCGTTACTGGCAAGTCCTCTGCACGACGTCAGTTTCCATACAGAGCTGATCAATGTAAGTCTTTGCTTTGGACACATGGCCTAGTGGATAAAGGAGTTAGGTTAAGACAGTTCTAAGTGACAGTTATCTCTAGACTTCATGTTCAATCCTGGTCAAGGGCAGCAGTAACATAGAACAATAATTCAAAGAGCTCAACGCCTCTACCCCAGCTATGGTTAGCGGAATGATAACGTGGACTGAATAAAGGGTTAGGTTTAAATTTTAGTGAAGGCTCCCGATTACGACAAGAAGGTTCCCGAGTTCGAAAAGAAGGTTACCGTGTCCGACAAGAAATACCTGAAGAAGGTCGGAGGGCACATCGGCCGAAACGTTGTACAGATAACAATGAAGATGAGGACAATAGTCCGAATAATACAAATAATACTAAGAAAGAAAGATTGTGAAATATTTGCAAAAAAAAAATTGTGAGGAGATATTAAGAAAAAATGAATGAGTGAGTGCGGAGATATGAATAATTAATTAAATGATGATGAATGGTTAGATATTAAAAAAAGAAAGAAGAAAGAGCGGGAGATATTTAAAAAGCAAATAATCAAAAAGAAATTAAGAACGAAAATAAAAAAGAACGAAAGAAGGAAAGAAAGAAAGAAAGAAAGAGAGAATATGGAAGTGAAAAGAAAGAAGAAAGAAAGAAAGAAAGAATATGGAAGGGACAAGAAAGAAGGAATATGAAAGTGAAAAGGAGAAGAAAGAAGAAAGAAAGAAAGAAATATGGAAAGGGAAAAGAAGAGAAAGAATAAAAAGAAAGAAAAATATGAAGGGAAAAGAAAGAAAGAAAGAAGAAGAAGAATATGGAAGTGAAAGAAAGAAAGAAAGAAAGAAAGAAGAAAGAATGGAATGTGATAAGAAAGAAGGAATATGAAAGTGAAAAGGAAGAAAGAAAGACAGAAAGAAGAAGAAGAAATATGGAAGGAAAGAAAGAAAGAAAGACATAAAGAAAAAGAAAGAAATGGAAGTGAAAAGAAAGAAAGAAAGAAGAAAGAAAGAATGTGGAAGTGAAAGAAAGAAGGAATATGAAAGTGAAAAGGAAGAAAGAAAGACAGAAAGAAAGAAAGAAATATGGAAGGGAAGAGAAAGAAAGACAGAAAGAAAGAAAGAAGAAATATGGAAGTGAAAAGAAAGAAAGAAGACAAAAAGAAAGAAAGAAAGAAATATGGAAGGGAAAAGAAAGAAAGACAGACAGAAAGAAAGAAATAATGGAAGTGAAAAGAACAGAAAAGAAGACAGAAAGAAAGAAAGAAATATGGAAGGGGAAAGAAAGAAAGAAAGACAGAAAGAAAGAAAGAAAGAAATATGGAAGGGAAAAAGAAAGAAAGAAAGACAGACAGAAAGAAAGAAATATGGAAGGGAAAAAGAAAGAAAGAAGACAGAAAGAAAGAAAGAAGGAAATATGGAAGGGAAAAGAAAGAACAAGAAGACAGAAAGAAAGAAAGAAAGAAAGAAATATGGAAGGGAAAGAAAGAAAGAAAGACAGAAAGAAAGAAAGAAAGAAGAAATATGGAAGGGAAAAAAAGAAGACAGAAAGAAAGACAAGAAGGAAATAGGGAAGGGAAAAGAAAGAAAAGAGAAGACAGAAAGAAAGAAGAGAAGGAATAGAAGGGAAGAAAGAAAGAAAGAAAGAAAGAAAGAAGAAAAGAAGAAAAGAAAGGTGTGAAGGGGAAAGAAAGAAAGAAAGAAAGAAATAAAGGGAAGGAGAAGAAGACGAGAAGAAAGAGAAAGAAGGAAGAATATGGAAGGGAAAAGAAAGAAAGACAGACAGAAAGAAAGAAAGAAGGAAATATGGAAGGGAAAAGAAAGAAAGAAAGACAGGAAGAGAAATGAAGAAAAGAGAAGAAAGAAGAAAGAGAGGATAAAGGATGAAGAATAGAAAGAAAGAAAGAAAGAAGGAATATGGAAGGGAGAGAAGAAAGAAAGAGAAAGAAAGAAAGAAAGAAAAATTTGGAGGGTGGAAAAGAAAGAAAGAAAGACAGAAAGAAGAAAGAAAGAAATATGGACAGGGAAAAGAAAGAAAGAAAAGAAAGAAGGAAAGAAAGTAAGAAATATGGAAGGGAAAAGAAAGAAAGAAAGACAGAAAGAAAGAAAGAAAGAAAGAAATATGGAAGTGGAAGAAAGTAAGAAGAAGAAAGAAGAAAGAAGAAAGAAGTGGAAGGGAAAGAAAGAAGACAGACAGAAAGAAAGAAAGAAGGAGAAATATGGAAAGGGAAAAGAAAGAAAGAAAGACAGAAAGAAGGAAGAAAGAAATGGAAAGGAAAGAAAGGAAAGAAAAAAAGAAATAAGAGACGAAGAAAAGACAGAAGAAAGAAAGAAAGAAAGGAATATGGAAGGGTGGAGAGAAAGAAAGAAGACAGAAGAAAAGAAAGAAAGAAATATGGAAGGGAAAAGAAAGAAAGAAGACAGACAGAAAGAAGGAAATATGGAAGAAAAGAAAGAAAAGAAGAAAGAAAGAAGGAAAAAAGAAAAAGAAAGGAAGAAAGACAAGAAAGAAAGAAAGAAAGAAAGAAATATGGAAGGGAAAAGAAAGAAAGAAAGACAGAAAGAAGAAAGAAGGAAATATGAAGGGAAAAGAAGAAAGAAAGAAGAAAGAAAGAAAGAAAGAAAGAAATATGGAAGGAAAGAAAGAAGAAAGAAGAAGAAAGAAGAAGGGAGGGAAAGAAAGAAAGAAGACAGAAAGAAAGAAAGAAAGAATATGGAAGGGAAAAGAAAAGAAAGAAAGACAGAAAGAAAGAAGAAGAAAGAAATATGGAAGGGAAAAGAAAGAAAGGAAAGGGAAAGAAAGAAAGAAAGAAGAAAAGAAAATATGGGAAGGAAATTAAGATCGAAGATGGAAGAGAGGAAAGAAAGAATGGAAGGAGAAATGGAAGGGAGAAGGAACGAAGAAAGACAGAAAAGAACAGAAAGAAAGAAAGAAATATGGAAGGGAAAAGAAAGAAAGAAGACAGAAGAAAGAATGAAAGAGAAAATTGGAAGGGAAAAGAAATGAAAGAGAAGACAGAAGAAAGAGAAGAAAGAAAGATATGGAAGGGAAAAGAAAGAAAGACACGAGAAGAAAGAAAAGGAATATGGAAGGGAAAAGAAAGAAAGAAAGACAGAAAGAAAGAAAAGAAAGAAAGATAATTGGAAGGGAAAGAAGAAAAGAAAGACAGAAAGAAAGAAAGAAGAAAGAAATATGGAAGGGAAAAAGAAAGAAAGAAGACAGAAAGAAAGAAGAAGAAAGAAATATGGAAGGGAAAAGAAAGAAAGAAAGACAGAAAGAAAGAAAGACAAAAGAAAGAAAGAAAGAAATATGAAGAGTCCGCGAAGAAAGAAGAAGTAACGATACAGAAAGAAAGATGCAAAGAGAAGATAAGAAAGAGAAGAAAGAAAGAAATATGGGAGGGTAAAAAGAAGAAGACAGAAAGAAAGACAGAAGAAAGAATATGGAAGGAAAAGAAAGAAAGAAGAAGAAAGAAAGCAAGAAAGAAGAAAAGGAAGGGAAAAGAAAGAAAGAAGAGAAGAAAAGAAAGAAAGAAGAAATATGGAAGGAAAAGAAAGAAGAAGACAGAAAGAAAGAAGAAAGAAGAAATATGGAAGGGAAAAGAAAGAAAGAAGACAGAAGAGAAAGAAAGAAAAATGGAAGGAGAAAGAAAGAAAAGAAAGACAGAAAGAAAGAAAGAAAGAAAGAAATATGGAAGGGAAAAGAAAAAGAAAGAAAGACAGAAGAAGAAGAAAGAAGAAATATGGAAGGGAAAAGAAAGAAAGAAAGACAAAAGAAAAGAAAGAAAGAAAGAAATATGGAAGGGAAAAGAAGAAGAAGACAGAAAGAAGAAAGACAGAAAGAAAGAAAGAAAAGAAATATGGAAGGGAAAAGAAAGAAAGAAAGACAGAAAGAAAGAAAGAAGAAAGAAAGAAAGAAGAAAAGAAATATGGGAGGGAAAAGAAAGAAAGAAAGAAGAGAAAGACGAAAGAAGAATATGGAAGTGAAAAGAAGAAAGAAGACAGAAGAAAGAAAGAAGAAGAATGGAATGAAAAGAAAGAATAAAGACAGAAAGAAAGAGAAAGAAAAAGAAGAAAAAGAGAAAGGAAGGAAAGAAAAAGAAAGAGAAAGAAAAGAAATAAAAAAGAAAGAAAAGAAAGAAATATGGAAGTGAAAAGAAAGAAAGAAAGAAGACAGAAAGAAAGAAATATGGAAAGGGAAAAGAAAGAAGAAAGAAAGAAAGAAGAAGAAAAAAAATGGAAGTGAAAAAAGAAGAAAGAAAAGAAAGAAATATGGAAGGAAGAAAGAAAGAAAGACAACAGAAGAAAGAAAGAAAATATGGAAGGGAAAGAAAGAAAGAAAGAAAGAAGAAAGAAAGAAAGAAGAAAAAGAAAAAAGACAGACAGACAGAAAAAAGAATAGAAGAGAAAAGAAAGAAAGAAAAAAGAAAGAAAGAAAGAAAGAATATGGAAGTGAAAGAAAGAAGAAAGAAGAAGAAAGAAAGAAATATGGAAGGGAAAAGAAAGAAAGAAAGAAAAAGAAAAAGAAGAAAAGAAAAAAGAAAGAAAGAAGAAAAAAGAAATATGGAAGGAAAAGAAAGAAAGAAAGAAAGAAAGAAAGAAAGAAATATGAAGGGAAAAGAAGAAAGACAGACAGACAGAAAGAAAGAAAAAAGAAAAGAAAGAAGAAAGAAAGAAGAAAGGAAGAAATATGGAAGGGAAAAGAAAGAAGACAGAAAGAAAGAAATATGGAAGGAAAAGAAGAAAGAAAGACAGAAAGAAGAAGAAGAAAGAAAGAAGGAAATATGGAAGGAAAAGAAAGAAAGAAAGAAAGAAAGAAGAAAGAAAGAAAGAAATATAAGAAGAAGAAAGAAAAGAAAGAAAAGAAAGACAGAAAGAAAGAAATATGGAAGTGAAAAGAAAGAAGAAAGACAGAAAGAAATAAATAATATGGAAGTGAAAAGAAAGAAAAGAAGACAGAAAGAAAGAAAGAAATATGGAAGGGAAAAGAAAGAAAGAAAGAAAGAAAGAAAGGAAGAAAGAAATATGGAAGTGAAAAGAAAGAAAGACAGAAAGAAAGAAAGACAGAAAGAAAGAAATATGGAAGGGAAAAGAAAGAAATAAAGAAAGAAAGAAATAAAGAAAGAAAGAATATGAAAGTGAAGAGAGAGAAAGAAAGGAAGAATATGGAAGTGAAAAGAAAGAAAGACAGAAAGAAAGACAGAAAGAAAGAAAGAAAGAAATATGGAAGGGAAAAGAAAGAAAGAAAGACAGAAAAAAAGAAAGAAATATGGAAGGGAAAAGAAATAAAGAAAGACAGAAAGAAAGAAAGAAATATGGAAGAGAAAAGAAATTAAGAAAGAAAGAAAGAAAGAGTATTGAGATAATAAGAAAGAGTGGGATATATTAAGGAAGAAAGGAAAACTTCCAAGACCTTCTGAAAAGGAGGGTAGAACGAGGAGGAAGAAATGAACTTGGTTCTGGACACACACACACACACACACACACACACACACACACACACACACACACACACACAAGCTGCAACTGAAATTACAGCTAGGGGACTTCAACATCGCAGGAGACCTAATGGAACCAACATTTCACGTTTTTAAAACAGATACCAGAGGCATCATCCGATTTAAAAAAATATTGATTTTACATTTTATTTTTATAACAGACTTAAATCAATACATATCCCTCTCGCTATTCCAAATAGCGTGAAAGAAAGCAGCATTCTTTATATTAATAATCGTGTTCCTTAATTGTACGACTGTTATCATCTTGCAACACCGTCTGGTTAAAAATAAGACTGTTCAAATCGTCCAAGATGAAATGCAAAAATGTAAATCCTGATTATTTGGTGTTGCTTATCCACCGAATTCTTATTTCTTATGAGTGTCGTTACATCAACTAAATAATGGACCGTTCCGTTTTTATTATAAAGAAAGAAAGGGAAATAAAAGCACATGCTATACAGAAAAATATAATAAGGCAATAGGGGGGGATAGAGGGACGAGCGTGTGGGAGCAATATAGCTAATCTGTTTCAATAGAACGTGATGAATTGATGAAAAGGAGGAAAGAAAGGGGAAAAGTGATATAAACCAGTAGTTCTATTAGAAAAAAATAAGCTAGAAAAAAACTTTACTCGTTGGATCACCCATTAAGCTCTTGGTAGATTATTGTGATCAGGAAAAAGTGAGTTTGCAAAGCGAATTATTAAAAATATTTTTTTTGAATAAACACAGCTGGAGAATTAAAAACAACAACATTGAAACCATGTTGCTAAAATTTGCAATTAAGTAAAAAATAACCCGTTTCTTACTACATATTCTGCCTGTCACTTTCCCCCTCTCTCTATATATATATTGATAAATTACTCCTTATATATATCTCTGTAAGGGTAACGATGATATATACTGGCATCAATTTCCAATATGTTATATAGCGGCTTCTTCAAATTCACGCTCCTAATTCGTGTACGTTAGTCATCGGGGATATATATGGTCACGTAGTCGGACTTAAGAAACCACAACACATGGGTATAGTAGGAGTTGACTTTATTTCTCTCCCTCGGCTGGTGGGTGGAGAGCGTTGACAATGACTACTACTACTACTACTACTACTGCTGGGATGGTGAGGTGGAAGGGGTGGACGAACCTCACTGCCCGCTGGACCGTGTCGACGGTCGCTCCTTGTGCTCTGTTCGCCGTCCGCCGTCCGCTGTCTGACTCTGTCGGTACGAAGCCTCAGGCCTTTTATATTGATAGGTACTCCTACGCATCTTTATCTTTTGATCTGGTTTTTACATCCGCTAATATGCCTAGCCATTTTTATCTTTTGATCTGATAACGGACGTTTGTTATATATTTCTTTATCTTCTCCCTGTTTCCTTGGCCGGAAAGCCTCGCTTTCGTTTTCACCTTTTTTTAAATATATATTTTTATAAATCTCTTTGTCTTTTTGCCGGAAGTTCCGTCTTCCGGGGAGGACAATACAACAAAGAGGTATGTGTTAGAGGGAGATTGAACTTCCCACTTTATTTGTATGTTATATATAAGACATCACTTAGCTTCTGGCTGCTGCTGATGAAAATTAACATACTAATAAAGTGGAAAGTCAGAATTAGAACTAATTAAAACGTTGTTTTTTTTCTTTCAAACATAACTCAATGGAAACAATCATTGATTCACTCAGCTTTAGTATAATAATAGATAGATATTCTAGTGCAGCGTTCTAGTTTAGAACAGAAACAGGTTGGCTCGCAGATGCAGCTTCTTATATGGTCACTTGTACCTGGATGCAGAATAAAATGGAATGGTCGAACCCATGTTGAAAAGACTATTTCTGAGAATCCCGGTCCTTAGAATTCACCGCTTTGTTTTCAAAAGATGGCACTCCCAGAAATAGAAACTTGGTGGGAGAAACTGGTGGTGAATTCGTCTGATGCAGGAACCCTGTGTCCGAACAGCAAAGTTGCCTGGAGTCTGTTGGATCTGTCTCGGGACGAAACTGTGGAGTCTTTTCATGTTGACCCGGCCTCTTTTGTCTTGTCAGAATCGCCCAAGACTCATCAATCATAAGTAGCTTCCGCTCTATCAAGTCCTAAAAATAACCATTTCCCTCTCTAAACTGGCGTCAGCCTATATCGCTACATTAACCTTCAAAAGGGGCATTGGCCTCTATGTGAACTCTGATGAAACAGATTTCATGTGTTTTAAACAAGATGGAGACATCTACACACTGGATGGAAAAACGTTGAAGGGGAGGGGGTGAGAGAGAGAGAGAGAGAAAGAGAGAGAGACAGACAGTAAGTAATGGGAATCCGTATTGTTGAAGCGACCACATGAGAGAGAGAGAGAGACAAAGACAGAGACAGAGAGATGGGGAATGAGAGAGAGAGAAAGAGAGAGAGAGAGAGAGAGACAGAAAGTAATGGGAATCCGTATTGTTGAAGCGGCCTGATGAGAGAGAGAGAGAGAGGGGGTGAGATAAAGAAAGAGAGAGAGAGAGAGAGAGAGAGAGAAAGTAATGGGAATCCGTACTGTCGAAGCACCCCGATGAGAGAGAGAGAGAGAGAGACAGACAGACTGACAGTAATGGGAATCCGTATTGTCGAAGCGACCTGATGAGAGAGAGAGAGAGAGGGGGGGGTGAAAGAAAGAGACAGACAGACAGACAGAAAGTAATGGGAATCCCTATTGTCGAAGCGACATGGGAGAGAGAGAGGGGGGAGGGGGAGAGAGAGAGAGAGAGAGAGAGAGAGAGGGTGGGTGGGAGTGAGAAAGAGACAGACAGACAGAAAGTAATGGGAATCCGTACTGTCGAATTGACCTGATGAGAGAGAGAGAGGGTGAGAGGGAGAAAGAGAGAGAGAGACAGAAAGTAATGGGAATCCGTACTGTCGAATTGACCTGATGAGAGAGAAAGGGGGTAGTGAGATAGAGAGAGAGGAGAGAGAGAGAGAGAGAGAGAGAGAGAGAGAGAGAGAGAGAGAAGGTAATGGGAATCCGTGCTGTCAATGAGACATCATGATGATGATGATGATGATGATGATGATGAAACAAAGTATAATAAACCGGGTCATTTAAATAACCAGAGAGTACGCAGTAATCTTGACAGTTTGGCATTTTTTTCTTGCTTTACATTAACGTCTTAAAATAAAGTCACCTTTTATTTTTTTTATTTTTTATTTATATATATTTTTTTTTTTTTTCAAATCTGATGGTCTTCAAAAAATTTCGTATTCTGTCGACAGAAATTTTCCCATTGATTCGCGATTTCTTGGAAATAATTCAATTCACCATTCTCTTTTGTGCAGCTTTGTTCGAGTGTTCGAGCCAAAATATTGATTTCTGATTCAAGAGGTGGCCAGAATTTTACATGAATATACTGCTAATGTTTTTATTTTGGCTCCTACACGTCTCCATACTTTTCTCGTCTTCCGACCCAGACAAATGACTTGATAATACTGCTTTACTTGTTTCTTTTGTGACTGGAATACATGACACGTTTTAATTAAATTTTCTCTCTATTCTTACATTATGAACTGCAGCGATAAGAAAGTTGCGACTGTTCCAATTAAGTGATTACTACGTATAAAAGTATTGATTTTTGCATAAAATTGCGTTAGAGCTCAAATTGAGGCCGGGAACATGCTTAGTTGAGGTTATAGAATTCTTTCATTTCACATGCCTAGGGCAATCAGTCCTTGGGGGCGTCATGTTAGTGTAAGACAAATAATTCATGCTTGAAAAAAAAAACTCTGTATTTCTTTTTATCTTTATTTGTATGACAAAAAGTGAAGCATACACGTACAAAGAAACCGTAAACTGGATTCAAAATCGCGCTTAGATGCGAAGGTGAAGCAAGTCTTACGCAGGAACCTATATATCATATAAAGTAAAAAGACTACGTTCATTGTCATATTGACGAAGTCTTTTTGGAATGAATTTTGCAAATATCTTTGACATTTAGAAAGTCGATGCTAAAGTACCGAACGGACTTTGTAACTTAGATGTGTAACCCAAAAAATTGAAACGAGAAAACCAATTTTTTAATTTACTTTTAGGGGGAATTCACATTTTAAACGGAGTCAAATGAAAGAGCAGACTCCGCAGCTAAATCGGCTCTAGATTTGATCCCCGACAATTTCAAGATACCATACACTGATTTAAAACCTAAAATCAATAGAATCCTTCATACAAAATGGCAACAACACTGGAATAACAACATCCACAATAAACTCTTCCTAATCAAACCCACTTTGGGAGGCTGGAAGACCAACTTAAGGAAGTCTAGAAAGGAACAAGTCATTATGTCCCGATTACGCATTGGTCATACAAGACTAACGCACTCCTATATACTCAAACAAGAAAAACAACCACAATGTGGAACATGTCAAACACCTTTGAATGTTAAACACTTATTCGTGGAATGCAGGTTTTTTGCTCACATCAGAAACCGTTATTTTAAAGCAAACAATATGAAAGATCTGTTTGAAAATGTCAACATGGAGGATATTCTCTCCTTTTTGAGGGAAATAAAATTATACCATAGAATATAGACATGAAACAAATCAATACCATACAACATAATCCCCAATAATGCTAACACATTGTTAAAACCAATCACTAAAAAGTATAAATTTAAATACATGATATGTATAACTTTCTAACCGTTAGGCATGACATAACCCCAGATGGGTTGATATACCGTTAAAATCAATAAACAAACAAATATATAAATATTCAAAGTGCAATATCAGTTACAATATCAACTCTAACACGACTGGTAAGTCATTTATATTTTTTTAAACGTTTGAACACCTACACTTACAGTTATTCATGCTTCAAAGAAATCGTTATTTGTACTAGAAAAATAAAAAAAAAACGCCCTCCGGAAAAAAAAAGCCATTGAAAGATATTGCTTGAGGAGGTGGAAGTTAAAAATTAAATGTCGGAGAGTTTGAACCATAAATCATGAAATCATCCAATTTATTAAAGGAGTAAAAAAAAAAATTAAAACAATTTGAAATCGAAACTAAGTTCTATTAACTTTGAATATCTATTAAAATAAAACAAACTATATATAAATATATGATATTTTAAAAAACAATGAGGACTGTCTAATGTTGCATGCTCAAATCTTGAGTGTATTTATTCTATGACGATTTCGGATATAGTGACGTAAGCAGTGACGTAGTTTTTGTTAGAGACAAAAACCGGAAGCGAATCTCCATTATTAATAGATATTGTTGGCATCCTTCCGTCTACGAGAGACGATGGAGTAGTGTCCACGTTTTTTTGGAACTACATAGCCTGGGTGGGTTCATATGGATGATGAGCTGTTGCCCAAGCAGCAAATCCTCCCTTTCCACACTGCCGCTGTTATCCAAAGGAGAGGTAAGGAACCAATGCAGTTTGGCAACGGTAGTGTCGCAGGAGTTGCTGTGTAGTACTGGATCACACCACCTTAGGGACTCCGGCTCCTGATTTATTTTCGGGGTTTACTCCCCTAGCATTTCCTTGAAAGACAGCAGAGTGTTTCTATCGGAATTTATGTTGTTCTATTAATGTAACGAATGCAAATTGTCAGCTTAATGATATATTTGAGATAATATGGGTGTTATGGTTGCAAGATAATAATCGGCTAGAAATCACAAGGTTCCTAGTTCGATACCGGTCCCCGCCAACTCAGCGTATGAGTAGCACAGGGATCTGTGCGGTAAAGTAAGGAGCTGATGGTAGGTGTGGCGCTCCACCTCAGATGCTAAAAAACAATCTCCTTGGTCTAGTGCTAGTGAAAAGGGGATAGACTCCCTCGCTGACTGGCTGATACCGACTTTTAGCCGCCCCGTCGACTTTACTTTTTACTTACATTTGAGTTAAGGTAGCGTTGACATGGAGTCAACAGCTGTTTAATGGCAGTTTCTCACTAATGCGATCTTCAGACCAGAAAAACAATTTTTGGTCTGAAGATCGCATAGGCGAGGAACTGTAAGTAAGCAGGTGTTGCTTCCTGCTCATGTAGTCGAATAAGACTTGCTTTCAAAGTTTAACGTTACAAAAGTTTTGATAAACAATCGTTATTTATTTATTTGTTTATTTTGTTTATCAGCGTTTTCCATTTACTGTGAAAATGTCTCGATCTTGTTTAAAAACAGGATCTCGTTTTTTTTTGTTTTTTTTTCATATCTGAGTTCATGTAGAGACTAATAAATCTTGCTACCTGTCCGGGCCACATAGATTAGGCTTTTGCAGGTGTAATTGCGAGAATCGCTAAACTTAAAAAAATGTTGTAATTTTTCTATTATTGTTATTTATTATTGTTATTTCATTTTGTATTTAACATAATAATAGATAGAATATATGTATACATGGATAAACTCGTGGCCGAAACACGTGTCAGTATAATAAAGTAAAATAAGATAAAACAAATCCTATTTTATCCACTCAAAATTTTCTCTCCTTTATTTTTCCTGGAAATTACACCCACCCAGAAATAAATAAACAGGCTAATGCTTAATAATAAAACAAAAAGGGTAGGCAAAACCTGGAATGATAATCAGACATTTTTGAACAGACACACACACACACACACACACACACACACACACACACACACACACACACACACACACACACACACACACACACACACACACACAAACACACACGCGCACATAAACACACAGTTACACACACAGACTCGCAGAGAATTTGGAAGATATAAGACCCAAATCAGAATGGAGGATCACTAACAACAGCTTTCTATCTCGAAATATTAAGAATAAATTAAAGGTTAACAAACAACACCATAGTTACCTTATTTTCTTTACACTTTCATTGTAATAGCCTTTAAAACCAACCACCAAACCAATATATATATATATATATATATATATATATATATATATATAATATATATATTGGTTTGGTTTGGTTTGGTTTGTTTTGCGGCTTATCAACCTGAGTGGGTCATTTAATGCCGATAAAGTTTTAAAGTAAATCAATTCTTAATGGATAATACAATTTCTTTATAAATACATTTTTCTATTTAACCCATAGATGGAACCCTAACAGGTACTACCACTCCGTATATATATATATATATATATATATATATATATATAATGTTCCCCTTAGTTTTTCTCTTTCCCCATTATAAATAAATTCCATCTCTAATTAACGATTTACATATTTTACTTCGTTCCAAAGTTTGTAAGTCCAAGGTGAATGATTGGTGTAATAAATTCAAAGTATGTAATACATCTCTAAGAATAAGTAGTATTTATCTTTATATATAATTAATTCTTAAAATCTCATATCCTCTTAAAATTACGATCAGTCTAGTATTACTGATAAAGGAAATATAGTATTGGCATTTCAGTCTCGGAAGACTATAATAAGGTTTTTGTGGCCTTGAAGTTACAGCGCCTCCCGTGACTGAGAAGTCCGATGTTTGAAAAACATTATGGGCCACAGATTTTGCATTTGAAGGCTGTCCCTGAAGATGTTGATGTGCCAGTGCTTCATGGTGTTGCGCCAGGGTGACTTCTGACATGAACAGTCCTCTACGGAGATTCTGTCGCCACCGAGGGCGGCCCTGAGCCAAATTTTCCCAGCGAGAAGGGGGAAATTTGGAATATTAGAGATGGAAATATAACATTTTACTTTTATTGTCCACATGTTTTCTTTTATTTCATCTATTTATATATTCTGTATATAATAATAATTTAAAATAAAATGAAATATATTTCTTATATTTATTATTCTTTTTTAATTAATAATAATTTATTTTATTTTATAACTGAATTTAAAATTTTTTTAGTTGACTATCATTATCTCTAATTCAAATATAACCTAAATTACATTCTAACCGGAAATGAAATAGACAGAATTGGCTACAGTATATGTTCTAATCATTTCTCAACATAATTTTTTAAAGGTAAATATCCGTTTAATCCGAGTTTGTTTTGATTTTTCAATTTCCTAATATTCTAATATATTAATTTAATGCTTCAAAAGAGTTCAGTAAAAATATTTTTTCCAAAATAATTTCGATAATTTTTTCTAATTAATTCTTATTCATATATATATATATATATATATATATATATATATATATATATATATATATATATATTGGAGATTCACCACGGAAATTGCCGAACGCTTTCAAAATTTAAATTCAATACAAAATTCAACGTTCCTTTATAGTATTCCTTTTTTAACGTTCACGGCAGTGTCGTAATATATGTATTAAAAAACACACGTAAGCCTCTGAAGTTGGGATTTTATCCCGAAAATTTATTAAACAGGTAAATAAACATCAATTTCATCATCTATCATTGTATTGTCAATAGTCTTCTAATTTCTATTTTATTTTCCTTATATATATATATATATATATATATATATATATAATCTTCATACAATGACTGCTATTTACACAGTAGCATTGCAACCGACAAAGCCTTCATCAGATGATGACTCTGGGTTCGGCATGGTTTCGGGGCCGAAGCCTCATTACCACTATCCCAGAGTGCCCCAGCAGTATCTCACAATACCACCAGACTTTGTCAGTTTGATGTCACAATATAGGATTGCCATATCCACGCTGATGCGGTTAGGGCTTTCCCTGGATTTTTTTATGTATTTCTTCTTGTCTGGCGGAGAAAGTTCAAGTTTAGACAAAAATGCCAAGGTTCGAAAAAAGTTTTTTTCGAAAATTAAAAATGTGATTAATAGCGGTCTGTAGAGCAGGATAAAACATTTAAATCAAAGTTTGAGCCTGATCGCACCATTTTTCTTGCTGTCTTTACAGTGTAAACGTGGCCGCTCTACCAGCAATATGAACCAAGGAAGAAAAAAGAGCAGTGACCCGATTTTTCTGGTTGAATAGAGTCGGACACTTTAAAACTCTTTTATCCACTAATACACACTTCTACACAGTAGTGCACTGTCCCCGTATTGTACTAAAAACCTCCAATTAAATTCAGCCTTCTGAAATTGATCACATGACTACAACAGTGCCAAGCGCACATGTCCAGAACACAGTGTGACAATAATAAAGATATATTATGGTGAGAGTGCGGATAATTTTTGACTGGTGTTGGCTGGACTAAAAGACTAGATAGGTAATATTTACAGCCACCCAATAATCATATGCATGTAAACTAAGCTAATTCTTTCTCAGTCAAATAATGTTTATATGGTGACTGATTTGCTTCCAATGATAAAAGTAGAAAACCTGTGTCCATGTCAGTTTTACTGTTGTAACAGTTTTCCATGATGATATCGATGTTTCTATTCAGGAAGGATTAGAGGATTCTAATTAGCCTTTCATATATATCTTCCATACCTTAACTCATCCCCCTGTAGCAGTCTCATTACTGTCTGTTACATGTGTAGGATTCAAAGTGATAATACTTGATGATAAAACTCCAACAATTTTTGATAGACAAAACATTTTATATACAGCACAGAATAAACAGGGTACATAATACATAGAGGTGTACATAAACATACATACATAAGTAATATAAGTACATATACAAGAGTAGAGATAATGACACATTCATGAATGGTAAAATACAAGATATTTAGGTATCAAGGAGATACCTAAATGTACATAAAAACGTAGTTACGGATACATGAATAAAGGATGGTCATAATTCGTATAGTAGACTTACTAGCAGTGAGTGGCCAGTGTTAAGGGCCGAAGCCCCAACAAGAAAGGGGTAGACCGTGTCTAACCTATGTGTCTCCTAGGTCGAGCAACAGGAAAAGAGAAAGAGCGTTCAAATCAGCCGCTTAAATATCAAGGGAACCAGCGAAACTAAACGGGCAGACAACTCCCCAGGCAAATCCGAAAATAACGCCTACACATGATTTAGAAATAAAAATCTCGGATACGACTATCCTCATCAAGATTGTATTTTCTTAATGCATGAAACTGGCAGTAATGAGGTTGGGGAGTGATGAAATATCCATTCATTTTAAATAAGTGTGTGAGAAAGAAATATCCAGATAATGCATTTATTTATGGATGAACACTTCAGCTTTGTTAGGGCATTTCGGTTATACATATATATATATATTGTATTGAGCTCGGCCATCAGTCGTTTATTTGATCATTAAAGCATCATTCATGTGTTTTTATAGAAGAGAAAGTGGACGGGAGAGGGGTGGATATGGGAAAGAAGTCGGGGGGATGGGATAGCGTTTGTGAGAATTTAATTGGTCAGATGGGAAGCACGGCGAAATATATCTCCCACATATACTTGTCTGAGTTTTGTCCCTTTGTCCACATTTCTCCCTCTAATCTTTACTACATTCTGTCGGATTTACTCTATCCTCATATCCTATATATATATATATATATATATATATATATATATAGGTATATGTAAAAACAACATTTTTTTTGTGATGAAATAAATGCAAATTTTGAAAAAAATTATTTTTAGTAAATCCGAACTATAATAGCGTCCGCAGAACTAACCGACGTTATTTACAGTCCAAAATGTGACATTGAGTAAAGAACTTCAACAAACACCATGGGATCTTGCTCAACGGCCTGATGATTGCCCCTTGGCATGAAACCTGGGTCGCTGTTTATAATGAACATTGATCTGTGAAAACTTTGTAAAATATATATATATATATATATATATATAATATATATATATAAATCATCATCAGAGGAACATTACGGAGTGATTTTATGCGCTCCTACAAAAAACGTAAAAGAAAACGAAAATATAACATATTTCGATATTCTGAACTGCCTTCAATTCTTTATTTTCGTTTCATTTCAAATTAAACACCTCCCATATATATATATATATATATATATATATATATATATATATATATATATATATATATATATGAAGAATATTTAAAGTTTTTTCCTTACATTTATTGCATGTTTATAATCAGATAATGGAAACCAATCCGACGGATATATCTGTATATTAATAGTCGTGTTCCTTACGAGTCCAACCGTTATCATCTTGCAACACCCTCTGCTTAAAAATGAGACCGTCTAAATCGTCCAAAATGAAATTCATAGTCCTATGTTAAGAAATGTAATTTCCGCTGGTGTTGGAAGTAACACTCTTTGCCGGATCTTTCACTTTTTTATCTTCAAAGTCAGAAGAAGAATGACTGAAATTTTACCACAGTAAAGCAGAAAATCCAATATACTGACTGGATTTGACATGTAAAATAATTCTGAGCTGTTTTCCTTACTATGTTTTTACCATCTATATATATATATATATATATATATATATATATATATTATCAAAAGACACACGTTAATAACCTACTAGAGTTTCACCATAAGGATCTTTAGGGTAAATCTACTGGATTAATCAAGATATTGATTAATTGCAGTTGATTGCACGTGTGTATTTTTTGCGATAAACGGTTGGTTCTAACCGTTTATCGCTAAAAAATACACACGTGCATATATATATATATATATATATATATATATATATATATATATATATATATATATAATAAACCCTACGCACAGGCAGGAATTTAACAGGTTTAAATTCAGAGTCTTTACTCTACTATACTGGTTGTCTAACCAAAGTTAAAGAGCCCAGTCCCCCATTCTATTTACCCATAGAAGAAAAATAGTTAAATACAAACCTTTTCCCAAGAGTATGTGAAGTGCGCAATGTAAAGTGCAAATGGCCTCGTCCAGGTTTTGAACTCAGCCGGGTCGATTTCATACGATGACAAAAAAAAAACAATAAAAGAATAAAGAAAGAAAGACTAATACAAAAATATAGTACTAAATGAACAATGAATTTGTATATTATTACAGGTAACGGCACCGTTTTTGACCTCACACAATAAAACTTCACCTTTATTACGTCATCACGGATAGCAAGAAACTTTGTTTCTTCGTACAGTTACAAGATATCTTGAATGTAAAGCTTATTTTTAAATATTTAATTTACAATCCGATTTGCCCATTTAAAATGGCTGGTGATCAAAAAGAAAGAAAAAGAAAAGAACAAAAGCAATAAAATTGGAAATATAATATGTCTAAAAAATCTCATCAATGACATTTTATCGCACTTTCATTTTTGGAGAGGAACATTTCAAGTACATATAAAACTGTCAAAAAGTCTATTAAGTATATAACTTATATACGTCATTGATAATGAGGTTGTTTCTCAAAAACTGGTTAAGAGAGATCTCTCTTGAACAGGCATGGGCAACCCTATTCGAGAAGTGGGTCACATGGGACATGGTTTTGGTATAAGTTTGGCTGTACTACTAAAAATTCAAGGTATTGTGTTGGTACATAATTGTTACAGCTTTTTTGTTTTTAACAAATTCTATTCAACAAAAAAGAAAAAAAAAAGAAAATCAGACACGTTCGGTTTTGTTCTTGGAGAGTTCGTGGGGGACACATCCAGGCAATTTCCATACTTTTCCGAGATGACCGATGGTCGAATGGTCCACATCGAAGGCTTTGGCTAACACTCTCGTTGTCAAGCTTTCGTCCTATTCCATGGCTGTAAAAATGCCAGCTCGTTGAAATGTGATGGTCGACCTCTTCCGTTGTCATATGTTCCACATATCTAACACCGGTTTCGACCGGGGGTACAGTGAGTTTCGGCCACTAGACCTTACAAGTTAATAGCGTCGATCCCAGGGGGCTATCCCTCCAGGCAACACCTGCCCCCTTGGCGGCAGGGCTGGGTTTATTACCCAGCGCCTGAGGTGCCCCCCTTGAGGGGGAATGCCAAAGGGATCGACGCAATTTTTGTTCTTTCCCACCCATGAGCTTCGGCTTGTGGGTGGGCCCACGTTAAAACGAGGCCTTGTGCCCAGCCCATACAAGTGGGTTATGAGGCAAATACCTCTTCCTTTGTCATCTACGAGATTTATATCACCCGATTTAAACTTGCTGAACCATCTTTCAACTTGGCTTTTTGCTGATTGTTCCTTCACCAAAAAGTCCATTGAGATCACAAAATGACTGTGCTGCATTCCAACCTTTCTTGAAGTGGTAGAGCATAATATGACAAATGTGGATATGATTTTCAATACGCATTCTGAAAAGAGAGGATTATTTTTATGAAACAAATTAAACAAACCACCAACTGTTATTGTTTTTTATGAATAAAATTTATTGAAAAGAAAAACGTAATAATTATGCACCAGCCAACAATATCAAAGCAAAAATAGATAAGACGCAATAGAATAGCCAATGTAGGATGTGTGAAGACAGATTCGAAATGGTTAATCATGTAATAAGTGAATGCAGCAAACTAGCACAAAAGGAGTACAAGACTCGGAACGACTGGGTAGGAAAGGTGATCCACAGGGAATTTTGCAAGAAATTAAATTTTGACCATGTTACCTAATGATATATGCACAATCTGGAATCCGTTCATAAGAATGTGATGCATAAAATTATTTGGGACTTTGAGATACAAACGGATCACCTAATCCCAACCATAAGACTGGACCCAGTGCTAATTAACAAGAAATGTGATCTAGTGGGATCTAGTGGAGTCTTCCATTCCGGTAGACCACAAAGATAACGAAAAGTTAGAATTATAAGAATTGAATGTATTATTCTTATAATACGATATAATACAGCATGATATGACAAATGTGGATATGATTTCCGATAGGGATTCTGAAGAAAAGATGATTATTTTTATGAAACAAATTAAATAAAGCGCCAATTGTTATTGTCTTTTATCCATTAATTAATTTTAAAATTAGGTATAACTTCAATTAAGCACATATTGTCACCAAAATTGTCGGCTATCGCCATCTCAAACAGACTGTTTGTTCACTCTCATATATATATATATATATATATATATATATATATATATATATATATAGTTAAAAGAAAGGAAATGAATCCAACAATATGAGTATGAGAAGGTGGAATGAAAACATCACACAATGCTGTTAAAAAGAAAACAATTTATAATATAATCATAGCTGATACTGATCGATATTTCGATTTTACAAAAATCATCATCAGAGCTCATTCACTCCGTGATTGTTTGGGTCGGAGAAGAATGTCAAATCAGTTCACAAACAAAAAAAACCTAATTCTGCAAAAAAGAACGAAAGTTGTTACATTATTCACAGTTTTCATTCCACCTTTTCATACTCATGTATATATATATATATATATATATATATATATATATATATATATATTATATATATATATATATATGCAAAATATCTTATTTTGCATCTTGTTCTTATCTACTTATTTATTTTTAGATGGTTCCATATATGGTAGGGCTTTTATTTTTTTGTTTTTATGATACAATTTGAATTATTTTTACAGTTATGCTTGTGGTAATCTGTTTCATGGTTTCCAGTTTTCAAACAAACAAACTGTTATGAACGACTTGTATTTAGTAATTATTCAAAACGTAACGTGACGTCAACAGAATATGAATAAACATCCAGGAAGAACTGAAAAGCTCAAATTTATAATAGCCAACTTGTTTGAAAATTGGAAACTATGAAACAGTCTATTAGATGAAAAACCTTATAAATAATAAACTATGAGGTTCTGGTGTGTTGAAGTGCATTGAATATACTAGCAAAAGTATGCAACCCCCTGAGACCAAGTATTTAAGTTTTAATGTAATAAAATATTATATCAAATTATAAAGACTACCGACACTAGATAAGAACGAATATAAAAATATTACACAAATTTAATGTTATTTTTAATATTTCTATATAAGATTATATATACGATTATTTTTAATACGTTACAGAATAACATGATGAGATTAGAAATCAGTAACAGCAACTAATTATTTATTAAACTCAATTTTGTTAAAATCATTATGAAAATTATTCCAACCATAAACTATGTAAATATCTATCCATTCAATAAATAAGGTGAATTTTACCTAAGACGTTGGCAATAGGAATCACTGTTTACAGTTACACCATTTTCTCTATACATAGGAGGACCATTTGATGAATAAGGTGAATAAAGGGATATATAACACTTATTTCAGGATTTTAAATGCATTAATTGTACTAGCAAATATATGCATCCTCCGGGTGCAAGTATGTAAGTTTTAATGTAATAAAGTATTGTATTAAATTAGAAAGGCTAATGAAACTAAATAAGAATACAGATAAACAGATTTGAAACAGAGGGAGTATAATAAAAGATTTGAAACATAGGGAGTATAATAAAAAATGGAACAACTGAAACTTACTCTTCCATCACTCTCGTCTTTCATTGTTATTTTTCTAATTTAAGTATTTAGTTATAAGAGGAAGTAAAGAATAAAATGACAGTTATTTTATCTTGTTAATGGATTTCATTTAAGATTCATTGAAGAGATTTTTGCTTATATTCATTAAAATAAAACCAAACAGTCAGAAATCAATAATACTAAGCACATATTTATTAAATTCGATTTTTTAATATTAATATGCAAATTAGCCTTCCCGTTCACACTGTAAACCGCTATTTTGTTGTATATATAAATATAATTGCATGTTGTCAGTATGTAGACATAGTTAACAGTATTAATAATGTAAGACAATTTTATTAATAATTGAGGTTTAGATAAAAAAAAAATAAAATCATGGAGAATGTGATATCAATAACTAAGAGAATTGTGACTTGGGTAGGAATATAGTTTCGATTACAGACATACAAACACACAATCTCCATTATAATAAGATGGGCAATTTTGCGACAAATCTAACTCAGCTAAACTTTAATAGAGCCCTGGTTAATAAATAAGATGCTAATTAAGATTAAATAATGACTATTTCATAATCGTTGAGAATATAAATTAAATACGTAACGTCGGTAGTGACGTAGTTGACAAGTTGGTGGGAACAGGCATCGAACCCGGCACTTTGTGATTCCTATGCGGGTGATCTACCAACTGAGCCAAACCAGCTCCTAAAATACTATTGGAGCATAGTTTGGAAAATAAGATGCGTATGAGAAATGTGGGCCTATGATTTATACGTCTACGTTTTACCTAAACGTTCTTTTGAAGTACAAAGCTTTGAAGGTCTTTAATGTATTATAATAAGCTTCTTTTTTCCCTTATGTTTGGATGTTAGTTTGATTTACTGATGTATTTTTCAAATTCGGTGCATTTTCGTTTACCGTATAAAATTACGACGCTTAAGAAATTGAAAAAAAGAAAAAAGTATATGTACTATCAATTAATCTCATAAATAATGTTCAGCATTTTATGGCGATGAGATTGAATGTTATTTTCTCTATTCTGAAACGTCTGAAATGTTATTAATACATGTCAGTGTATGTACGTATTTTATTAAATAAGGATATTAGGTTGTCTCAATTATAATATCATAAAGGTTAGGTTGTTTAAAGATGGCCGACCTAACTTAGGTACTAACTCATCTATTGTAAACTTGTCTATGCAACAAAAATACAATGTTATATTCAATAAATAAGGTGAATTTTACCAAAGAAGTTGGCAATAGAAATCACTGTTTACAGTTACACCATTTCTTTTAATATAAAACGAGGGTTATTCAATAGATAAGGTGAATATTGACTAAGAAATTGGCAATAGAAAGAACTGTTTACAGTTACACAATTTTGTTTATATATATACAAGGGTCATTTAATATATGAGATGAATACTGCCTAAGGAGTTGGCAATACTAATCACTTTTTACAGTTGCACTTTTTTTTTTCAATGAAATCAATAGTGATGGGTCTTTTTATGTTTCAGGATACTTATCTTTACTGAGCCTGGAACTTTTTCCTTGCAGGAGGGTCAGTGTGTTTCCACTCTATAGACCGTATTATCGATTTAGCCGCGCAGTGGAAAACCCATGTTTAGCTAATTTGGAAATACCGTGTTTCTCCGAAAATAAGACAGGTCTTATATTAATGTTCACTCCGAAATATAACACTAGAGTTTATTTTCGGGGGATATCTAGTGTTTGGGGTGCAATATGTGATTGTGAAGAATGCCCATTTCTTTCGTCTGTCTGCCATTCTCAAATAGGGCTTATTCTAAGGGGAGGTCTCATATTAAAATCAACCCAAAAGATCAAGCTTCATCTTATTTTGCTGGTAGATTTTATTTTCGGTGAAACACGGTATTATTTTCCTTAAAGCATGCTTCTCCATACAAAGCAGACAATCTTCTGTGAATATTGCGAGATTTGAACTTTTCAGACCCCACCCTCTCCAAAAAAACAAAACAAAAAAAAACTGATGACAAACCTCTGTTCAAGCATGGCGCCCTCTTTTTTAATTTGCTGCTATTTTGAATAGCCTCAAAACAAAAACGTTTGCAAGATTAAAATAATTCTTGTTATAAAACAATTCCAAAAGAAAAATAGACTTAATGTGAATAATTCTGTTTCAATCAAACATAATGAAAATATGAAAAGATGAAATGAAGGAAAGAAGGAAAATAAGAAAAAGGGGTAAAAGAGTTTAACAAGATTATTATACTTTTTACATATTGAACTATTAAGCAATAGCTCTTAAATAAACATATCAGACGTTGTAATAATCAAATTATCATACTTTGATATATCCACAGGTTGTGCTAGTATAATAATAATGCAACACTAAGAATTGATTAGGACTGGTAAATAGGTTCAAACCAGACCGAAAATATACTTCCATTAAAAAAAATACTTTCATTAAAAAAAATACTCCCTTTAAAAAATATGGACCATATTACCTTTAGGCATCCCTTTTTTATCTCGATTAAGAAAGGACATGTTTTTCATTTACACCGTCAATATCCGGTTGTTTCTTAGGGGTTAGGGTTATGGATTAAGGGGTTAGGGTTAGGGTTAGGGGTTAGTTTTATAATTTTAAAAAGAATCTAAAAATCGTCTGTTAAAACAACCGGATATTGAGGGTGTAAATGAAAAAAGTCCTTTCTTAATCGAGATCAAAAAGGGGTGCCTAAATGTCATATGGTCCAAAAATATATATACTTCCATTAAAAAAATTACTTCAATTAAGAAAAAAGCTGGCAAATGCAAAGTGTGATTGCGTTGCGATTGGCTGCTAATCATTGATAAAAACTACCACAGACATCTCAAGTTAGATCGATCGATTGATTGATTTTAACAGCATGTCAACGCATCTAGAGTTATTTTATGCCTAGACTTTAAGGAACATCGTTTATCATATATGTGTATTTATATTTTTAAGCAATTAGTTCATAAAAAGTTGGTAATTTTCACTAAAATTTTGGTTAAATTCCTAGCAAATAAGGCAATTAGAGTAACCTCCCTTGACTGTCACTTTAAAACAAGCCGGTAGTCATTTTGAAAGTCTCCGTGCGAAATAAACAAATCTTAGAAACTTTTTCGAAAACAATACAACTGCATGCTTTAACACAAAAATATCATAAAATGAGTTCTTAATAACAATTAAGTTCATTTCAGATAATGCGCACGCACAATTTTATGCTAGGAATTTAGCCAACTAAAGATGAAAATTACCAAAAAGTTTTTGCATACAGTTATCTGATATAGAATATCACTATCTAATAGAAAGCATCATCACATGTCGTGCTAGCAGCACGGATATCCATGACAATCTCTCGTCAACCACCCCTATCATTCATTGCCTCGGGCATGTCCTCTGCGCAACATCCAGTATCCACGCAGAGCTGGTTAATGTAAGTTTTTTGCGTTCCCATGTGCTGGCTTCCACAGGAGAACGTTGCTTATGAGCTCGTCCTTGCTTCTCCAACATTGTCCTGCATTTATTGTTCGTCTCACTCTGATGGTTTGTGTGATAGGGGGCAAGTGGCCGTACAGCTGCTTTCTTGTGGGGTGTTGTTTCCATGATTTGTTTAAGATCGCACGCAGCATTTTTGTGCAGCTTCCATCTACCTTATTCTCTAGGCGCTTCGTTATGGTCGAGGTGGTGCTACCATACAGTAGCACTGATACAACTATGCCTTGAAAGAATTGTCCCTTTAACTTGTCAGTAAGATTGGATTTCCATATTACTGATAATCTGTTGATAGCAAACAATATCTTCCCTATGTGTCCATTAACATCGCTTTCTGTGGATGAGATATTACTACCGAGGTACGTGAATTTTTCTACCGGCTTTAGAGGCTTACCGCCGAGGGTAGAGATGTCTCCTACCTTTGTAACACGAGTTCACATAGAGGCCGATGTTCCGTGCTGCCTTCACCAGGCTATGCAGCAGGGATTCGGCTTGTGCCGGCATATTTGCACGAAGTGCCAGATCATCTGCGTAGTAATATAGCGTAGTGATAGTGCGTAGAAATAGAAATACTTTGCATCAAACGTGCTTACAGAGCTGAGGTATGTAAGTTTTTTACTGGTCGGCTTACACTGATGTATCCATATGTTGGAGAACATCACTTATGCGTTCGTCCTTACTTCTCCAGCAGTCCAGCATGTCTCGTTTGCCTTATGGTATGTAAGTGGCTGTACAGTTGATATTTTTTGTGATGCTGCTTCCATGATTTGTTTAGAATAGCACGCAGCATATTTAAGTAGTTCCAATCTAGATTTTTCTTCAAGCGCATCATTAGGGTCCCAGTGGTGCAACCATACAGTTGTATTAACACGCCTACAACCTGGAAGTATTACCGTTTTATTTTATCAAATAAATCAGATTTCCATATGATCGATAACCTGTCAATAGCCGTCTATAATTTCTCATGCATATATTGACCCCACTTTCTGTAGATGAGATATTGCTACCGAGGTATCTGAACTGGTGTGCTAATTTCAGATTTTTGCCATTTAATATAACTATATATCTATTCAGCACCTTCTTCTAATATTACGCTTAGAAACGCAGCAACTTTATCTAGGTATATTAGAGGATTTAAAGCATCAAAAGTTAACACCAATTTTTGAATGGACTATCTTAAGGAATTCAGAGCTCTAAATGATCCATGTGTTGCATAATCTATGCATAGATTATTGTCAACCCCCTGTATCTCTGAAGGGATGGCTCCTTTTCATATCACGGGCGGGACTTTCCATGGAATATTACAGAAAGCCCGCGAAATACGTGAAGTCACGTGGGACCTGGTTGGCTCTCAGTTTCAGCTTGGACGTCAGGCAGATAAGGCCTTAGCTGGAGCTCACTGCACACGCGCGCTGTGATTAGTTAGAGAAATATGTTTAGTTAAGTAAATAAAGGTTTAAATAAATAATATGGTTTTGTGGTTGATGAATGTCTTGGCAACAAGACTGACCTAGAAGAAGAAATGAATCAGGGACGACCAACCAGCAAGAACTGAGACGTTAGAAGAGACGCTAGAAGAAGAACGTAAGATACCAAAGATGAGCAGAAAAATAATAGAAGTAAAGAAAGGGTATACAACACATGTTTCCCATGCCTACACGAGAAATTAGCAATAATTAGATTCCCAGATAGGAAAAATCTTTTGAATAATAGAATTGAATCAATAGGCAATTGTAGGCATAGTTTGAGCCGGTAACTAAAATATAATTAGAATAACACTATTAAATTTTAACTAAATACAGTAGATATCTTTTTGAATAGTTATCAATTTTAAACAGGAGAGATACTGAAATAGATCAGTGAAACACAATAAATTAGTAATATTGAATCCCTAAGATATAATAAGAATTATTCTTTTAAATATAAACTGTTTTCATTAGCTATTATTTGTAATTAGAATTAAGGATAAAAAAAAACAGGACAGAGATGAGAACTAGGAAATAAATAAATAAATAGAATAAGCCGCATGCAGAATCAGAAAATAAATATCAACTGACATAGTGTTCAAAGGTCACTATCACAAAATACGTTTATGAAGTAATGACTTCAAGTTAGTCAAATATGAGGTAGAGTTCTGAAAAGATCATATAGATCGAAACCATGGTAGACCCATAATTATTTTATACTACTACTATTATTATAGTTCTATTTGTGTATTGAGAACTCTTGGATAAATTACTAATGCCACTGCACTGTTTAAAGCGGCAATTAGACTATATATATATATATATATATATATATATATATATATATATATATTATATATATATTAAGAAATTTTAAAAAACAAATGTTTCGAAAATAGGATGAATTTATTATCGATGTTTAAACATTTCGGTTTCTTTAAACCTTCATCAGGATGTATCTTGGGGTGAAGAAAATGATGGATGTTTTATAGATGAACAGGAGATGAAAATGTTTATAAAAATCTTTTTTGAAAATAAAATAAAAGATTTTATAAACTTTTTCATCTCCTGTCATCTATAAAACATCCATCATTTTCTTCACCCCAAGATACATCCTGATGAAGGTTTAAAGAAACCGAAATGTTTAAACATCGATAATAAATTCATCCTATTTTCGGAACATTTGTTTTTTCAAATTTCTCCCATATATATATATATATATTATATATATATATATATATATATATTAATAAATAGTCCATTATTTAGTTGAAAGTAACGACACTCATAAAATAGAATTCGGCCAAATAAGCGACGCCAGGTAATCAGAATTTATATTTTGGCATTTCATTTTGGATGGTCGGAGGTTTTTAACCAGAGGGTGATGCAAGATGATAACGGTCAGAAGATTTAGGAACAAGAGTATTAATATATAGATTATTCATTCTTATATTATTTGCTATTCAATACCCTTGGGAAAGGTATGAATCCGTATATTCTCCCTCCAGCTATGGGTAAAATAGTAGGGTAGACTGGGCTCTTTAACCTTGGGTAGCTAAGAGAAGGAAAACTCTGAATTCAAAATTCCTGAGGTCAGTCGTTGAGTGGATTTGTGGCATTCCTTGTGCACCAATTCTTTCCTATCGACTGTGCCAAAAAGTGCGGAATGGTCCAACACAAGCCTTCACCACTATAAAAAGCAAATCACTGTGTTGCTTGTTCACCATGAACACTCGTGCGTCAAAAAACCGATGAAAGAGTCCATATATATATATATATTATATATATATTAATAAGTCATCCACAGACACGTGTTTCGGCATATCATGCCTCTTCAGTGTGGCTAGACACAACTATCCTTGGGTAGGGTTCGAACTCAGACTGACCGAATGGTAGTCCGATATCTTATCCCCTCGCCCACTGACGCTGATGCGGGGACTGTGTTTTAACCATTAAATAATAAAGAATGTATGTATCTTTCGGTCACTGAGAGATCAAATTTCCGGAGAATGATCATTGCTTATTTGCGTAGTAGTGAGAGTCAATTTAAATTACCATTAGAAGAGCTCATTCCAAATTTATGGGATGTATGTATATTCGTCTATTCATGTGTATTTATCTAAGTCTATTCATATCTATGAAACACACATGAACTTTATTTTATTTGAATTCACATCAAAGCAAATGCCTCTTGCTGCCGACTCCAGTCTGAGCAGGAGAGGCCCGGCTTGAGCATGTGTATATGCGATAAAAAACAAGACCATCTACATAATCTCTGTCCGTGATAGTTTCTGTGGTATATATATATATATATATATATATATATATAATAAATATATATATATATATATAAATCTGCAGATTGCAAACTACGAACGTCAATAGAGAGGTAAATAACCCTATAGCTGTTGATATGATATCAAGTATTCCTATCTAATATGAATAATTTGCACACAGCAGTTGTATGGTTTCAAGTATTCCTATCTAGTATATATAATTTGCTCACAGTTGTATGGTTTCAAGTATTCCTATCTAGTACTAATAATTTGCTCACAGTTGTATGGTTTAATGTATTCCTGCGAATAAGTTTCACACAGTTGTATGGTTTCAAGTATTTCTATCTAATATAAATAATTTGCTTACAGTTGTATGGTTTCTAATATTCCTATCTAGTACTAATAATTTGCTCACAGTTGTATGGTATCAAGTATTCCTATCTAGTACTAATAATTTGCTCACAGTTGTATGGTTTCAAGTATTCCTATCTAGTACTAATAATTTGCTCACAGTTGTATGGTTTAATGTATTCCTGCGAATAAGTTTCACACTGTTGTATGGTTTCAAGTATTTATATCTAATACAAATAATTTGCAGACACTTGTATGGTTTCAAGTATTTATATCTAGTACAAATAATTTTCAAACACCTTTATGATTTCAATTTTCCTATGAAATAAAGTAAAATAAAAATAAAAACTGACAATTTATCATCTAAGGAACTTAAACATTATTACAAGCAACGTCACTGTTTCTGACTTCACTCAATAAAACTTATGATGACCTACGTCAGCACTGATTGCATCAAAATATCTTTCTCTTTTCAACTGAATAATTAATAAGCACAAATAAATAAAAAAAACACAAGAACTAATGCAATAAAATTGGAAAAGCCCAGACAATTCTTTCTTATATAATTTTACACACACACACACACACACACACACACACACACACACACACATATATATATATATATATATATATATATATATATATTTTTTAAAGAAGTTTTAAAAGCCTTTTGAGTTTCTGGTCGAAATAAATTATTACAGAATGACTTTTTGTTATGTTTTTCTTTCTTTGAAAGTTTATATATATATGTATATATATATATATATATAAAATATAATATACTGATATATATATGTCTATATTATATATATATATATATATATATATTTATATTTATATATATATATATATATATATATATATATATATAATGATCTTTATAATGTTTTATCGTACCGTCCATTTCTGGAGAGGACCATTTCAAGTACATATAAAACTGTCAAAAAGTCTATATTGGGAGAACTTATGTACGTCATAGTTAATGAGGTTGTTTCTCAAAATCTGGCTGAAAGAGATCTCTCTCTCGAGAATTCGATTTAGTAGACAAGATTTACATGACTTCAAAAAGTAGCAGACCAAATTGATAATGACGAAACTGCAAACCTTGAATTTCAATGAAGAAACATAAAAAACAGAATATTTTATCGCAGGAGATATGGGGCTAAAAAAGCATGACTTACTGGATATTAAATGAGACATCAAATTCTGTTCATTTAAATCTCTCTCTCTCTCTCTCTCTCTCTCTCTCTCTCTATATATATATATATATATATATATATATATATATATATATATATGTAAACACGGTGTGTTTGGAATGGCTTTTTGCCGAAAATTTTTGGGAGAATATGTGCTTAATTGGAGTCGTACCTAATTTTGAAAATTAATTAATTAATAATGAATTAGGCGGGAATGCCAATTTTAATTGTATGGCTAAACAAATCGAGATTTCTCTCTTGTTTAGCCCTACAATTAAAATAGGCATTCCCGCCTAATTCATTATTAATTAATTATTTTCAAAATTAGGTACGACTCCAATTAAGCACATATTCTCCCATATATATATATATATATATATATATATATATATATATATATATATATATATACTAGCAAGTATTAATACGGGTGCAAGTATTAATGTCATAAAATATCATATTAAATTAGAAAGTCTAAATAAACTAAATAAGAATGCAGATAAAATGATTTGAAACAGAGAAAAATCGAAAAATAAAACAGTTGTAGCTTCCTCTCCATCACCCCCGTCTCTCCTTGCTAAACTTTTCTAATTTAACTATTTAGTTAAATAAGAAAGTAAAGAATAAAATTACAGTTATTTCTTTTTGTTAATTGATTTCTTTTAAGATTTATCTCCGAGATTTTTGCTCATATTCATTAAGATAAAATTAAATAATTAGAAATCAACAATACCAAGCACATATTTATCAAAATCAAATTTTAAATATCACTATGCAAATTAGCCTTCCCGTTCACACAGTAAACCACTTTTTGTTGTCCATATAAATACAATTGCATGTTATTAGTACATAGATATGATCAGCAGTATTAATAATGAAAATCAATTTTATTAATAATTGAGGCTTAAATATAAATGATTCATGGAGAATGTGATGTATAATAACTAAATGGATAGTGACTTGATTAGTGATATAGTTTCGGTTACAGACAAACAAACACATAATCTCTATTATAATAAGAAGATATATATATATAGCATTCGTCGAATACTACCTCGTAACGAACCGTTTATCGCGAAAGACACACACGTGTAATCGACTGCAATTAATTCATATCTTGATTAATCCAGTGGATTCAACCCTGAAGATCCTTATGGTGAAACTCGAGCAGGTTATCACTTGTACGTGTATTACAATATATATATATATATATATATATTTATGCTTCCCACTCCCATAGTAGAGCACTGCCGGGGGGGGGGGACATTAATAGAAATTTCAACGTTTGGCGTAAGCCCTTACTCGCCCGTCGCTGTTTACAGATTTGAATTCTCTGGTGATTGTAAAAACATACCCCTGTAAGTATGTATCGATTATTTGTTCACCCCAGACTGACAGTCGCCGATGGCCGCAAGGGTAAGGAACTTGGCAGATGAAAATTCTGTCGGGTTTCGATCCCGGCTAGGGGTAGCTCTTAAACAATCTATACATATATATGTGTGTGTGTGTTTACATAAAGGCAGTGTGCACTTTAAAGAATTCATAATACAATAAAGTAACAAACATTTTAAAGTGCACTTTTAATTTGTGGAAGCCCTATATATATATATATATATATAAGATTTTTGGATGTTTGTTTGTTTATAGAAGCATTGTTGAATAAATTATTATTTATATTTTTGCTTGAAGGCAATTATAATGCATGTATCGTATAAAATTCGATAATTATAGAAAATAATCTTGACAAGTGAATCCCGCGAGCCATCCTTTGCGGGATTCACTTGTCAAGATTATTTTCTATAATTATCGAATTTTATACGATACATGCATTATAATTGCCTTCAAGCAAAAATATAAATAATAATAATAATAATAATATAATAATAATAATATATATATATAATATATATATATATATATATATATATTTCTGAGATAGAGAAAGAGTTTGGAATACATAAAAGTATATAAAGTACATATTTGATGATTATGATGATTACATACGAATTAGTATTTCGCAACAGAGTGCTAAGAAGTCTCTGTATGTTTCCTGCTAGTGCTCTAAACAGAATAAAACCAGTAGACATGTACCAGTTCCTCTGATAAAATATGTCACAAAAGTAATGTTGATTTTTATAAAATAATTTTGACTTTAACTCTTTCCCTACTTTAAGTCGCTCACGGTGGCTCTCCCAGCACCGTAATCCTACCATAGACCACTGATATCGGCTCAAGCACGTGTCACTTATTTACAGTGAAAAATCACTACGTGGACACCCCTGCAATCTTTGTCTTGTCTGGGAACCAATCCTGAAACTGGTGTTTGATCTTTTTACAACAGGTAAAAAAGTAACAAGAAAATTTGATACATCTGTGGGAGAAAGTTAGTAGGCAAAGAGTTAAGAGTTAAGAGACTTATAAAGTTTTGAATGTGAAAATTCTAGATGAAATTTTTTAATTGCTTTTTTTTCAATAACATATTTAAGAGACAGTAAACGTAAATGCCACGCGACAATAGTTTGAGCCTGGTTGCTCCATTTTGCTTGCTCATACTAGCAGTATATATCATGAAAGTGATCCGATTTTCTGGTCGTAAGAAGTTTCATGGGCCGAAATTCATCGGAGTCTTTTAGCACAATACGAGGACAGGGCATTACCACGTAGAAGTGTGTATGAGTCGATATAATAGTTTAAAAGCGTCGAACTAGCGTGACGCACAATGAGTGAGCAGGACGCCCGTCAATCTCCACCACTGATGAGAAGATTGAGCAAGCTCCAGAGATGGTAATTGCGATCCGGCAGGTTATCATTTGATTAGGTTCACTGCAGATTCGTCATGGTTCTGCCTATCAACTTGCTGCTGCTGCTGTTGTTGTTGTTTTCCCTTTTCTGATATTAGATGAACTGGTACATGTATACTTGTTTACTTCTATTTAGAGCACTAGCAGGAAACATACGGAGACTTCTTAGCACTCTTTTGCGAAATACTAATTCGTAATCATCATCATCATCATCATCATCATCATCATGTCACGCAAGTGGCACGGATATCCATGACAATCTCTCGCCAACCTTCCCTATCACGCATTGGCCCTTGGAGGTCCTCTGCGCAGCATCCAGCATTCTCGCATAATTTCTCAATGTAGGTCCTTAGTGGGCGTCCTACGTTATCATCTCCATGTGTCGCTTCCACGGAGAACGTCGCATATAAGCTCGTCCCCCGCTTCTCCAGCAGTGTCCTGCATGCCTAGTCCGTCTCACCTGGATGCTTTGTGAGATGGGGGGCAGGTGGCCATACAGCTGCTTCCTTGTGGGGTGCTGCTTCCACGACTTGTTCAGGACTGCACTCAGCATTCTTGTACAGCTCCCATCTAGCTTTTCTCAAGGCGCTTCGTTAGGGTCCAGGCGGTGCAGCCATACAGCAGTACTGATATAACCACAGCCTGGAAGAATTGTCGTTTTAGCTTGTCAGGGAGATCGGATTTCCATATGACTGATAATTTATTTATTGTGGCCAACCATGCCTTTCCTATACGTGTATTAACATCGCTTTCTGTGGATGAGATATTACTACCTTGCTGAAACATTCTAGATCAACGTATACAGCACAAATAATCCACGATTGACTTGGTTTCCATAAAAGAAGAGTGCGAATAATTTTTGAAACGGCCTCGTTGCTTGGAATCGGTCTAGTGCTGTGTATTATTTTGTCTTCGTGTGTGTGTGTTATATTTACATATTAGCAGAACCTGTGGATATACCCCAGTATGATAATGTAATTATTACAACGTTTGCTATGTTTACTTAAGAGCTATCGCTAAATAGTTCAATATGTAAAAGTATGATAATCTTGATTTCACTCTCCCTCACTCTTTTTCATTCTTTTCTTCTCTTCATCTTTTCATTATCTTTTTTCACTTACTCACCCTCCTCTATCTCTACACTCTTTCTTTCTGTTTTATTTATTATCATTTTCTGTGTAGCATGTCCTTTTTCATTCCTTTCTTTTCTTTAAAAAACAGAATAGTACATTATTTAGCTGAGGTAACGACATTCATAAAAAAATAAGGATTCGGCGGATAAGCAACACCAGATAATCAGTATTATATTTTTTGCCTTTCATTTTGGACCATTTTGACGGTCTGATTTTTAACCACAGGGTGTTGCAAAGTGATAACGGTCGTGCTTTTAGAGAACACGAGTATTAATATTTACATATAATTGCGACGGTTTAAAGAGAATAAAATTGGTTTAGAAAGTTTTTGTTCGTATCAAATAAAAAATATGATATCGTTATGATAAAAAGAAAAAAAAAAAAAAGAAAGAAATAACGAATATCTTTTTGAAACTTTGGGCTATGAGTAAGTAAGTCTGCTACTCTTCGCAGACATTCCATCCATAATTCCATCACATGTAAGAACAGAGTTCCTTGTCCATTTTTAGCGTGGTTGGCTGAGGAATACAAAGCGCGAAAAAATCTTCCTTTGAAACACTTCAAGCACGCACCGTTTCCAAAGTAGGAGTCTTAATAATGGCGCGAAATTCTGGCACGAGGAAATTAAACAGTAACTAGCTGTTCTTATTCAGACAGAGAAAACATTTGCTTGAACATAAAAATTCCTTGGGAAATACGATGGAAAGCTCGCCTGAATATCTGTCTTTTTAATTACCGATCTGACTACTGTTATTTATCTATTGGGTGGCATAGTGGATAAGAAAATGGAGAGTATGCTAGATTTCATACGGCATTTTATTGGTTGACAGGTGCAACAGTGCGTTGAAGAACAGTCTTTTTCGCTAATTAATGGATCCATTAAGCATAGGCCCTGGTTGTTGGTTTTATTTGTTACGACGATCGGTTATACTAAACGCAAAAAAAAAAAAATACATTACATTCTTATCGATACATTTTTGTTTGTTTGTTTGAGAAATAACATGTTTATTTCTCAAACAAACAAAAATGAGTGATAAGAAAGTGCACAACAAAAATAGCATAAAACGTGTTCTTAATAACAATTAAGTTCATTTCAGATAATGCGCACGTACAATTTTATGCTAGGAATTTGGCCAACTACAGTTCATACGTGTCGATAAGAACGAAATGTATTTTTATTCATTCAGTTGTTTTAGAAAATCTCATGAGAAAAAATATACAAGCAAATTTGTTAAGGGAGATAATGCGCACGCATAATCTTATGCTGTGAATTTGGCCAACTAAAGTTCATAATTACCACTAGATTTCCGTCTTACACGATTTATGAGAGTTCAACAGTTCAGATACGAACCGCTAGACTACTTGCGCAGGATATTTGTCCATCGTGATTGATGAAAGGAGACAGAAGTTGTTCAGTCCCTACGTGCGTCCCTGCGTGCGTCCCTGCATGCGAGCGTGCGTGACCGCACGCGCACGTGTGTGCCGAGTACTTGTGGTGTGCACACGCACGTGCGTGTACGATGGATTTCAACGGCATGGATCAAACGTCGATCGAGCAGTTTGTCAAAGTATCTTCTTTGGACTTTAGCCATCCACACATCTATACAACATCTCTTCTTTTATCTTTTGGTCGGTCAGTTTGTAATTAACCACCGCCCCACCCCCTGATGCATTCTAACCTGACTCACACGTGACCTAATTCCCCAAAGTGACAAATCCAATGTATTGCATTTTTAACAGAATTAATCATTAAAAAAATAATTTACTTTCGGATTTAAAATGACCAAACCAAACTCATACCCTAGAGCTGGAATCACCAAATTTTTTTCACGGTGGGGCCAGATAATTGAAAAAAAAAAAAATAACGAGCGCGGGCCACATTGTTATTGTGTTCAATACTTACTAGCCAGAACGAAAGCTCTGAGAAAAAAAAATCTTTCCATGTTAGATTCATGGGTGAGCGGTGTAAGATGCACAAAAACAAATTTAACCAACGTATTTATTTTCAAAACATTATCAAACGCAACATTTAAATACCGTCGGTGGGCCTGATAAAATGATTTCACAGTCCGGATCCGACCCGTGGACCGTAGTGTGGTGAACCCCTTCCCTAGAGAGACTTATATTTTGAAAAGAGAGAAGAAAAAAAATGACAGTAATACTTTGTATTATTTTTTTGATTTTTCAGGCTATTGTCCTCATCTTTACTGCTATATACACAACATTTCGGCCAACGTGCTCTCCGATCTTCTTTAGGTGCTTCTTGTTGAACTCGAGAACTGAAGAAGGCCGGAGGGCATATCGAACGAAACGTTGTGTATATAACAATAATGATGCGGACTATAGTCCGAAAAATCCAAATAATAATGCAAATTATCAAACCTTATCTTATGAATTCAGACAAGTAATACTTTGTCTTACGAGTTTAATTCATTCCGCTCGTGACTCAAGTTCCTCGTATATCGAATCAATTTTCACCAGAGCTCCACATTTGGAACTTCACCATCAGATAGAGTTTAACGTCATACCCAGGACACAATGACCCTTAGCCACAGCCTTCTAGCATATATACGATAAAAAATGACATTTATGGTTTTAAAAATAAGTCGCGTCTATAAAAGTTGAGGCAATACTTATGAAAACCGAGGAGAAAAGTGTTTTTAAATTATTCTTTAGTTCTTTTTATATCTTTCTTTTATAGCTGTATGTCCCACTCTTAATCACTTTTCGCGTCTTCTTTTCTACAATTCAGTGCTGTTTTAATGGCCACTTGAAGTTTATGATCGAACCTATTGCATCTACGTCCGTTGAAATCACAAGTGGCTGAAATGATTGCGTTTCTGGGCAGATTAGCCGAATTACTACGACAAGAGGTCTTCGACAATTGCATAAGTAGCTCACTTTACACAACCCACACAAACACTGGCTTTCTATGGTTGTCCAAATAGTTTAGCCTTAATACATACTTATATACTGATATCAAAAGAGAAAAAAATATACATTGAATTTAAGGGTAGTTCAGTAAGAAAACACCACCATCATCATCATCATCATCATCATCATCATCATCATCATCATGTCGTGCTAGAAGCACGGATATCCATGACAATCTCTCGCCAACCGTCCCTCTCGTCCATCGCCCTCGCGAGGTCCTCTGCACCGCATCCAGAATCCGTGCAGAGCTGATCGATGTAGGTCTTTGCTGACCGACCCACAGTTGCATGCTCATATGCAGGTTTCCACTAATGTCTCTTATGGGTTCGTCCCTGCTTCTCCAATAGTGTCCAGCATTTTTTGTTCGTTTCCCTCGGATGGCCTGTGTGATCGGGGGGGGGAGTGGCAGTAGAGCTCCTTTCTTGTGGGGTGTTGTTTCTACGATTTGTTTAGGACGGCACATCATTCTTGTGTAACTCCTATCTAGCTTATTCTCTACATGCTTCGTTAGGGTCCAAATGGTGCAGCCATACAATAGCACTAATACAACTACGGCTTGGAAGAATTGTCGCTTTAACTTATCAGTGAGATTAGATTTCCCTATGACTGTCTACAGTAGACCATGCCATCCCTATGCGTGCATTACCATCGCCTTCTGTGGATGAGATATTACTACCTAGTCCATCGATTTTAGAGGCTCACCGTCGAGTGTGGAGATGCTTCCTTCCTTTTTAAAAACACATGAACTCAGATTTATTGGAGTTCGTGTGGAGGCTAATAGTTCGCACTGTTTTCTCCGGGCTATGTAGCAGATATTCGGCCTATGCAGGTGTATTTTCAAGCAGTGCCACATTATCTGCGTAGATCTTGATTCCTGCGATCAACGATTTAACTGAAAATCGAATCACCTATTAATGTATTCTCGCCCTATCGGTTTTAAGGTCCCCACTGGAACCACTTTTTGGCGGTGGGTTGCGACCCGTAATGCCTATCTACCCTGTCGACTAAGGCTATAGAATACACCGACTGCGCATCTGCAGAAGGGCAAGACCCACTTCCTCTAGTGGGACCACCTGGTGATCGTGGGTGGCGAACCGTGATTCTTAAGGACGGAATCCTGGTGGCTGAGCAGTCCATAGCATGCAACACTCCACCTTGATCCTCACTTGGGCTAGTCGAAGGTTGAAGAGGCCCTTTCCAATCAATTGACTTGTCACATCAAGCCCTAGCTCCAATATGATTGCCCCTACTGTATAACTCTTATAGTAAACCCCAATCCTTTGTATTATATATATTTTTTCATTAAAAATTAACTCTGTTAAAACTTTTAAAAATATTTTTTTTTACTGCAACGAAAACGGAAGTAGTCACGGACAAAAGACCATAACTAATAATTTAACGTAAGATATAAATTAGTGACTGTATCTTTATTTATATATTGTTTCTCGCAAAACTTTATACATGAAATAATTAAAATACAAATAAAAATTAAAATATCAATTAGAAACTGTTTAGAACTAAACATTCATTTATTAAAAGATTCGTTGAAAATTGGCTATGCAAATGTTATAGACCAGCAAATATTACAAACGCAACTCAATACTTGTATATAAGCAATTTGTTCCTTTAATATTAAGTATGACTCAAATTGATTATAAATTAGGTTCTCCTTGATAAATGCTAGAGTTTAATTTGGAATCTATGACCTCAGCCGTGACGTAGTTTCGGCTTCAGATAGAAATGCAAACAATCTCCATTATATATAGAAATAAGATATATATGCTAGAAGGCGTTATCTGAGGTTTTTAGTGTCCTGGGCATAACGTTAAACTGCATCTAGTGGTGAGGTTCCATTTCTGGAGTTTTTGGTGAATGGTTCATGACAATTACTCCCAGGTCCACTTTGACCCGAAGTGGTAGTACCTGTTAGAGAATGAATACAAGAAACATCTTCGGCATAAAATAACCCAATGGTTGACATGCCGTAAGGGTCCTCTGATATGAAACTCCACTTTGCTCTTACTTGGGCTTGAGAGGCCCCAACCAATTAATCCATGGTCAGGACAATATGATTTACTGACCGTATTCTTCAAATTGCTCTCATGCCAAACAGCGAACCCTCTTTATCAGATAGATGCTAGAAGGCGGTGGCTGGGGGTCAATTACCAGTATTTATTAATACATATGAAGTTAATGAAAATTATTCAGTTTTCCTTCTTCTAGAATGGTTGCCTAACCAACGTTAAAGAGCCCAGTTTTCCCAACTATTCACCCATAGCTGGAAAGAAAATAGTTGGACTCATACATTTCCCATGTGAAATACAAACAGTCCCGTCCAGGATTTGAACCCGTCTTGCCTTGTCTATTTTCTACGACGGTAACCATTATACCACGCACCCCCAAATAATCATAAGCCACCCTTTCGACTGGGGCTGTAGAATAGGCCGACTGCGCCTCAACAGAGAGTTAAGTCCTCGCTCCCATTGTTGGCTGTAGGTGGTGACCCGTAATAGCTGAGGACAGGATTGTGGTGGCTAAGCGGGTCAGGTGAGAGGCAATACACCACTTCGGTCCTTACATATTAAGTCGTAGCAAGTATATGATTGCACCGACTGTATTCTTTAAAATGGTATTATGGCAAACACCCACCCATTTTTATCATATAGATGCTAGAAGGCGGTGGCTGAGGGTTAATTATCAGAATTTAGCTTAGCTCAGTCGGTAGAGCGTCCGGCTAGGAAGCACAAGGTTCATGGTTCGCCAAATCAGCGTATGAGTAGCAGAGGGTTTTGTGCGGTAAAGTAAAAAGCCTATGGTAGGTGTGGTGCTCCACCCCAGACGCAATAACAATCTCCTTGGTCTAGCGCTAGTGAAAAGGGGATAGACGCCCTCGCTGTCTGGCTGATACCGACTTTAGGTTACCCGACAACTTTTTTTTTAATACATATAAATTTAATGAAAATTATTTCTATAAACAAATCATATATATATATTTTTTTAATTGGCATTAAATAACCCCCAAGAGTTGGCATGCCATTAAACAACAACACACCAGCATATTCATGTATTCACACACTATGTTATACGTATGTAATAAACCGATCTGCTAGTGCGAGTCAAAAGTTTTGCAATATTTTAGTACGTACTAGTTAAGGGTGTTGAAAGCAGTTCAAGCCATGAAAGATACCCACAGTGGTTAAGTACTATCCTGGTAGTTGGTGCGCTGACACGGTTTGCATTCCTTCACTGCGTAAAAGCCACACAGATAAACGTGCAATGTAATTTTATTCGGGAACTCTCGCTTCATGAGGTTGAACTTTGTGTGTGCATTTATGTGCTAAACTTTTTTTTATTTTCTAAAATAAAAGTTTTTCATTTAACTGGATTTATTTTTAAAACAAACAATTTTGAAGTTCACATGGAGAAATATCACTGTTTATTTGTTCTGGAAATTGTAAAATGAGATTTTCTTAAAGTAAATGGCTAGGAGAGGGCCATTAAAAAGGGTCTTGAATAGAAAAAGGTTGAAAACCACTGGATTAAGGAACTATTTTTTTTTCTTAAATTATTTCCCTTGAAAGCTATTTTGTGTTATTTATTTTGATTACTATTTTTCAGATCCTCAATCTAAATGAATATCTTAAATATAATTCAATAAATTATCATTTCTATTTGTATTTTGATTATTAATACTAGCAAATATATGCACCCTCCGGGTGCAAGTATTTAAGTTTTAATGTAATAAAATATTGTATTAAATTAGAAAGGCTAATGAAACTAAATAAGAATACAGATAAAAAGATTTGAAACAGAGGGAGTATAATAAAAAATGGAACAACTGAAACTTACTCTTCCATCACTCTCGTCTTTCATTGTTATTTTTTCTAATTTAAGTATTTAGTTATAAGAGGAAGTAAAGAATAAAATGATAGTTATTTTATCTTGTTAATAGATTTCATTTAAGATTCATTGAAGAGATTTTTGCTTATATTCATTAAAATAAAACCAAACAGTTAGAAATCAATAATACTAAGCACATATTTATTAAATTCGATTTTTTAATATTAATATGCAAATTAGCCTTCCCGTTCACACTGTAAACCGCTACTTTGTTGTATAATAAATATAATTTCATGTTGTCAGTATGGAGACATAATTAACAGTATTAATAATGTAAGACAATTTTATTAATAATTGAGGTTTAAATAAAAATAAAATCATTGGGAATGTGATGTCAATAACTAAGGGAATTGTTACTTGAGTAGTGATATAGTTTCGGTTACAGACAGAAAAACACACAATCTCCATTATAATAAGATTTACCTTTTTTTTTTCTTTCAGAAACTCTTTGTAATTTTCTTGTTTAGTGAACATCATGTGAACCTCGTGGAAGCAACCAAAAAAAAAAAACAACATTTGTTGTGTGATCAAAGTACAGTAACTAGAGGGTTCAAGAAATTTTGCTCGAACTGCAAGAACCACGACTCTCAGGCAAGATCAGGAAGACCTAGAACCGTGGATTCCAAGGCTGTGCTCGTTTGAGCCCTAGAAATGTCCGGTGAGTAGCACTCGGAGAATATTAGGCGAGCTCGGCATCTCCCCGTGCGGGTAGTTCGTTACCTTCACGACCACAGCAAAAGCATCCGGGGCTGTCGAATTGTGTCTTACATTACCGAAATCTTACAAAACTTTTGATTCGCCCTAGTATCTATCTATCTATCTATCTATCTATCTATCTATAACAATTAAAGAAATAACACAGACGATGTTCACGTAGTTTTTTGTAGCAGTAAATAAACTAATAATAGAAAAGACACAAAATACTTTTCTCTATGAAATTGTTTTGTAAGGTATTATTTGAAATTAATTACATTAACCACTTTCCCAACTGCAAAATCCACTGACAAAGTCTTACGGCCTGCAACAATATTACAGCATCTTCGATCAATCCGCCAAGGGTTACTCGTTTCTTGTCCAACGCACGTCTGTGTTCTCGTTAGCAAGATCAAATACAACTCGTCTCGGTGTGGAAAGGCAGGCCTTAAATAATAATTAACTGTCCTGTCCAAGATCCCCCAACCGGACCGATCTCGCCCAGCGCTGTCGATTGTAATGTAGAAATTTACATACGCACTAACGAGGGTGAGTAGCCTGGCTTCGAGCCACGACTCACAATCAGGAGATTGCGACTTCAGTCTCTGTAGTCACTCGCTACACTCTCCCCTGATCTCCTCATTTTGCACGCCAGACAGGTTCGTGATCACTTTGAGCTCCCACGTAAGTAATTTCTCTCGTTACACTCTAATAGCCGAACATTCTAGCTTCATATAATATACCTTAATCAATATAAACTGAATTATTTAAATTAATGGTACAACTTTTTTTTACAAAGCCATGAAGAGGAAAATATCATGAAACTAGCAGAACCTGCGAATATACCACAGTATGATAATTTGATTATTACAATTTAATATATTTACTTAAGAGCTAATTGCTAAATAGTTCAATATGTAAAAAGTATAATCTTGATTTAACTCTCTCTCAGTCTTCTTTTTTTCTTTCTTTCCTTTTTTTCATCTTTTCATTGTGATCGATTGAAACAGATTAGCGTTATCGCTTCCACGCACTCGACCCTTCTCTCTATCTTTCCTCTAGTCTCTTTCATTCTTATTATATTTTTCTTTGTGGCATGTCTTTTTCTTCCCTTTCTTTCTTTATAATAAAAAGGAATGGTCCAATATTTAACTAGGATGATGACACTTATAAAAATTAAGAATTCAGATGATAAGCGACGGCAGATAATCAGGATTTGGATTTTTCATTTCATCTTGGACGATTTAATTTGTAACCAGAGGGTGTTGCAAGATGATAACCGTAGGAAGATTAAGGAACAAGAGTATTAAAATTATAGAATAACCGAATATCGAGTAAAAATATATATCCTATTAAATCATATATATAATAATTATATATAACATATTCTATGAAACCACAATGCTCAGCTATTAGATAAAAATATCTAGCGTCTTAACTCTTAAAGTTTATTTACTGCTCAATAAAATCCTCACACACACACACACACACACACACACACACACACATATATATATATATATATATATATATATATACATATACATATATATATATATATATATATATTATATACATACAATATATATATATATACATATATATACATATATATACATATATATATATATATATATATATATATATATATATATATATATATATATACATATATATACATATATATATATATACATATATATACATATATATATATATATATATATATATATATATACTATATATATATATATGTATGTATGTATGTATATATGTATGCTAATATAATGGTTAAAGTCATGGGAAATGGACTCGTTTGCCCCGAGTTCAAATCCTAGACGTGGTAACTGCATTTCACTTAGCGCTAATACCCTTAGGAAAAGTATGAACCCTATTCTCCCACCAGCTATGGATAAATAGTAGGGCAGACTGGACTCTTTAACCTTGGTTAGGCAACCGGTGTTAGAGAAGGAAAACACTGAATTCAAACCTGTTGAACTCCGCTTAAAAAATTGACCTTGTGTGACATCCTGCCCGTGATTGGTAAACATATATATATATATATATATATATATATATATATATATATATATATATATATATATTATAATGGACTCTCTGTCGATTTCGACGCATGATGGTTCATCTAGTGAACAACCTACACAGTGTTTTGTTTATAGTGGTGAAGGCCTTTGTTGGACCATCCGCACTTTTTGATACTGTCGATAGAAAAAATGGTGCACAAGGAATGCCACAAACCCAATCAACGACATACCTCAGGCTTTTCAAATTCAGAATTTTTCCTTCTCCTAGACTGGTTACCTATCCAGGGTTAAAGAGCCCAGCATGCCCTACTATTTTACCCATTGCTGGAGGGAGAATATATGGATTCATACTTTTCCTAAAGGGTATTAGCGCTATGTGAAATGCAAACAACCTTGTCTAGGATTTGAACTCGGGTTGGCGAATCCATTTCCCACGACTCTAATCATTATATATATATATATATATATATATATATATATGTGTATATACATATATATATATAAAGTAAAGTCGTCGGGGTGGCCTAAAGTCGGTATCAGCCAGTCAGCGAGGGTGTCTATCCCCTTTTCAATAGCGCTAGACTAAGGAGAGTGTTTTGGGCGTCTGAGGTGGAGCGCCACACCTACCATCAGCTCCTTACTTTACCGCACAGATCACCGTGCTACTCATACGCTGAGTTGGCGAGGACCGGTATCGAACTAGGAACTTTGTATATATATATGGCAATTAGATATCTATTGGCTTGGTTTCTCTTTTTTTAATGGCATATCAACATTCGTCGGTTATTTAATGTCAAAGCCATCCTTGTGAAAGAACACTGGTGTTACTATTTAACCCACATCTGGAGAGATGAGGGGTTTATAGCTTTTCCAAATGTATTATTCTGAAAATTAACGTAATAGTACGACTGGAGTTCAAACTGACTTACTCCGATGTATCAGTCCAGCACGTTAACCAACACTACACAGGGACTCCCCCGATTTCAATTGGTTCGTGGGTGTTTTGGTTGCTGGGTTTATAAATCTCTCTGTGTAATCAGAAGATATGCAAGTATAAGGACTCTTACCTTTTGTCCATAAATCATTTTTTTCGAATAAGTATCTTTGTCAATTGAGACCAAGAAAGTTATTTGGCTTGCCTCCCAGAATAAAAATATAGAATTGATTACGATGAGTACCTTGCATTTGAGTATTTGTATTGCACTGGGGGGTGAGTTTTGGGTCAAGAGTTGAGTCAAGAGTTGTGTGTCCGAGCGTAGAGTTTTATACACGACAATTAAACTATTTCAAACGACTATTATCTTATATTATATTATCTTTTATACATATATATAGGGCAGTTGTGTGTATGTGTATGTCCGGAGGAAACTTCGAAAATAAAACAATTAACGACAAAGTAATATATATATATATATATATATATATATATATATATATATATATATATATATATGCATTAGATATCACCAGGGCTTGGTTTTTGAGCAAGAATAATAAAGATTTGATTTATATTAGTAAAGATAATTAAAAAATAAAATTTAACTGATAACAGCATAGATTTTTTTTTGCGTTTAATATTTTAAATAGTAGACATTAACGTTTCTTTGCAGAGTGGCTGGATCAATGCAAGGTCTATTTTTTACGCAGGATTTTAATTGGGCATTCTCCGAGGATCTAACTCACGATTCAGTAATAATGGATCTGTATGACGCCGGGTAGCCGCTTCTGGTCGAAAATAAATCAGCACCGACAAAATTATTAAACGTTTAACGAAAAGTCCCCCTTAAATTATTATTGTCTGGAGTTTTATGACTGTGAGGCCATAAAATTCCCCCAGGCAGCTGGGGTGAAGAATATACAGACTGTATCTCTTCAGTGCGGTAAAATAAACCGACTGCGCCTCTTCAGAGCGGTATGACACCACATAATCGAGCCACCTCTTGGCTGTGGATAGCAACCTGTAATGCCCGAGGATAGAACCATGGTAGCTGAGCCTTCCCTGTCTGGGTACTAAGTAGTTCCATGACCTGTAGCAATTCATTTTGCCCCTTATTTGGGCTAAATGGGCGGTCGGAGAGGGTCGAACTGATCAATCGGCTGGTCATATCAAACCCTAGCACCTATATGATTGTCCCAAGCCTATTGTCCTTATGGCAAGCTCCCACAACACTATTTTAAAACTAATTTTGTCTATTTAACCCATAGATGGAACCCTAACAGGTACTACCACTCCAGGTCAGGGTGGACCTGAAAGTAATGTCGATAAAGGGGTACTCCACACTCCCCAGAGCTCCAGAATTGGGACTTGATTAGATGCAGTTTAAAGACATCTCCGACTGCCCGTATAGCCTAAATAAGGGCCAAAGTGGAGTTCTGCATATTATGGACTGCTCAGCCACCAGGAAACTTCCTTAAGCATCACGGGTCGCACTCACGGTCAACAGGTGGTTCCATTGGGGATAAGTCTTATCCTTCTGCTGAGGTGCAGTCAGTGCATTCGAAAGTGCCAGTCAGTAGAGCTGCTATCATTAGGATAATCTGTCAAATGTTTGTACTTAGTCTTATTGTTCATAAGTTTAGTATATATCAATAATTTATCTAGTCAGTCATCAAGACTATCCTAGCATTGGGCACCTTTATATGCCAATAGTTTTCTCATTCATTCTCTATTCATTCTATATATTATATATATAATATATATATATATATATATATATATATCGAGAGAAAGCTTATACAAAGAAAGGAATATATATATATATATATATATATATATATATATATATATATATATATATATATATAAAGAAGAGAAAGACAGTCAGAAACGGAGTGGGTATATATATATACATATTTAGAAATAGAGGGGGGAGGAGAATGGGAGGCAGGGATAAACAAGGGGACAGAAGGGAGAGGGAGACAAATATAAATATCGAGACAGACAGACAGACAGACAGAGGCATAGATGCTGACAGAGTTACAGAGAGGTAGACAGAAACAGAGGGAAAGAGAAAAAGAGATCGGGATACACACACACACACACACAGAGAGAGAGAGAGAGAGAGAGAGAGAGAGAGAGAGGAGAGAGAGAGAGGTGGAGGAAGTCATATTGCGCGAAGATACTTGACCGATTATTCCTATTTCTGTTCAGATTAGCTCTTATTGATGACATTTACTATACTATTCTACGTTTCATTTCTTTGATATTGCTATATATATTCTTCTTCTTCTTCTTCTTCTTCTTCTTCTTCTTCTTCTTTGCTATTTACCCGTTTGCTTTTTCCTTCTCTTTCTTGCTATTTACCCGTTTGCTTTTCTCTCTCTTTCTTGCTATCTACACGTTTGATTTTTTTCCTTCTCTTCCTTGCTATTTACATGTTTCCCTTTTTCCTTCTTTTTCTTCCTATTTACCCGTTTGCTTTTTCCTTCTCTTTCTTCCTATTTACACGTTTGTTTTCTTCTTCTCTTTCTTCCTATTTTCACCTTTGCTTTTTTCTTCTTCTCTTTTTTCCTATTTCCACGTTTGCTTTTTCTTCTCTTTCTTCTTATTTACCCGTTTGCTTCTTCTTCTTCTTCTTCTTCTTCTTCTTCTTCTTCTTCTTCTTCTTCTTCTTCTTGCTATTTACCCGTTTGCTTCTTCTTCTTCTTCTTCTTCTTCTTCTTCTTCTTCTTCTTCTTGCTATCTACACGTGATTTTTTTCCTTCTCTTCCTTGCTATTTACATGTTTCCTTTTTGCCTTCTCTTTCTTCCTATTTACCCGTTTGCTTTTTCCTTCTCTTTCTTCCTATTTACACGTTTGTTTTTTTCTCTCTTCTTTCTTGCTATCTACACGTCTGCTTTTCGTCTTCTCTTTCTTCCTATTTACCCGTTTGCTTTCTTTTCTTCTTCTCTTTCTTCCTATTTACCCGTTTGCTTTTCTTCTTCTCTTTCTTCCTATTTACGTTCTTTTTTCTTCTTCTCTTTCCTATTTCGTTAGCTTTTTTTCTTCTCTTTCTTCCTATTTACCCGCTTTTTTCCTTCTCTTTCTTCCTATTTCCACGTTAGCTTTTTTCTTCTTCTTTTTTTTACTATTTCCACGTTAGCTTTTTTCTTCTTCTCTTTCTTCCTATTTACCCGTTTACTTTTTCCTTCTCTTTCTTCCTATTTACACGGTTGCTTATATATATATGATTTATTGTAAACTAATTTACTTATAGCATGTAAAAATTACGTCAATAAGTGATCCTCCAGGTACAATTACATTTTTACACCTATTCTTACTATCAGTACTTACACATTAGTTACAGGTTGTAAGATTACACTGTCTGTATGTTTGTGCACAAAGACCAAGCATTTATTTCATATTTGATCCATAGATCTGACCTTAACTGGTACTATCACGGGTCGGATTGTCCACACTCCCAGAAAAGAAATCGTACGATATATGATTTATTGTAAACTAATTTACTTG
>CM042139.1:20685720-20698220 GCA_023376005.1 Doryteuthis pealeii
AAATTAACAAAATACATTCCGTAATTCACAATTTTAATATTACAAATAAAACAAACCCGTAACTTCTTTTTTTTTTTTTTATTCATTTTAATTTTACGTTGGGGAGTTAAGCGACTCAAGACCATTGTTTTCATTTTTGAAATTGAGTGAAATAAAATGGGACAAATAAGAAATCTGCAATTTAGCGACACCAGATAATCTTTATTCACATAGCATCTTGGACGATTTAGACGGTGTCACTTTTAACCAGAGGGTGTTGCAGGATGATAACGGACGGAATATTTAGGAACAAGCGTATTATAATAAAAAAGAAATAAACGAAATAAATGGCGGATAACGCTGCTAGTTCACTATAACTTGTCGTTCGAGGTCTTTTCTTTCCCTGTATTTTTTGGACGAAGTCAGCTATTTCATTGATTCTGCGCCCAGCTACATACGATGATTTAAGAAGCTGCAACCAGGTTTAGGTTTAGGGTTAGGGTTAGGGCAAAGCGACATCGCTACACCTACTCAACAATCATTCTATAACTAACATCAAGCAGTATACATATGAATACATTAATAATTGTATGATATTTCATGTAATTCGAATACTACCATACACATGTATATCGGTGTAGTTTATTCATAAGAAAACGTACTGTCACATTTCCACTAGCGTATTTCGATGAATAAACCCCGCACGTATGCTGATATGAATAATAAAGTATTATTTTCATATCTCAACAGTCATATTCATGTCTTTATCATCAGACAATCTGGAACGTGGAAGAATAAAAGCAAATAGTGTGGACTTCTTTTTCTATTTCTATCCAGACAAATTCGCTGAATTTAGCAAAACAATATAACTAAAATGGCGCATGTTTGCGAATGTGTGTACATATGTGGAGAAAAGAAGAAAAAACAGAAGAGGGGGGGGGCTACAGAATTTTCTGCCAAGAGGAAATGATCTTTATGCAAAAAAAACAAAAAACGTAGGCACCTCATGTAGCCTAATGGTTAGCAAGCTAACTTAGCAGACAATTTTAGTGAGTTCCATTCTCACTGGGTGCCCCATACTTCTGGCCTTGTACCACATCTAAGCAAAGCTTAGTAAATAACTATATACAAAAAAAAACGTTGGAGGTGCTTGATGTAATGGTTAGAGACTTAAGAAAGGATTCAAATCCTGGACGAGGCTGTTTGCATTTCACATAGCGCTAATATCCTTTGGAAAGGTATGAATCATTGAAAGCAAACCTTTCCCAAGGGTATTAGCTCAATGTGAAATTCAAACAGTGGTCAAATTGAACTTAACGGACCTAAACTCCACTGGTGAAGTCGGCAATTTCATCTGGTTCTGCGTCCAGCCACATACGAGGATTTAAGAAGCTGCATCAAGCCAACCAGGTTTAGGGTTAGGGTTAGGGTTAGGGTTAGGGCTAAGACACATCGCTACACCTACACAACAATCATTCTAAAACTAACATCGAACTGTATACATACGAATACATTAATAATTGTATATTTCATGTAATTCGATATACTACGACATACATGTATATGGGTGTAGTTTATTCATAAGAACACGTACCTATAATTCCTGTGACACTTCCACTAGCGTATTTCCATGAATATTAATAAACCACCCCACGTATGCTGATATGAATAATAAAGTATTATTTTCATATCCCAACACTCATATTCATGCCTTGATCGTCAGACAATCTGACACAAGATTATTTTCAAAGCGTTTCTATTTTCCTGGACCCGTTGTCTAAACGAAATTAGAGAAAAAAGGGTTTTATAATTTGCTTGAAGCATTGTGTCTATATTGCGTTGGTGGTTGGTTTTGAAGGCTATCACAATGCAAGTGTAAACAAAAATGTAACAAGGATGTTGTTCGTCTACCTTTGATTTATTTTCTTAATATTTCGGGATAAAGATCCCTTCGTCAGAAGATTTCTGAGATCTAAGTTCTGGAGTTGTTACATTGTGGCTAGGATCTGTCCATACTGTTGTATGTTTGGGGATATCTTAATTTAGAGAACCCAGTCTGTCCTACTATTCATTCATAGCTGCGTAGATGAGGTCTAGTATAGATGGTTCATGCCTTCCTAACCGCAATGCTAAGGGCGTCTTTATATATATATATATATATATATATATATATAATATTATTAGTGTGTATGGTTGGCACTAGTATACTAGAAAAAGTAATAGTAATCCAACGTACAGTGTTATTAGAAGAGTGCTCAATATCTGTGGTAGAGCGTTGGTAGATAAATGAATAGACAAATAAAAGGTTTAGCTTTTATTCATTTATTTGGGAACAATATTACTACCAATGGTTTCCTGTTAAAAGCATTCATCAGGGAAACCTAGATTGGTCGTAATATTGTTCCCACATAAATGAATAAAAGCTAAACCTTTTATTTCTCTATTCATTCATTCATTCATATATATATTATATATATATATATATATATATATATTTACTAACCCCTTCGCATGAGCAGGATGTGACACACGGTCAATTTCTTAAGCGGAGTTCAACAGGTTTGAATTCAGAGTTTTCCTTCTCCTAGACCGGTTGCCTAACCAAGGTTAAAGAACCCAGTCAACCCTACTATTTATCAATAGCTGGAGGGAGAGTAGGATTCATACCTTTTCCAAGGGTATTAGCGCTAAGTGAAATGCAGTTACCACATCCGGGATTTGAACTCGGGGCGACGAGTCCATTTCCCCTGACTTTAACCATTACACCACGCGCTTCCACTTTATTCCGTCTTTATATATCAACTAAAATTAGATGTGTATTCTGGTTAAATTTATCTTATTTAATTTGTAATAGTATTGTAGACAATTGAAGGTTAAGCCATAAAAATGCAGACCTTGAATACGGGTGGCCCACAAACAATTAAAGTAAGGAGGGGGAAAAAGTGAATTCAAAAGAATTATATAAACACTGTCTTCGTGACATGGGTGAGCTTAACTAAAATACCCTGAAGTTAAAAAACAAAACGAAGAATGTATTTTCTTTTCTTTTCGCTTAATTTTCAGTGGGTTTAATTGCGTGGGCTGAAAAATGACAAAATTGGGCAACTTGACGTTTTTCTTCACACAAGCAACAAACCACGCAATCCCTTAAAGAAAAAACAAAGGAGAAAAAAACAAAACAAAAAAAAACAGCAAAAAATAAATATAAATTAATCTCTAAAGAAATTTAAGATGGCCAGCTATAATTTGACTATTGTTAGAGGGAGAAAAGAAAAACACATTCCTTTACGTATCAGCCAGTATATTTTTAGCAATACGCCCAAAGTTTTATCATTATTTGTTGCTAAATTGATTCAATTTTTCGTTTTTTTTTTTTTACGCAGAGGTCACAGGCTCCGCTCCTTTGCTAGTGTAGGAAGAATATATTACTATTTCCAGACAACGAAGAATTTAACTATCAGATATCCAAATATATATATATATATATATATATATATATATATATTATATATATATATATACGAGAATGTATCAATGAGATTGTAGCCTGGCACCTACTTATATTTTGTGGTCTATACCTCGAGGGCCTTACATTTAACTAAAAAATAACCCTGACCTGGAAAGAAACTGTTCAAATCTGTAATCTAAACATACTACGAAAGTCGAATAGAAACTGTTATTTTCAAAAATTAATTCCACAAATCAATAATGTTATAACCACAAATCAAGGTTCAACACATCTTATTATACTGGAGATTCAGTGTCTGTCTGTAATCGAAACTACGCCACTGGTTACGGCACAATATCCCCAAGAACTGCGTAAGTTTATCAATGAGTAATATAAATATTCAAAATCATTAATACATAGAATACATCTTATTATAATGGAGATTCAATGTATGCCTGTAACCGAAACTACTCCACTGGTTACGGCACAATATCCCCAAGAACTGCGTAAGTTTATCAATGAGTAATTTATATTAAAATCATTAACACATAGAATATATCTTATTATAATGGAGATTCAGTGTCTGTCTGTAACCGAAACTACGCCACTGGTTACGGCACAATATCCTCAAGAACTTGCGTAAGTTTATCAATGAGTAAATTATACTCAAAATAAATTATTACATAGAATACATTTTATTTATTAACGATGTCTCTTTGAAAATCTGAGTTAGATTTGCCTCAAAACATCTCATTTTATTAGTGCATTCATATTCCTGCAATGTGTCTTACAGTTATTTACTAAGTTATTATTTGATGTGGCACAAGGTCTGAAGTATGGGTCGCCCAGTGAGAATCGAACTTACTACCAATGATCTTTTAATCTAGCTCGCTAACCATTACACCACGTCAGGTGCTTACGCAATGCGTCTTATAGATCACTAAGAAATAAATGTTTGCATAATATATGAAGTGGTTAATTTGCATACTTGTTTTAAAAAACCGGATTTAATAAATAATTGGTGTTATTGATCTCTAATATTATTGTTTTATTCTCCAAAATCAATCCTATGAATGCTTTTATATAGAAATCAATTGAAATATAATTAAAATAAGTGTAATCTTTTTATATGCGTTCTTATTTAATTTCATTATTCTAATTTAATATATTTCCTTACATTAAAACTTAAATACTTACGTCCAGAGGGCGCATATTCTTGCTAGTACTTCTAATATGATAAATGTGAATATCAATGTGTCAGTATGTGGCATATTCTCAACTTTACTCCTGTAGGACGTTGCCCAACATGTCATACCAAAATCCGCATTGCCAGTCCTGAAATTTTGGATTCCCAAGTTTTAATTACTATAATCGTTTTCAGCGATATTTGACGTGTTTTTTTTTTTTTTTTTTTTTTGTGGCAGTTATTTTTCTTTTTTGTATGCTCGCACGAAGTAGAAGAGAATTTGTTTGTTCTGTTTGTTTTGTTTTACGGCATATCAACCTCAGTGGGTCACTTAATGCCGATAAAGTTTTGAAATAAATCAATTCTTAATGCATAATACAATTTTTTCTATAAATACATTTTTCTATTTAACCCATAGATGGGACCCTAATAGGTACTACCACTCCGGGTCAGAGTGGACCAGGGAGCAATGGTGATGAAGGGGTGCTCCACATTCCCCAAACCTCCAAAACTGGAACCTCACCATCAGATAGAGTTTAACGTCATTCCCAGGACATGCAGACCCTCAGTCACCGCCTTCTAGCACCCATATGATAAAAAGGGGTTGGGGCTTGCCATGAGGGCAATAGGGTTGGGAAAATCATATAGGTGCTAGGGCTTGACGTGACCAGCCGATTGATCGGGGGGTGCCTCTTCGACCGCCCGTCTAGCCCAAGATAGGGCCAAAGTGGAGTATTGCATATCATGAACAGCTCATCCACCTGGGCTCTATCCTTAAGCATCACGGGTCGCCACCCACGGCCAACAGGTGGCCCCGTTGGGGGAGTCTTACCCCTCTGCAGAGGTGCAGTCGGTGCATTCTAACGCCCCAGCCGATAGGGCGGTAGTAGAAGAGAAGTGAAATGATTTTCTTCATGAAGGACATTAGTGGGGTGAGAAGTTTATCAGTTTCAAAATTTCAACCCTGTTCTCTGGTTCCGCTTCCCGTGTTGGCTAGCATTATTGCAAACCAGCACCTTTCATGCTAATACACATTCTATAAGCACATATGGATATAACGAAAGAAAGAAAGACAGAAAGAAAGAAAGAAAGAAATCATGAGACGGTATTAATATCCGACTATGGGTGGAGTGAAGTTTATAAGTTTCATCTTCATCTGACTCATCCGCAAGATGCAAATTTTACAACTTAACAATTACGTTTTACACACAGACACACACACACACACACACACACACACACACACACACGTATATATATATATATATATATATATTTACTAGCTGAGATACTAGAGATGGAACTATGTTGATCAAAGCATTGCAACACCGATGGAAGAATCTGTGGGTTGCCAGAAGGGCTATAATGACAATGGGGTCCAAGCATTGCAACACCCATGGAAGAAGTCTGTGGGTCGCCAGGAGGGCTATGTTGACAATGAGATCCAAGCATTGCAACACCGATGGAAGAATCTGTGGATTGCCAGGAGGGCTATGTTGAAAATGAGGTCCAAGCATTGCAACACCCATGGAAGAAGTCTGTGGGGAGCCAGGAGGCTATGTTGAAAATGAGATCCAAGCATTGCAACACCGATGGAAGAAGTCTGTGGATTGCCAGGAGGGCTATGTTGACACCGTTGGAAGAAGTCTGTGGATCACCAGGAGGGCTATGTTGAAAATGAGATCCAAGCATTGCAACACCGATGGAAGAAGTCTGTGGATTGCCAGGAGGGCTATGTTGACAATGGGATCTAAGCATTACAACACCGTTGGAAGAAGTCTGTGGATCACCAGGAGGGCTATGTTGAAAATGAGATCCAAGCATTGCAACACCGATGGAAGAAGTCTGTGGATTGCCAGGAGGTCTATGTTGAAAATGGGGTCCAAGCATTGCAACACCCATGGAAGAAGTTTGTGGGTCGCCAGGAGGGTTATGTTGAGAATGAGATCCAAGCATTGCAACACCGATGGAAGAAGTCTGTGGATCACCAAGAGGGTTATGTTGACAATAGGGTCCAAGCACTGCAACACCATATAAACCTCGTTTGGTTGTATTCGATGAGAGTATTTTGTGCTTCTATCAAAAATACGAGAGTCGGCCGAAGAGTTCATTATTCTGACTGGTATTTTAGCTAGATTCTGCCGTTACAGAAACATGAAAAGAAGGTTCTCGAATCCGAAAAGAAGGTTCCCGAGTCCGAGAAGGTTACCGAATCCGACAAAAAATACCTGAAGAAGGCCGGAGGGTATATCGGCCGAAACGTTGTACAAATAACAATACAGATGAGGACAATAGTCTGAATAATGCAGATAATACTAAATAGGAATTTGGTTTTCTACTTTCCAGAATGAAAAGACAATTTCTCTTAAATTTGATGTTTACTTATTCTGTTGTGCCTTGGGATTGTTTAAAAAAAAAAAAGAAAAAGAAAACAGAGTCGTTTGCCATAAAGAAATTGAGGACTAATTTTTTCCTCTCCGGAGAAGAAAAACTGTATTTTCTGAAAACACTTAAGAACTTATATGTTATTTATTTTCTCGTTTTTCTTATGTGTTAGAATAAATGATCTTAGGAAATAATTATTTTCAACTAATGTTGCCTTGGCAACTTATATTGTCTCCAGTTTAATACTTTTAGGAATAGACCATTTTTAACATCATCTCTTCGCTAACCTAATATACATGGTGTACTAATGATATTGAGCACTCATTACTTATACCTACGATTTCCCTCCGACAGAAATCGAAACCAGGAAGTGCGAGAAGGCGTTGGCTGAGGGTTTTATTGTCATGTCCTGGGTATAACGTTAAAGAGAACCTAATAATCAAGTTTCAATTTTGGAGCTCTTGGGTGTGTGGAGTATCATCACCATTACTCCCAGGTCCACTCTGACCCGGAGTGGTAGTACCTGTTAGGGTCCCATCTATGGTTTAAATAGAAAAAAATAATTTTAAAGAATGTGTTTCAAAATGAGTTTGAAAAAAAATTGAATAATATCAAGAATGAATAAAACAAAACGATTTCGGTCTAAAATAACCCAACAAGTGATGACATGTCGTAAAATCCAACCAACCAACCAACCAAATACTAAAAACTTATAAAAGAAAGGATTAAATTGTCGTTCCCAGTAGAATTAGAGTAGGGACAGATATAATTAATAGGAACATTTGTTATTCAATATTCTGTAGATTCTTCGAGAACAGAATCAAACTACTCATTTTAAGGGTGTGTCGTGTGTATAAAGGCTACATTTTGACCCTCTCTTACGGAGGAATGTATAACGACCCAATTTTCGTTTGCTTTAGTGTTGAAACAAGAATGGGAAGATTGTTTCTATGGTTATGAATGAATGAAAATTACCAGAGTGATTAAACATAGATGTTTTTGATGTTTCCAATATTCATGTTCAGATTTGTGTGAATAAATTTGGATACACAATTTGTAGGTCGCAATGCTTCATTCGAAATCTGTCATTTTTTTTAAAGCATTCAAATAAATCTTATCATAATAGAGATTCGGTGCCTGTCTTTAACCGAAACAACGTCACTGCTTACATTACAATGCCATTAGGAACTGCGTATGTTTATCAGTGAGTATTTAATTTATAGTCAAAATCATTAATATATAGAATAAATCTTATTCATTAATGATGTCTCTATGAAAGCGTTTAAATTCCTGCAATGTGTCTTATATATAACTAAGAATTAAAGGTTCACATACTATATGGTGCGGTTAATTTGCATACTTGTTTTAACAAAACTGGATTTAATAAATAATTACTTGGTGTTATTGATTTCTAACATTATTGTTTTATTCTCCAATCGATGTTTGGAAATAAATAAATAAATAAATAACCGAAGCGAGTGGAGCGTTGGGAGAGAAGTAGTTGGCCTACGTGAGACTGCAGTCAGTAAAGAAACGCTTTGTAGACGACCCTGCATAAAAAATTTCTTTTTTTAATTCAAACAAAATATCTATTTTCGATTTCGTGGTTATTACAGATTATGTAATGAGTGGACGACATCAGATGACAAATAAACATGGTATTTTGAGACAATGCATTGAGAGCAATATACTGCAGAACTAATTGTTGAATGTTGGCGTAGAAAGCGAGTCTTTGGCGTGGGAAGTACACAAAGTAGTTGTGTCTAGCCGATCGGTAATAATATAGTCGAATAATTGACTACTTCCGATTTCTCTTTGTCCTCGAATTCATTGCGCTTATGTTAAGCATAAAATCGATATCGAAATATTTGCCGCTTGTGCCAAAAACCTAAAATAAATGTCTAGACAAGTTTTCAGCAAGACGAACACAGTTGTTGTGTAAACAGTGATCAATAATGTCTTGTTGGCGGAAGATCTTTTATCTGATATCAATAATTATGAATACAATATTCATAAAAGTATCTGTTTGTCTATCTATCCAACTATCTATCTGTCTGTCTGTATATCTGTCTCTATATACTTTGGGCGGGTGCAAAGTCTCATCACGTTCCTTTTCGGAAAAAATAGATACCACATATTCTGTCAAATACCGGCTTTATCGCTTGAAACTGAGTCAAAAGTTTTGCAATATTTCACAAAGACCGAGATTCGAGTGCTTTTACCAAGTTCGTTAACGTTATCTATCTATCTATCTATCTGATTCTATTCATACTTATCTATCCATCTATCTGATTCTATTTACATCTATCTATCTATCTATCTATCTATCTATCTATCTTATTCTATTCATATCTATCTAGCTAGCTTATTCTATTCATATCTATCTATCTATCTATCTTATTCTATTCGTATCTATCTATCAATCTATTTTATTCTATTCACATCTATCTATCTATCTATCTATCTATCTATCTTATTCTATTCCCACCAATATATCTATCTATCTTATTCTATTCATATCTATCTATCTATATCTATATCTATCTATCTATCTATCTATCTATATATATATATATATATATATATATATATAAGATTCTATTCTCTCTCTCTCTCTCTCTCTCTATATTATATATATATATATATATATATATAATTATTATTATTATTAACATATTGTATACATTACTGGCAGATTATTACCGTCGGTTTCAAGGCATCATATGCCTTTCGTCAGATAAATCGCCTAAATAAATATCCGTTATAAACCGCGTTCTCGCTTTATTTCACCGCGTGTATTTCTCGTGCGTTCGTGATGTTAACATAATGTTCGGAAAGATTTTCCTTTTAAGGTGGTTGATCGTCTGTTGTTATTATTTCAGTGTACGATCTTAAAATTTTTTAATTTCTTTGTGGACAAGCTCAGAATATTTATAATTTTGTATTTAGATGTTTTTGCATTGAATTTAGACCTTGTAGGATCTGGAATTTCTCTGCAGAGCATAATGCACATATTTTGGGTCCATTAATAAATGGCTTGTGCTGTTCCAATATCTTCCACTTTATTTTATATGGGACCCCTTAGTCTTTGTACTCCCATACTCGGTTTGCAGGTGTTGTAGCTACCCTTTTTTTTCTAGTTCCTGAATGATTCATTATGAGAGTAGAATCTCTGTTTAAAATCCCCTTGGACCATTCCGACATATTTTTCGCTGGTTTTGGTTTGGTCAGAGGCGGCTCTGCATCTAATGGGGAAGTTCCAATTTTGGAGCTCCGAATAGGGTGGAGTACCCCTTCATCGTCATTACTCACAGGTCCACTATGACCCAGAGTGGTAATATCTGTTCGGGTTCGTATTGGTTTAATAAAAAGGCGAGTTTTTAAAAAATGTGTTAAAAAATTGAGTTTGAAAAACAATTCGAATACTAAATGGTATACATAATTTGATTTTTCTTTTGGAAAAAATGTTTTTCATACACGTTGCTTATAAACTGAAATGTCAAAAACTTAGACTACCATCAAATAACATGTAGTTCCTTCCTTTGTCTGAATAAGGGCAGCTATGCAATGTGGCATAGAGTCGACAAGATGCTAATTCAAGAGGGAATAGGACAGATCGACTTCGGCATAAAATAATCCAACAAGGGTTGACATGCTGTAAAATCCCACCAACCAACCAATGACAATGTATTTCTTCCGGGTTTCCAATGGTAAAATTATAAGCATAGCATTTCTGTGTTAAAGAAAACTATAAATACTAGCAAATATATGCACCCTCCGGGTGCAAGTATTTAAGTTTTAATATAATAAAATATCATGTTAAATTAGAAAGGCTAATGAAACTGAATAAGAATTCGGATAAAAATATTTGGAACAGAGGGGGTATAATCGGAAAATAGAACAACTTTGAAACTAACTGTTCCACCATTTTCCCTTAATCCCGTTTTTCAGTGGTAAATTTCCTTAATTTTACTATTTAGTTAAAATAGAAAGTAAAGAATAAAATTACAGTTATTTCTTTATGTTAATAGATTTCTGTTAAGATTTATCCCCGAGATTTTTGCTCATATTTATTAAGATAAAACCAAACAATTAGAAATCAATAATACTAAGCATATATTTATTAAAATCAAATTTTTTAAGATCAATATGCAAATTAGCCTTCCCATTCACACTGTGAACCGCTATTTCGTTGAATATATAAATACAATTGCATGTTGTTAGTATGTAGATATGATCAATAGTATTAATAATATAAAACAATTTTATTAATAATTGAGGTTTAAATAAAAAAAATAAAATCATGGAGAATGTGATGTAAATAACAAAGGGAATTGTGACTTGAATAGTAATATAGTTTCGGTTACAGACAGACAAACCCACAATCTCCATTATAATAAGAATAATCGCCATATTTATGTTAGAATAATTAGAAAGTTATAAATATAACCGCTATATTGCTGTCTCTTGGGGGTTTAAAGAACACACACACACACACACAACCACACACACATTGACAAACATAGACTTCCTTTTTTTTCGGCCACCTTATGAGGTCTGCTTTAAATCAATCACAATCTTTCAAGTTATCTACGGGTTGGGCTACTTGATCCTGTCTCTGTTGCCCTTCCCCAAAACATTAACAGCCCCGTAACAGTTCCAGTTGACGAATTTCAACAACTGGGTGTGGGGCCGTTTCCGGTGTGAAACCCTTTTTTATATGTTAGGTCGTTGAGTAACTTATCAGTGATATCTCATGAACAAAGTTCGAAAAAAAAAAAATCAAAGGTGTCTTTAAAGATACTTTATTGACGTCTAATAAATCGACTTACACCAATAGAACAAATTCAGAAGCTAAAAAACTGTTTGTTTGCAACACATAAAAGAATCCCCCTCAGCTGCTAAGCATTTGTCTTTTTCTTCTAATTTGACGCCCTGTCGGCTAAGACATAAGAATAGACCGACTGCATCACAGCAGAGGGGTAAAATCCCCCGAGGAGCGACTTGTTAGCCGTAGTGGTGACCCATGATCCTTAGGGACCGAATCCTAGCGGTTGATCAGTCCATGACATGCAACACTCCACTGTGGCCCTTAATTTGGCTAGACGGCGGGGTCGAAGAGCTCCCCCGCACCCGATCAAATGTCTGGTCACGTCAAGCCCTGGCACCTATATGACTGTGTTATGTTTTTATGGGCCATCCTTTAGTATATATATATTTACCAACCCCTCCGCACGAGCAGGATGCGACTCAAGGTCAATTTCTTAAGCGGAGTTTAACAGGTTTGAATTCAGAGTTTCCTTCTCCTAGACTGGTTACCTAGCCATGGTTAAAGAGTCCAGTCTGCCCTGCTATTTACCCATAGCTGGAGGGAGAACTGGATTCATACCTTTCCCAAGGGTATTAGCGTCATGTGAAATTCCAACAGCTTCGTCCAGGAATTGAACTCGCGTTGACGAGTCCATTTCCTACGACTCTAACCATTAGACCACGCGCCTCCAT
>CM042139.1:20703220-20716059 GCA_023376005.1 Doryteuthis pealeii
GGTTTAAATTGATCTCTAATATTATAGTTTTTTCTCCAACGTATTAAAATCAATCCTATGAAGGATTTTATGTAGGAAACCAATTGTAATCTTTTTATATGCGCTCTTATTAATTTTTTTTGTGTTTCTAATTTAATATATTTCCTTACATTAAAACTTAAATACTTACGCCTGGAGGTTTGCTAGTGTTTAAAAAAATGAGTTGTAAAAAAAAATTGAATACCCAACAAGAATGAATAAAACGAAAAGTCTTCAGTATAATATAACCCATGGGTTGATATGTTATAAAAACCAACCAACCAACCCGGTTCTGGAAAGGGCTAATATGAAAAATAAAATAAAAAATATATTTTATTGATACTTGAAAAAACCCATAAATATTTTTTTTTTATCAGTGAACAACGCTTAGTATTTTTTTCTCATGAATATCAATTAATCATAATATATCTATAATAATCTATAATAATCTATAAGAACCAAGTCCACTCAATATTTGATAATTATTATGGCCCTAAAAACACCTGCCCATTATTATTCACAAGTAAAAAAAATAATAAAAATAAATTAATAAATTAATAAATAAATATAAGAATAAAGAAAAATAACGCCTTTTTTCATTCCCCCGGCGCACCCCCCGACACTTCACAGGGAGATAAGTGGAAAATAGCGTCCTAAGAACACGATTTGGTTTTAATCTATTCAAGAGATGCCGGGAATTTAGGGTACTAGGTTATGCGTCTGTTCGTATTAAGGTCAAAAAGAAACTGTCGTGGGAGGTATGTGCTAAACTGATAAATATGGGGGAGGGTACGATTTCCGTGCCCCGCTCCACCCTTTCACTCCTGTCCCTTTTCAAGGGTCAACAATGCGTTCTTCCCGCCAAGTAAATCCCCGTGGGTAAGGGCTTTGATGAAAGAAAAAAATTATCATGAATATTCTTTACTGAATGAGTTTTTTTTATTCATTCACGAGAAAATTAAAAAAAGAATTTTCCCATTCATCTTTCTTCATCTATGTAGGTAAGTAGGTAATCAGGTGAGAATAAATATACATAGGTAGACATAAATGAATATATTTAGGTATGTATGTATACATGTACGTATTTATACATACATGTATGTATATATTAGGTATACCCAAAATGGGCCTAAATTGAGTTTTTGACAAAATTAATTTAGCCTACAGAAAATAATTTACCAAAAATCAGGGAATTATCGGATTTTAATGAAATTTTCAGTATTTATTTATCAATGAATGATCTTTATAATGCATTATCTATTTTATTTCAAAACTTTCTCATTTTTTTCCGGTCACTTAATTTTGACCCCCCTTATGTTGGAGGCGTAACATTTCTTCGAGTTGGTCTTATAGTTTACAGTATACATAAAGAGATAAAAGACCAAAGTTATGAATAGAAAAAAAAATTACGGTGGCTTTTCTATGAGAAAATAAGTACCGAAAAATGAAAAATAAAATGTAAAAAAAATAATAAATAATTAGTATTTTGAAGATTTCTTTTTCACTCATTTCAATAATTATTTAATTGGTTATTATCTTATAAAAGAAAAAAATTATACATCGATATTTTTTCTGCTTAAAAAGGGGGGTACATTTTCAATAGTGTTTTTCTTCAAAACGTATACTTTGAAGTACTAAAATAAGGTTTGCATTAAGTAGATATTTATTTCTAGAATTTAAAAATATAACATTTTAAACTTAGCATCAGGCTTTTCATATTTTAAATGAATTTTATATATTAATTGTTCATAGCAAAATACTAAATAAAAGTTTTGAAATAAAATAACTGATGCATTATAAAATTCATTAATTGATAAATCAATACTGAAAATGTCATTAAAATCCAATTATTACCTGATTTTTGGTAGATATTTTTGCTATCTCGAATGTTACATTAAAATTGTAAACAAGCGCTTAAAACCATGTGAAAGTGTGGCGGATCGCGTCGAAATTGACCAAAACAACTATTTTTAAATGTATTAAAAATAAACTGCATATGTAATGATATTTCTCTTTTTTTAATGATGGTCATTATGTTACTAGTTATTGATTTAGACAATAGTTTGACCTTAAATAATGGATTTAATTAATTTTAATTCGTTTTTAAAAACGTAGCAAACGATTTTTTGGGTATACCTAATATATGTATTTAATTTGATAATACGTATGAAAGTAAGTAGATAATCAGGTGAGAAAGAATATACATAATTAAGTACTAGTAAATATATGCACCCTACGCCGGGTGCAAGCATTTAAGTTTTAATGTAATGAAATATTATATTAAATTAGAAAGGCTAATGAAACTAAATAAGAATGCAGATAAAAAGATTTGAAACAAAGTGGTGTATAATAGAAAAATAGAATAACTGAAACTTACTCTTCCATCACTCCCGACTTTCATTACTAAATTTTCATAATTTACTATTTAGTTAAAATATTTATTTACCAGCCCCTCCGCACGAGCAGGATGTGACGCAAGGTCAATTTCTTGAGCGGAGTTTAACAGGTTTGAATTCAGAGTGTTCTAGACCGGTTGCCTAACCAAGGTTAAAGAGACCAGTTTGCCCTACTATTTATCCATAGCTGGAGGGAGAGTAGGATTCATACCTTTCCCAAGGGTATTAGCGCAATTATCACATCCAGGATTTGAACACGGGGCGACTAGTCCATTTCCCATGACTTTAACCATTACACCACGTGCTTCACACTTTTATTTAGTTAAAATAGGAATGAAAATTTTAAAATCAATATGCAAATTAGCCTTCCCATTCACACTGTAAATTGCTATTTTGTTGTATGTATAAATACAATTGTATATTATTAGTATATAGATATAGCCAACAGTATTAATTATGTAAAACAATTTTAGTAATAATAGAGGTTTGAATAAGATCAATTCGTTGAGAATGTGACATAAATAACAAAGGGAATTGTGACTTGAGTAGTAATATAGTTTCGGTTAAGAACAAACACACATTCTCCATTATAATAAGATATATGAATCTTTTTTGTTTGTTTTGTTTTGTTTTACGGCATATCAACCTCAGTGGGTCATTTAATGCCGATAAAGTTTTGAAATAAATCAATTCTTAATGGATAATACAATTTTTTCATAAATATATTTTTCTATTTAACCCATAGATGGGATCCTAACAGGTACTACCACTCCGAGTCAGAGTGGACCAGGGAGCAATGGTGATGAAGGGGTGAACTGGAACCTCACCATCAGATAGAGGAGGACAAGTAGACCCTCAGACACCGCCTTCTAGCACCCCCATAAGAGACGTATTCCGTCTAGCCCAAGCCATGTCATGGTTAAGGGAAAGAGGTACAGTATTCTATGGTGGGAATGGTGTATAGCCCCTATGGGCACTCGGGGCCACTGCGCGCCCCTAAAGAAGATAGGGCCAAAAGTCTGCGTCTGGTGTTGTCGTGGGGATTCGGGTCTGGTTTTCTGTTAGGGATTTCTCCTCATCAGAAGCCCTGTGTCATTGTTAGTTTTTAGTAAACACAAGACTTTGATTTTCTTTTAATGTTACTTTATTCGGTAAATCCCCAACCCAGACATAACATAGCGCGCGTATGCAGAGTTACAGTTTAGACAGAGCATCATGGCCGACTGCTCTGTCTGACGTCCACTGCAAAACTAAACTAAAGCTCTTAACTATTCTTAAACCGGAACAGGTTCTTCTATGCCTTCCGGTTCCCACGATTTATCCCCGGAGGCAAGGTGAGAGTGAGGTCAAACGCCGTCACTCACTTTCAGGGCCATCAACTGCACTGATTGCCACCATATCTCTATACTACCTTACATAAGTATGAAAAGGGTTATCCCCTCAGAATTACAGGGGATTGACAATAATCTTATGCCACCGCATATATTATGTAACAGCTATTTAGTAGTAAAGTAAGTAAAGTCGTCGGAATGGCTTAAAGTCGGTATCAGCCCGATAGCGATGGAGTATATCCTCTTTTCACTAACGCTAGACTAAGGAGATCGTTTGGGCGTCTAAGGCGGAGAGCCACAGCTACCATCAGCGCCTCACCTTACCGCACATATCCATGTGCTACTCATACGCTGAGTTGGCGAGGGTCGGAATCGATCAGGAACCTTGCGGTCCCCAGCCGAACACTATACCGACCGAGCTAAGTCGGAGTTGTAAGTCTAGCTTGCTAACCATGGGGCGCCCACGGTATTTACGCAACTACAGGTAGGATATGACACAACTACAGGTAGGATATGACACAAAGTCGCCAGTCTTGGGCATCCCGCTAGGACTGAACTCACTATTTAGTAGTAGATGATTTGCTAGGCTAGTTTTCTAACCATACACGTCCAGATAGGGCCGGTTTAGTTCAGTCGGTAGAGCGTCCACCTGCGAACCACAAGGTTTCGGGTTCGATCCTGGCCCTCGCCAACTCAGCGCATGAGTAGCACAGGGATCTGTGCGGTAAAGTAAGGAGCTGATGGTAGGTAAGGCGCATCTAACTCAAATGCAGAAACCAATATCCTTGGTCTGTGAAAAGGGGATAGACTCCTTCGCTGTCTGGCTGATACCGATTTTAGACCACGCCGACAACTTTACTTTTTACTTTTACGTAGCTATGTATGCACGCATTGTAATTGCCTTCAAGCAAAATATAGATAATAATATATATATATATATATATATATATATATACATAGCGAGCCATCCTTTGCGGGATTCACTTGTCAAGATTATTTTCTATAATTATCGAATTTTATACGATACATGCATTATAATTGCCTTCAAGCAAAAATATAAATAATAATTTATTCAACAATGCTTCTATAAACAAACAAACATCCAAAAATCTTATTCACTTCGCCGAAGAGCTTACGGCCGAGTTTGTTTACTACACAATAAACGTCCACTTACCTACTATGGTAGAGGCGTGTAGTAGTTTCATTGACAAGGTTAATTTCGCAGGGATTGTTCGCTATGTACCGGCGGCCGAACGGATATGGTCTCTGACTCTGCCTGTGAAGTCCCGGTTTCGATTCCTGTCGGAGGGGAGTCGTTAGTATACATCGCTGAAGAGACTTAATAAAGTCGAAACAGTCTGTACGGTGTTCTGCATAGCGAGCCATCCTTTGCGGGATTCACTTGTCAAGATTATTTTCTATAATTATCGAATTTTATACGATACATGCATTATAATTGCCTTCAAGCCAAAATATAAATAATAATTTATTCAACAATGCTTCTATAAACAAACAAACATCCAAAAATCTTATATATATATATGATTACATGGATGCTTACCTGCGACCATTTGGTCTCATGCTCGTCTTTACAGAGCAGTCATGGTGATTATTCTTTAAAAACGGTCATGAATCCAAATGATGATGATGATGGTGATGATGATGACGTAAGGAAATCAATAAAATCCTCTCTAGTGATATTTTTCTAACAACGCGAATAGCCAAATCTAAAAGACTATGCTGTATAACTGTAGCTCCGTCTGTTTGCAATTACGAAGATAATTTTTAGAAGTTTCGGGAACTTTCAATCAACTATAGAGTCTGTGAATGCAGCAAAATGAAGTACTATTATATGATGTAATAACGATTGCACATGTATTCCCTTGTAGGAAAAATAGGTTGCACATAGGATGCACTGATTGTGGCAATAATAATAGAATGAGATGTAACGTTGAGGGTAAACGATTTTTTATCCCTAAAATGGAATGACAAGAATCGATCTTTTCAAGCGATTCACAATTCACAATTCCTTTGCTTTAATTTCCCTAACTTTTGTTTTAATCAAAAGACAAAAAAAAAATTATTCCTTTGAATAACATTTCGGAAAAGACAGCCGAAAGCGAAATGCGAAATTATTTCTGTCTAATTACTTGGAAGAAAATCATGGCGACACATAATCACTACGGTGAAAAGTTTTAGTGCGAAAAAAAACCCAAAAAAGACAACACTTTTTATATTTTTTTCTTTATTATTATTATTATTATTATTATTATTATTATTATTATTATTATTCTCTTTTAATCATTTCTTTTGCTTCTAGATTTTTTTCTTTCTTTTGATTGGTTACTTGTCTTATTCTTTCTTTCTTTCTTTTTTTCTTTCTTTCTTCATTCATTCATTCATAATTTATTTTATTTTTTCTTTCTTTCTTTCTTTCTTTCTTTCTTTCTTTCTTTCTCTTATTTCCTTTCTTCTTTCTTTCTTCTTTCTTTCTTTCTTCTTTCATTTTCTTTCTTTCTTTCTTTCTTTCTTTCTTTCTTTCTTCTTTCATTTATTTTTTCTTCTTTCTTTCTTTCTTCTTCTGTCCTTCTTTGTTCATTTATTTCCTTTCTTTCTTTCCTTCTTTCTTTCTTTTTTCTTTCTTTTTCTTTCGTTCTTTCTTTCTTTTTTTCTTTTCTTTCTTTCTTTCTTTCTTTCTTTTCATTTATTTCCTTTCTTCTTTCTTTCTTTTTTTCTTTTCTTTCTTTCTTTCTTCTGTCTTTCTTTGTTCATTTTTTTCTTCTTTCTTCTTTCTTTCTTTCTTTCTTTCTTTCTTTCTTTCTTTCTTTCTCTCTCTCTTCATTCATTCATAGTTTTATTTTTTTTCCTTCTTTCTTTTCTTTTTTCTTCTTTCTTTCTTTCTTTTTCTCTGTCCTTCTTTGTTCATTTATTTCCTTTCTTCTTTCTTTCTTTCTTTCTTTCTTTCTTTCTCTCTCTCTTCATTCATTCATAGTTTTATTTTATTTTTTCCTTCTTTCTTCTTTCTTTCTTTTTTTTTTTCTTTCTTTCTTTCTTCTTTCTTTCTTTTCTTTCTGTCCTTCTTTGTTCATTTATTTCCTTTCTTCTTTCTTTCTTTCTTTCTTTCTTTCTTTCTCTCTCTCTTCATTCATTCATAGTTTTATTTATTTTTTCCTTCTTCTTTCTTTCTTTCTTTCTTTCTTTCTTTCTGTCCTTCTTTGTTCATTTTATTTCCTTTCTTCTTTCTTTCTTTCTTTCTTTTTCTTTCTTTCTTTCTCTCTCTCTTCATTCATTCATAGTTTTATTTTATTTTTTCCTTCTTTCTTTCTCTCTTCGTTCATTTATTTCTGTCTTTATTTGTTTATTTTTTCCTTTTTTTTTCCTTTCTTTCTTTCTCCTTTCTTCTTTTTCTTGCTTTCCTTCCTTCCTACCTTCTTTCTTTCTTTCTTTCCTCATTCATTCATAAATTCTTTCCTTTTTCCCTTCTTTCCTTCTTTCTTTCTGTATTTTTTGTTCATTTTTTTCCTTTCTTCTTTCTTTCTTTCTTTCTTTCACCTTCTTTCTTCTTCTTTTTCTTTTCTTCCTTCCTACCTTCTTTGTTTCTTTCTTCATTCATTCATTCATTCATTCATTCATAATTTTTTCTTTTTTCCTTCCTTCTTTCTTTCTTTCTTTGTTCATTTATTTCCTTTCTTTCTTTCTCCTTCTTTCTTCTTTTTCTTTCTTTCCTTCCTTCCAACCTTATTTCCTTCTTTCTTTCTTAAAATTTTACGTAATTCATTGTTCTTTATTTCTACTTCTTTGTCTATCATTTTATTCATTCTTTCGTTCTGTCCTTCCTTTTTTATTAATTTATTTCCTTTGTTCTTACCTTCTTTTGCCTTCCTTCTTTTTTCTCTTTTTTCGTTCTTTATTTCATTCTTTCGTAATTAGTTCTTCTTGATTTTTTCTTCTTTGTTTATCATTCATCCACTCTTTCGTTCTGTCTTTGTTTCTTTACTTCCTTTATTTTCATTCTTCTTTCTTCTTCTTCTTCTTCTTCTTCTTCTTCTTCTTCTTCTTCTTCTTCTTCTTCTTCTTCTTCTTCTTCTTCTCTGTACGTAAGTCTTCTTTCTTTCTTTAGTTTTTCTTTGTTACCATTAATTCATTCTGTTTTCTTTCTTTCTTCTGGTATCTTTTTTTATTCATTTCTTTAATTGTTTCTTCCTTCCTTTCTAAGTTTCTTCCTCTTTATTTCATTTCTTTTCTTTCTTCTTCTTTCTTTCTCTTTTTTACCTCCATCTTTCTTTTTTCTTTCTTTCTTTCTTGTAATTTTACACAATTCTTTTTTTATTAATTTCTTCACTATTCTCTTTCATTTGTTTATTTTTCTTTCATGTGTTTTTTTTTTAGATTTTTTTTCTTCTGATAACTTATTTGGTTTCTTCTTTCTTTCTTTTTTTATTTTCTTCCTTCTTTTCCTAATTCTTTGTGTTTTCTTTCTTACTTTCTTTTTCGTTATTATTTATTTACTTAATTCTTCCCCTTTATTTTTTCTTCTTCTTTGTTTATAATCATTCTTTCTTAAATTCAAATAATTTAAGACTAATATTTTTCTCTCTCTTTCTCCACTTACACATTATCGATTGTTGAACTCTTCTCTGTGTCGGTCTGTCTCTGTCTCTGTCTCTGTCTCTCTCTCTCACACACACGCTCTCTCTCTCTCTCTCTCTCTCTTTCACTCGCACACACACGCACACACACATACACACACACACGCACGCACGCACGCACACGCACATGCACACACTTTATTGCTTTTTTTGCCACTTATTTTACTTCCCTTTGCTTTCTTCATTATTTTATTCTCTCTCTTTCTCTATTTTATCGATTGTTGAACTCTCTCTCCCCTCTCTCTCCCTCTCTCTCCCTCTCTTTATTGCTTTTCTGCATTTCTCATTTTCCTTCCCTTTACTTTCTTCATTATCTTCTCTCTCTCTCTCTCTCTCTCTCTCTCTCTCTCTCTCTCTCTCTCTCTCTCTCTCTCTCTCTCTTGCTTTTCTGCATTTCTCATTTTCCTTCCCTTTACTTTCTTCATTATCTCATTCTCTCTCTCTCTATCCCTCTTTTCACTCTTCTCTCTCCCTCTCTCTCTCTCTCTTGCTTTTCTGCATTTCTCATTTTCCTTCCCTTTACTTTCTTCATTATTTCATTCTCTCTCCATCTTCACTTATCGATTGTTGAACTCTCTCTCTCTCTCTCTCTCTCTCCCTCTCTCTCTCTCTCTCTCTCTCTCTCTCTCTCTGCTCTCCTCGCCCTCTCTTGCTTTTCTTTGCTTCTCATTTTCCTTCCCTTTATTTCCTTCATTATTTCATTCATTACACCTACTTACGAGTGACTACCACAATAAAATATCAATCAATCAATTAAAGCCAAGGTCAGTAGAGCAAAAGAATTGAACTTATTCTTAGATATTTTTTTGCTTCAGACTTTTTTCTTTTCTCTATTGGTTTTTCTTTATTATTGGAAATTCTACCAGAAATATTTTTACTTGAAATTTTTCACAAGAAAAGTGTTTCGATTATTTCCTAGTTGAGTAACGTGATATTACAAAGTGACCCGGAAAAGACAAAACCCAAATTATTTATCTATTTTCCCATTAAACTAACCCTAAACCTTAACCTTAACCCTAAGCCCAAACCCTAACCCTTGTTGGACTTAAACTTTAAAAAAATTAAATTAAAATTAACAGTTCTATTACAATATTTGTGGGTTCTGATTTTTCAGGGTCACCTTGTAATATTACTCAACTAGGGGGAGGGTTAGGGTTGGGGTTTAGGGTTAGTTTAATGGGAAAATAAATACATAATTTTTCTGTTTTTTTCTGGGTCACCCTGTAATATTATGTTACTCAACTAGGAAATACATTTCTTTCTTTTTTTACATTTTTTCATTCCTACTTTCTTTATCTTTTACTTACAGTTTTTCTTTTTTTTTTCTGTATCATTTTCGTTATTTCTTTCTTTCTTTTTTTCTTTCTCTTTACTTCTTTTTTTTTTACCTTCTTACTTTCCTTCTTATTTTTTTGTTCTGTTTTCTTTTTCTTCGTTCTTTCATTCTTTCTTTGGTTTTCTTTTTTCCCTCTTTTTTGCTTCTTTCTTTCTTTCTTTCTTTCTTTCTTTTCTTCTTTCTTTCTGTTCTTTCGTTCTTACTTTCTTTTTTATTATCCCTTTGCTTTCTTTCTTTTGCTACTTATTCTCTTTCTCTTTCTTTTCTTTTGTACCATTGTGGTATATTTTCACGGTACCAATATGATATAAGTAACGTTGTCCTTTTTTTTCGAGCGCTACTACGATAACTGTAAGGTGGTGGCGGCGTATATATTATATAGCGGGTCTTGTCCACTTGCCTCCAAATTCACAGTGCTAAAATGGTGTTGATAGAAATTACAACACGAGAAATATGTAGTCACAACTGCTCCTTTATTATCGTGTTCGTCTAGTGGGCTCGTACCAGAGAGGAGGAAAGGCAGAGAGAAAGAGAGAGAGAGAACACTACTTCTAGATTACTGTGATCCCATAAGGGACCCAAGGTCAGGTCTGCACCCTACGACGTCCGAAAGCAAAAAGAGGCCGATAGCTTTCTTTGTTGTTCCACGTCACCACGTGACTTCGGTCAACACCCGACTTCCGCTTGCCACTCAATTCACCGTTCGGGGTCACGCTACGGTCAAACCATCGTTCATCCTGTTTTGGGTCATCACTATCTTTTAAACCTTTATCATCTCTTATTTATTTATTTCTTCCTCCTCCTTCCATTAGTAGTCCTAGCTCACAAAAGTCAGGATAATGTACCCATCTTGCAACACTTTATTTCTTACTTTCTTTTGTTTTGTTTGTTTGTTTCTTTCTTACTTTCTTTGTTTCTTACTTTCTTTTCTTTCTTCTTCTTTTTTCTTTTCTTCCTTTCTTCTTTTCTTAAACACGTTTAAAAGTAACAGATATTACATTCACATTCTGAAATGAATAGACCAGTTTATATACCTCGGTAGCAATATTTCATCTACTGAAAGGAATGTCAAGATGCATATTGGTAAAACCAGGACCACAATTATTCATCAACCATTCGGACGTGCTGATCTCTCTTGGGAACCACACAAGCATATTACGTGCTGTTTTAAACAAATCCTGGAAGTAAAACCTCACAAAACAGCAGCTGTACGGCTGTTTACCTCCCATCTCGCAAAACAAACAAAAAAAAAAAAACGAGTAAAACATGGTGGGCTCTACTGGAGAAGTAAGGACAAACTCGTAACAGACGGTCTCCTATACCTGGCATCATACGGGCATTAGACTGTAAGACGTGTATAGAACTATTCAGAATTCATGGGTGTACGAATAATTTCTTCGTTTACTGTATATATGTCTGTTCATATCTATCTATCTCAACCTTTTCATATCATCTGCATGTCTATATCAGTCAGTTGGAGGTGTTTCTCTAAGCATGTTAATACCTATCTTTCGAATATATTTCATTTAAATGTTTATATATGTGGTTGAGAATAGAGGAAAGTGTGGATATAACAACACATACAGTGTAAATTCAATTAATATTTCGCTCATTTTAAATGAAGCTTACTCTGTATGTGTTGTAGCCACACTTTCCTCTATTCTCAACCGGAATTTTTAGGATTTATTCAAATCCTTCACTCCTCATATATATATATAATATCCCATTCTGTAAGTGAAGACAGCCTAATGGTTAAGGTGCCGGACTGACACCCAACCGATCGGATTTCAATTCCGGCTGTAGGTAGCTTACAAAATGTCTAGCCACACTGAAGAGACTTGATAAGTCGAAACACGTGTCTGTGGATGACCCTATATATATATTATATATATATATATATATATATGGGGGTACACACACGCCACTCAACACACGCACTCACACACTAAACAATACTAATACTATACATGTAGACTATGGCGAAAGAAAGAAAACTATAGCGATTGTTTCAATTAATTTGCACAAGAGTGTATTTTCTAACTGGAAATTACCACACACCAGAGGTCTCTAGTTGTTCACCAACACTGACTTAACCCTCTTATTACCGGTGACAAACAAGGTTCATGGTTCGATACCGGCCCTTGCTAACTCAGCGTATGAGTAGCACAAGGATCTGTGCAGTAAAGTAAGCAGCTAATGGTAGGTGTGGCACTGCACCTCAGACGCAAAAACACTCTCTTTGGTCTAGCGCTAGTGAAAAGGGGAAATACTCCCTCGCTGTCTGGTTGATACCGACTTTAGGCCACCCGGACGACTTTATAAACACACACACACACAAAACACACACAAACACACACACACACACACACACACACCATATATATATATATATATTATATATATATATATATATATATATGTATAGGGTAGACCTCGTAAAAAAAATATTTCCCCTAATATATTTTCGTGAAAATCAGACCATTAATTGATTTTTCATAGTATATTTTTAAAAAATCCTCTTGTCGTAAGTTGTTTTTGGCTGCGTAAAATTTCAGTTGGTTTAACGGTGCAAAAATGAAAACATTGTTTTTCAATCATAATTTTCATTATTTCCGTTAGCTGAAAATTTGGCGTGTTTCTTAGTTAGAAGGATATTAATATGTATACAAGATTTCTAATCAGAGTGACCTCCCGTTTTGAACTTATACGTCGACACGTACATACCAAAAACTTAGTCCTATATATTTAGATAAACGGTGTCTGTGGATGGCATTATATGCTCCCGTAACCCGGTAGAGCTCATTAGGAGCAACTTTAATAAACTTTAACCGCCAGCAGAATGCATTGATCATCTGTTTACAGATTTTCTCTCTCTGGTGATCGTAAAGTATAGACACAGATGTTGTATCTAAAAACAGTTTGAAACACCGCTCCTTAAACGGCAGCTGCAATGGCCCATATATAATATATTGGAGAGTAAACAACAGGTTTTATAACCCTGTTTGAGATTGGCGATAGCAACGTACATTATTCCTTGAGAACCAATCTTAATTAGAAACATAACTAGAATTAAAATTAATAATAATATTAAATAATAATATCTCTCTCT
>CM042139.1:20716159-20728659 GCA_023376005.1 Doryteuthis pealeii
ATAAGAGAGAGGACATGAATTTGATAAAAAGCCATTCCAAACATACCGTGTTTACAACTTATCATATCGTCGTGTAATAAAGTCACTGAAGAGGAATATTAACCTACTCTAAACAAATCGTAAAAAATCTAGGCAGTGCGTTTGGTGTAGGGGTTGTGATATCAGCCCTTCAGCTTGGCAGTCCGGTTTCAAATCACGCACAGGGCGGCCTTCCTATCTATAGCTTCTGCTGATGAGGCCCTAATAGGCCGAAATGTACATACAGAGATTGATTTTTCTTCGATTTTGTTTTAGCCATACATTTAAAATAGGCATTCCCACCTAATTCATTATTAATTAATTAATTTTCAAAATTAGGTACGACTCCAATTAAGCACATATACTCCCAAATATATATATATATATATATAATATATATATATATATATATTAATAGGATAATCCTTACAGATCACTGCCGTCCCTCACAATCCTACTACCCCACCACAAGAACCTTTCCTCTCTCGATACCTCAAATGACTAATCAATCCCGCTGCAGATCCACAAAGTCTTATGCAAATATGACATAGGAAGGACGTCCGACCCACTGAATCGGATGGGTCAGATGATAAATGTTTATGCTTATGCACCACCATAGGTCACTTTAGACCAGAAGCCGACTAATGGACTTTGTTACAGATTGCACAAGACACATTGTTTGTTCCATGAGTTGTCCCCGATGAGATTTCCTATGACATATCCAGCTTTAGAAAGCATAATCCGGATACATATTTGACATTTCCAACCATCCGTGTTCTCAGCAATATGATAGGTGTATCCCTTTCGAAGTTGACTCTTGAATTTTTCCTGGTCAAGTCTTTCACTCTCAAAACTGGTGCAGCCCCCATTCAGATGAATTCTCCAGTCAACCCTCTTCAATGCCAGCTTTTCCCAGTTGTTAAGATCTATTTTTATTTTTACAAGGTTGCTTTTTAAGTAATCCTTATACCTCTTCCATGGTTTATGCAGTGGCCTTTTGCCATCATGTAGCTGACCGTAAAGGAGTTGCTTTGGTATTCTAACATCACTCATACGCACAATATGACCTGCCCATATATATATATATATATATATATATATATATATATATATATATATATATAAGACGATTTTAAATTTAGGCTTTATTTCATATATATATTATATATATATATATTATATATAATATATATTTACATGATTTTACATTAATGCTCTATTTCATATATATTATATATGTATATATATATATATATGAAATAGAGCATAATTCTCTCTCTCTCTCCACACACACACACACACACACAGACACACACACACACACACACACACACACACATATATATATATATATATATATATATATATATTATTAGAATTTACATTTATGCTTTATTTCATATATATGTATATACATATATAAATTATGTATATATGTATATACATATATCCATATATTATATGTATATATATATATATATATATATATATATATATATATATATATATATGAATATTTGTATATACATACATAAATATATGTATGTACATATATAAATATCTATCTATCTATCTATCTATCTATCTATCTATATATATATTATATATATAATATTATATATATATATATAATATAGATAGATAGATAGATAGATAGATAGATAGATTTAAATAGAACATTTATGTAAAATCGATAAGCCTCAATGAGTAGTTTCCCCAACTAGAACATTCCCTGTGGATGAAGAAGAAGGGGATAAATCAAGTATTTACGTCTAAGTGGCTTGTAACATAAAGAAATACATCTAAGTAAAAAATAAAGACCACCAAAGGAATGCAAGAATTGTCTGTTTGGGATGGTTTTCTTATCTCAACATCTCCTTGACCCAGACAACCAGATATAAAAATCTTAGGTTATTGTCTGATTCGGTTTCTGGATAGAATCCAAGGATGCGAAAATAGATTCCGCCAATGACAAAGGAAGTCAGAAATATGAAGAATAAAAGACAAAGGAACGACTGGAATTGTAGACTCGTTTACATGTTTAGGTTCTTATCTAAAAATGAATGAGTGGATGATTTGCCCTTTTCACTGTGGGCCCATTAATAAATGAAGACATTCAGCATGTTCATACACACATACATATAGTTACATATACAGACAAAGTAACACACACATGCAGACACACACGCAGACACACACACACACACACACACACACACACACGCGCAGACACACACACACACAACACACACACACACACTATTTATTTATCTATCTGTCTATCTATCATCTATCTATCTCGGTCTTTTTATGTCAATTTTGGGCCTATTGATATTTGAAAACTTTCAGATGTCCACAGACACACACACACACACACACACACACACACTTATACACACACATACTATTTATCTATCTATCTATCTATCTCGGTCTTTTTATGTCAATTATGGGCCTATTGATATTTGAAAACTTTCAGATGTCCACAGACACACACAGACACACATGCACACATTATCTATCTATCTATCTATCTGTTTATATATCTATTAGATATGACCAAAATGTCGGCTTTCCTTCGTAAGATATTAAACTGTATCCTATGGTGAAATTCGAATTCTTGAGCTCTGGGGAGTGTGGAGTACCTCTGCATTGCCATTACTCCCATCAATGGGTTACATAGAAAACTTAGACTATCTTATTATAATGGAGATTGTGTGTCTTTCTATCTGTAACCGAGACTATATTCCTACTCAAGTCACAATTCTCTTAGTTATTGACATCAAATTCTCCATGATTGTATTTTTATCTAAACCTCAATTATTAATAAAATTGTCTTACATTATTAATACTGTTAACTATGTCTACATACTGACAACATGCTATTATATTTATATATACAACAAAATAGCGGTTTACAGTGTGAACGGGAAGGCTAATTTGCATATTAATATTAAAAAAATCGAATTTAATAAATATGTGCTTAGTATTATTGATTTCTAACTGTTTGGTTTTATTTTAATGAATATAAGCAAAAATCTCTTCAATGAATCTTAAATGAAATCCATTAACAAGATAAAATAACTGTCATTTTATTCTTTACTTCCTCTTATAACTAAATACTTAAATTAGAAAAAATAACAATGAAAGACGAGAGTGATGGAAGAGTAAGTTTCAGTTGTTCCATAATTTATTATACTCCCTCTGTTTCAAATCTTTTATTATACTCTCTCTGCTTCAAATCTTTTTATCTGTATTCTTATTTAGTTTCATTAGCCTTTCTAATTTAATACAATATTTTATTACATTAAAAGTTAAATACTTGCACCCGGAGGGTGCATATATTTGCTAGTATATATAATATACTTTCTTGTCAATTCATATATGAATAACAGTCTCGTATAAACAATTGAATATTATACAATGTCATATACAAAAGCAAGGGACTTATAATCCTGTATGTACTTTCTTGCACTAGCAAAATGTTCCCATGTTTTTGATTTCTCATTTCCCATATTTCATATCATAGTGTGTATATCCTAACACGCTGATAAACATACGTGTGCAAACAGACACTGTATTAGGAAAATATATATTCTATTCTTGGTTCTCAGACGTGAGGAACACAAAAGACAAAGATGTTTAGTTACTAAGATAATTTCCTGATCTTTCAATCAGAGGAACAGGACTCGATCAAAGAATAATCGGTCAGGATAGTATGTTACTCTGGTTTATTAAAAAGTGGAATTATAGATATTCCGTCTTTTCTGAAAAAATAGTCGAAGATACAGCAGAGCCATGCCCAGGAGGATAAGGTAAATACCAGTGTGTGATTTCCGTGTTTGTACATATATATATATATATATATATATATATATATATATATATATATATATATATATATATGTGTGTGTGTGTGTGTGTGTGTGTATGTATATATATGTGTATGTATATATATATATATATATATATATATATTTGTAAACGTATAAGTAGTAACTTACCGGTGGGTATGAGTACGATCAATGGAAGCGCACAGTATCCAGATAAATCCCATTCCAACGGGCATGTATTATACCATCTAAGATTAATCGAAAACTCGATTAATTTAACTAATGTAACCCTGAAGAATCAATCGATGAAACTCGAGTAGGTTACTTTTTTCCATTGTTAATATATATATATATATATATATATTTCTGTGTGTATAGATATGTGTATGTCTATCTCTGTGTGTATATATGTATTCGTATTTCTGCATATATATTTGTGTTAATAATTCCGTTGAACTTTCAGTATTTTTCCTTTAACGAAGAGCTAATTAGAGACAGGAAGGAAAAGATGCCAAAGATCAGGACATGAGGCACCGTCTCTCGTTTGCATCGGATAAGAAACTCCAAACAAAGCGTAGTCCTGTCGGATGGGTCTTTAGACTACACTGACTGCGCCTCTACAGACCCCCCTAATGTGGTCACCTGTTGGCTGTAGGTGGCGACTCATGATGCTCAAGCATCGAACCCTAGTTGCTGAGCAGTCCATGTTATGCAACACTTTGACCCTTACTTAGGCTAGACGGGCGGTTGGAGCGGCCCCCTCTGATCAATCGACTCGTCACGTCAGGCCCTAGCACCTATATGATTGTCCCGAATATATTGCCCTTATGGCAAGCCCAAACCCTTTTTTATCAATATGTGCGCTAGTAGGCTGTGTCCGAAGGTCTTAATGTTCTGGATATGGCATTAAACCCTATCTGATGGTGAGGTTTCAGTTCTGGAGGTCTGGGGAGTATGGAGTACCCCTTCGTCACCATTACTTCCAGATCCACTTCGCCCCATAATGACAGTACCTGTTTGGGTCAAATTTATGAGTTAAATAGAAAAAATGATTTTGAAAAATATTGAGTTTGTAAAATAATAATTTTGAAAAAAAATGTTTCTGCATAAAATAACCCAACAAGGGTTGACATGCCGTAAAATCCAACCGACTAAACAAACAAACAAACAAACAAAGCGTCTTAATAATGGTCAATACGAATAGACATTCCCGTAAGAAAAGGTTGCTTGATTGTTTTACGACATATCAAGACTTTTTATGTTATTATCTAACGCCGAATGAAGTCAGTTTAATATTCTGTTTCTCACAGTACATGCTATTGCTTAAATGGTCACCCATCTAATACTGGACAGGCTTATCGCTGCCTAACTTCGGTGATCTAGCAGGAACTGGTGCTTTCAACGTGACTTGACCGTAATCCAGTAAGAAAAGGTAGGGATAATATTGAACGAAATGATAGTTCGTTTAATTTAAGTTGTTACTTAGTGTCTTTTTCACGACCACTAGATCGTGTATTTTGTAGCGAGTATGTATGGTTACAGTACCAAAAGCGATATATGTAGTAGTCGGACTTAAGAAATCACAACACATGTGTATAGTAGAAACTGCTGATTTTTTTTTTACTCGGCTGTGGTGGCGAGCGTTGACAATGGAAATGCCCGAGGGTTGACAATGACTGCTGCTCGGATGGCTAACGTTGGTGAGGTAAAGGGATGGCTAGGTGGGTCTCACAGCCTCTCGGCCGTAAAGACTGTGGCGGTTCTCCGGGTCTTCTATCTGACTAACTGCTGGGATCTCTGACTTTCTTTTATGTATATAAGCCGCCTACGCATTTTCTTTTGCTATACTTATCAGCGGAAAATCTACTTCCGAATTTTATTGTTATACTTTTTTCTTTGTTCGCGTTAACCGTTTTTCCGGTTTGTCATTTTTGTCGTCTTTTCTTTGTTTCGGTTTAAACGGAAAAACCGTATGATATGCAACAAAGTAACGTTAAATCATCATCATTTTTATCATCATTATTAATTGTCTTTTTCAAATATTCCAACAATTGATATCATCATCAACAAAATAACCGACAACGAAACTGTAATAAAAGGTTTAGCTTGTTTCCTTTGTATATCAACCTTTGTGGGTTATTTAATGCCAAAGCCCTCCTTATAGAAGAACAGTAGTGGCACTTATTGTTGGGAGAGAGGTAAGGAAGTCCATACTTTTTCCTAAGTGTGTTGGTCAGAAAGTGAATGAACTCAAGTTCGAACTTGCTTACAACAATGTCACGATGAAGAACGTTAGCCACTACGCAACGATGTTTCATACCTCTATACAGTTACATGGGTTCAAGTAACCACGCCTATTTAATATGGTTTGCTTTTTTTTGTTTAATGCGATATCATGGGTTATTTAATGCCAAATCCATCCTTGTAGAAGAACAGTAGTGGTACTATATAACCAAAATCTTGGAGGGGGATAATGGAGTTCCAACTCGCTTACTACTATGTCGCAGTCAACCACTATGCCACGGGGAATCCCCATTACCAATTTCTATTTTTCTCTTTCTTTTTCTCTTTCTTTTTCTCTTTCACAGTCTGTTTCGTTCTTTCCGCATTCTTTTTTCTTTGTTTTTTTTTTATTCGCCTTCTCTCCTTCTCCTCCTCTCTCTCTCCTTCTCTCCCCTTCTCCCTCCCACACTCTCCTTCTCCTCCCCCTCTCTCCCTTTCCCCTCTCTCCTTCTCTCTCTCCTTCTCTCTCCTTCTCTCTCTCTCCTTCTCTCTCCTTCTCTCTCTCTGTCCTTCACTTTCCTTCTCTCTCTGTCCTTTCCCCTCTCTCCTTCTCTCTCTCTCTCCTTCTCTCTCCTTCTCTCTTTGTCCTTCACTCTCCTTCTCTCTCTGTCATTCTCTCTCCCCTTCTCTCTCTGTCCTTCTCTCTCTCCTTTAAAGGTTTTTTGATTATTGAGCACTTTTTAATGCTTTCATATTTACTGTCGTATCTATCCGGTATTAGGTAGATAGGCTCTTCCAATTACGAATCATATTGCAAAAATTCAAGACGACAAAGTAGCTTCAGCCAAGAATTGAACTTGGATCCTATATCACAGGGCTTTCTGGTTCATGTGACGACGACCGTATCATATTCTGCTTAGAGTAGCTGACGCAGAGACAAAGAAATTATCGCTTGTCCTATTCGCTTTGCCGTCGTCAATTTTTACGCAGTTAACTCCGCAATGGAAGGATGCTGAAAATATTTTTCAACATATTATCTTTTCATATTAATCGAGGTAATCCAAGGTCGAAGATTAGACGGTAGAAAAATTCAGACAATAATTATGTATCAGATATGGGTGTTATTGACAGAGAGAGAGAGAGAGAGAGAGAGAGAGAGAGAGAGAGAGAGAGAGAGAGAATTTTACGAATATTGAGCACTGTTGGATAAATTACTAATGCTTATATCAACAGAAACGCTGAAGTATCACTAGAACAATATATATATATATATATATATATATATATATATATATATATATATATATATAGATTTTTGGATGTTTGTTTGTTTATAGAAGCATTGTTGAATAAATTATTATTTATATTTTTGCTTGAAGGCAATTATAATGCATGTATCGTATAAAATTCGATAATTATAGAAAATAATTTATTTTCTATAATTATCGAATTTTATACGATACATGCATTATAATTGCCTTCAAGCAAAAATATAATAATAATTTAATAATATAATATATATATATATATATATATATATTATATATATATAAAGTCCGACTGATGATGAATCGAGATATATAATGATAATATGTTTCCTTTCAAAATCGATAATGCTATAGGTTGAAAATTCTATCCGGAACAGCATCATTCTGATGTATATGAAATATTAAATATCAAATTTCTTCAAAGGCAACATACTTCCAACATACAAAAAAACACCCGTCCTCTTTTACTCCTCCCTGTCCCTCCCTTAACTAATTAACTTTTAAACATACAAAAGCGGATAGCAAATGCATTTATCTCAACAAAATCTTTAAGGACCTCTCTAAAATATTTTCAAGCAAAAAATATCCCCGGTCCCCTGATACACATCGGACCTCAACACATTTGACCCACACTCTAAATATCAAATTCACTTCGTAGTCAACCGACTGACCCCATAGAAAAAATAAAAGTACCATTCCCTACAAACCAACCCCACCCAACTTTCTCTCGCCCCTCACCCATTTACCTTTTCACTATAAAAGCAGAATGTACTAGCACTTATGTCAATAAAGTTTCGAAAAAGCTTCATCCATAATGAGGCGAAATATCAACTGAATTCAGCTGTCTGTGTTGTTATATCCACATTTTCCTCTATTCTCAACCACAATATGAAATGAGCAGCAATTACAGATTCACCAGTCTTCAACAACGTTTCAACAGCAAACTCACGGAGTTCACTCGTCTAAGGAATGTTCCTAACTGATTGCATTTGAAACAAAATGGTAAGATATTACCGAGATGGAGCTACCATTGCCAATTGCCCAAGTTCACTTCGGTCTCACAAGTGACACTTTAAAATATTGAAGGTATTACGGTGTCGCTCGGTATATTCATTTTTGGGATTTTTTTAATAGCAAGTTTGTTATTTTTATTTCAATTTCCTTTTCTTGTATAAAACAAAAGATCTCTTGTATGAATGGGGTTAATGGAACTAGTCCGTCTTGTGAATGACATCCGAATAAAACCATTCATGTTCGTTCACATTCCAAGAAAAGAGTGAATGTTTCTGAAACCGATCATGATGATTTATAAGTGTCATTATCCGAAAGAATAGAAATTTGTCCCAGGAAAGGGGTGTGGTTAGTACCTATCCCACCAATTACAGTAAAGAACCAATGAAAGAAACAACAAAACAGGAATTTAGGCCAGACATACCACGGTTGAGATAATGAATTCTAGATATCTAGCCGGCCCCCTCAGTCGGTAGAGCATACAACTAGGAACCACAAGGTTCCTGGTTCGATATCGGCCCTCGCTAACTCAGTATACGAGTAGCACAGGGATCTGTGCGGTAAAGTGAGAAGCGCTCCACCTCAGACGCCAGAAAATCTACTTGGGCTAGCGGTAGTGAAAAGGGGATAGACTCCACCGCTTTAGACCACGACTAAGCAATGCTCGTAATCGATCGTATTTGAAACAAGATGGTAGCATGATGGAGCTATCATTGCCACTTGCCTTCGACCTCACAAGTGACACTTTAAAATGTTGGAGTTATTTCTGTCTCACCCTGTATATTCATTTTGGGGATTTTTTTTGCAAGTTTTTTTTTTTTTTTCAAATTTTATTTTCCTCTTCCCGTATAAGACAAAGCATTTCTTGTATAAATGGTTTGATGGAACTAGTCTGTCTTGTAAATGACATCCGAATAAAATCATTCATGTTCGTTCACATTCCAAGAAAAGAGTGAATGATTCTGGAACCGATCATGATGATTTATAAGTGTCATTAACCGAAGGAATAAAGATTCGTCTCAGGAAAAGGGGTGTGGTTAGTACCCCACCAATCATAGTAAAGAACCAATAAAAGAAATAGAGAACAAAACAAAACAGGAATTTAGGCCAGACATACCACAGTTGAGATAATGAATGATATTTTTAGGGCTGAATGTGAACTGGAAAGATGGAAGGCATTAACCGAATAGTTGGGGTGGTAGCAGCGGCAGTAAAAGATCTTTCTGTTGACAGTGGGACAAGTTAAAACGTGTAATTTCAACCATCATGTATATGGGACAATGAATGCCCACACACACACAAAAAGGCGATTTGGTTTTAATGAAAGAAGTAATCCTCTATACATATATAAAGCGCAGTTGTGTGTATGTGTATGTGTATGTCCGGATGAAACTACGAAAATAAAACAATTAACGACAAAGTAAATATATATACACATTAAATATCACCAGGGCTTGGTTTTTGGGAAAAAATAATGAAGGTTTGATTTATATTTGTGAAGATAATTAAAAAAATAAAATTTAACTGATAACAGCATAGAATTTATTTTGCATTTAAGATTTTAAATAGTAGACAATAATTTTTCTTTTCCGAGTGGCTGGATCGGCACAAGGTCTTTTTTACGTGGGGATTTTAATGGGACATCCTGAGGGAAACCAACTCACGATTCAGTAATAATGGATCTATGAGACTAATTTTTTTTTTATCCCCCTTCTACCCAGGCGATGCTGGTTAGCCTCTTCTAGTACATATATAAAGGGCAGTTGTCTGAATCTGTATGTCCGGTGGAAACTTTGAAAATATATATGAAAATAAAAAAAAGTAAATATATATACACATTAAATATCACCAGGGCTTGGTTTTTGAGCAAAGATAATAAATATTTGATTTATATTCGTGAAGATAATTAAAAAATAAATTTAACTGATAACAGCATGGATTTTTTTTTTCATTTGATATTTTAGATAGTAGACATTAGCATTTCTTTTCAGAGTAGCTGGATCAAAGCAAGGTCTATTTTTTTACATAGTGATTTAAATGGGGCATCCCACGAGGATTCAACACACGATTCACTAATAATGGATCTGCGGGACTAACTTAAAGAATCCCCCTCTATCCATTATGTGTATTTAATCGGAATACTTGAAACCAGGATACGGTGCAAATAATTCATCTTAGATAGGAATACATGATATAATAAGTGGTTTATTTCTTAGTTGAGTAACATATTACAGAGTGACCCAGAAAAATTGGAACCCAAATTATTTATTTACTTTCCCATTAAATTAACCCTAACCGTAACGCTGCACCCAAACCCTTGTTGGATTTAAACTGCTAAAAAAATCAAAATTAAAATTAACAGTTTTATTACAAAATTTGTGAGTTCTGTTTTTTCTGGGTCACCCTGTAATATTATGTTACCCAACTAGGGGGGGGTATGATTATGGTTATGGTTAGGGTTTAGGTTAGTTTAATGGGAAAATAAATAAATAATTTGGGTTCTGTTTTTCTGAGTCACCCTGTAATATCATATTACTCAACTAGGGGGGGGTAGGTTAGGGTTAGGGTTAGGGTTGGGGTTGGGGTTTAGGTTTAGTTTAATGGGAAATAAATGAATAATTTGGTTCTGCTTTTCTGGGTCACTCTGTAATATTATGTTACTCAACTAGGGGGGGTTATGGTTAGGGTTAGGGTTAGGGTTGGGGTTTAGGTTAGTTTAATGGGAAAATAAATAAATAATTTGGGTTCTGTTTTTTTTCTGGGTCACCCTGTAATATCATGTTACTCAACTAGGAAATAACCCAAAAGGGTGCACAAAAACATTCTTTAGAAACAACTACAGAAGAAATAAAAATATAAATATATAATGAACGCGATTCCCTACCCCCAAGGCATAAAATATCTCTATTCAGTGTTGTTATATACCCTTTTGCTGGGTATTTAAATGGTGAGATAGAGTTCTTATGAGATGAGAAGCATTCGTATATGTCTTCCTCATTATGGAGGCGCATCGTCTAATGGTAAGTGAAAACATCCGTTGGAATTTGCCAACCAATATAGCTACTGAAGGATGTGGATTGTTATCGCTATTGATTCAGTCAGTCTACTGTTGGTTTGAACAACAGCAACTAGCTAAGCACAACTGAAGCAGTGTCCAAGACAGTTGGTAACTATGGAAATCAAGACACATTATTGTGGAGTTTCATAAATACCCTGTCATTCTGCAGTAGGGTTGCAGCCAGACAGGTTCGTATTAAGTTACGACTGCTTGATGCCATGTCTTACCAATACGACGGTAATTGGAACTTAGCTTGATCATTCTATAATTGTGGATTATTAGTCTAAGTCAATTATTTAATAACACTAGAAAAAGATGTAAGTATTTAAGTTTTAATGTAATGAAATATAATAAAATAGAAAAACGAACGAAATTAAATAAGAACGCCTATAAAAAGATTACACTTATTCTAATTATACTTTAATAGGTTTCTACATGAAATCATTTATAGGATTGATTTTAATACGCTGGAGAATAAAACAATAATATAAGAGATCAATAACAACAAGTAATTATCTATTAAACCCAGTTTTGTTAAAACCAGTATGCAAATTAACCACACCATACATTACGTAAACCTTTATTTATTACTAATCCATAATACACATTCCAGGGTTTTAAACGCCCTAATAACATGGGCTGTTTTAAGGCAAATCTAACTCAGATTTTCATTGAGACATCGTTAATAAGATTTATTCTGTACTAAGTATGACTATAAATCAGATACTCATTGATAAACTTACGCAATTCCTGAGGGTATTGTGACGTAGTTTCGGTTACAGACAGACGTACACCGTATCTCCATTATAATAAGATTAGCTGATCGTTGATAGTAATTACTGAGTTCCCAAGACATTACGAAATGATTTTAAATTCTAGATAAAAAGTAAAGTTGGCGGAGTGGCCTTTTGTCGGTATCAGCGAGGGAGACTATCCTCTTTTCGCTAGCACTAAACAAGTGAGATTTTTTTTTTGGCTGAAGCGGAGCGTCACACATATAATCAGATCCCCAATTTACCGCACAGATCATATAACACGATCTTTATTAATTATTCGCTGAGTTGGTGGGTACCCTTCCGATTCCAAGGT
>CM042139.1:20733659-20741159 GCA_023376005.1 Doryteuthis pealeii
TTTCTCAATTGCCTGTTGAGTTACAGTGGAAAAATGTATTCGTTTTTACAAAGAAGCTAAGAATGAAAAATGTGTTCTTATTTGTAAGTAAGTAAGTAAAGTCGACGGGGCGGCCTAAAGTCGGTATCAGCCAGTCATCAGCCAGTCTATCCCCTTTTCAATAGTGCTAGACCAAGGTGATTTTTTAGCATCTGAGGTGGAGCGCCACATCTACCATCAGCTGCTTACTTTAGCGCACAGATCCCTGTGCTACTCATACGCTGAGTTGGCGAGGACCGGTATCGAACTAGGAACCTTGTGGTTTCTAGCCGAACGCTCTACCGACTGAGCTAACCCGCCCCCTTTTTATTTGTAGGTATGTAATATTAGTAGATACAATAAAACGAACCTAACAATTAGAAATTTGTCCTTATAATAAAAAGAAGCTAAGAACACTGTGAAATTGTTACATAATCTATGCGGTTGCATAAGATTATTGTCAATCCCCTGTAATTCTGAGGGGATGACCCCTTTCATACCATGGCCGGGTCCTTCTATGGAAAATTACAGAAGCCCGCTAAATATGTGAAGTCCCGTGGGACCTTTTTCAGAGTCCCCAGTTTGCAGTTAGACGTCAGGCAGAGCAGTCAGTCCATGATGCTCTGTCTAAAACTGTAACTCTGCATACGCGCGCTATGTTATGTCTGGGTTGGGGAATTATCGAATAAAGAACATTAAAAGAAAATCGAAGTCTTGTGTTTACTAAAAACTAACAATGACACAGGCTTCTGATAAGGAGAAATCCCTAGCATGGAAAACCAGACCGAAGTCCCCAATACAACTCCAGACGCAAGATGTTAGAAGATTGAACCAAAGCCGGCCAGAAGAGAAGACGACTAGAAGTAAGAAGGAAAGGGTATACAACATTATATGTTGATTTGGTACCGTGAAAACTATCAGTATGCAACAAAATTTTTCGTATTAAATTTTCTTGTTTGTTTACATTTAAAATAGTAATCGAAAAAAGATAGCTCTTTGTTTGAAATATTTTCATCATTTATTTTAACAAATTAAGATTTTTTTTTTTTTTTTTACAAATAGTACTAAATTACAAAACCATGATTTTTGGAAAGAACATTAAATTCAAATTCATCCTATGGAATCTGTGTGATATTTAAACATGGTGGGTCTTAAGAATTGAACTGAAGATTGTGCGTGGTTTTTGTACATATGAAGAACAGTGAAGAGTTTCACTAATCGACTCAGTTTTAATTATTGAATTATATAATATAATCAGATAAAATCAAAAACTAATGTTATTTTAATTTATTTATTTTATCTATTAAATTTTGGGGTTTTTTGAAGGCTATTGCAATGCAAAAGTAATTGTCCAAGGTCTTATTAATTTTGAAGTATCTTCATCTTTAGAGACGTTTTCAATATAAGCATGGTGTTATTTCTCTGAATGTTTGAGATGAGGCTTGAAGATTAGTACTATCTGCATTGTTCGGACTATTGTCCCCATCTTCATTGTTATTTGTACAACGTTTCGGCCGATATACCCTCCGGCCTTCTTCAGGAGAACAGGATATGATTGCTCCCGAATACGACAAGAAAGTACCCGAATTCGAAAAAGAAGGTTCCCAAGTCCGACAAGAAATACCTGAAGAATGCCGGGGGTATATCGGCCGAAACGTAGTACAAATAACAATGAAGATGGGGACAATAGTCCGAGCAATGCAGATAATACTAAGCATGGTGTTGTTTTCATATTTCTGGACTTTATAATCACATCGTCGTGTTTGAGCGCCAAGCGAAAGAGACGTGACTCCAGTTGTTCAAATCAATTTCATTCCAAATTTCATACTTTTCTTAATTATAAACATATCAAAGTGCGTGCGTAATCCTTATGCTCAATGACATCTCTTTTCTGGAGTTTAAGTCGACACATACATAGCAATGCACACGCAACTTCTTTTTTTTTCGTAGAATTTGCGGTTTCCTTCAGGTTGTCCAGAGAGGTGCATTTCTGCCATCGCCCGAGCCGGTCCTCGTTAGTCAACCTGGACAGCTGAAGCTCCCTGCAACCAGCTATATTGACGATAGGCATAGTGTGGGCGCCTAATCACCAGAGCAACGTGTAGCAGAACCCCCGAACTTAAATCAGCCAGCCGACCATGCCTCCAAGTAAATGGATTACAGAAGCACGCCACCACTCCCAGCATGATGTCCGGAGAGAACTTCTCGATTTTTCGTACCAGATTGATAGAAAATCTTTATTTTGGCTACTGATTGAAGGGTCAAGTGCTGTCTTTCGGATAAGATTCACCTTTATGCATGTTTGCAAGAACTGTTGGTGTGATATGGATCGCGAGATTTTGTAAGTTTCCTGTGGAGTTTTACTGCTAGGACTGCTGTTCCTCATACGTTGTGTTTGTTGTATTTTGAGTGTTTGGGTTAGTGTTGTCAAGTGTTATTTCCTGTACTGTGTGTTTTTTAAAATTCTAATTATAGCTGTATTTTCAAACTCCCTATGCATTTCCTTAAACATTGTACTATATTTTATATATAATCATATATATATATATATATATATATATATATATATATATATATATATATAATATGCATATTATATATATAATATATAATATAATATATATATATATATAAAATATATATATAATATATGTATATAATACAGTTATATAAAAATGCCATCATTTTCAAAAAAAAAAAATCATTTAAAAAGAAATGCCATAACTAGACTGCTTCAGTTCCAGTAATCTTTTGAAAAAGAGTTTTATCTCGAAAATTCAAGAATTAAATACAGGTTAACACACAACATCATTGTTACCGTATTATTATTTTTTCTTTACACCTGCATTGTGATAGCCTTCTAAATCAACCTCCTAACCAATATATATATATATATATATATATATATATATATATATGAGAGAGAGAGAGAGAGAGAGAGAGAGAGAGAGAGAGAGAGAGAGAGAGAGAGAGAGAGTTAATTCCAAAAATGATATCCACCCTACAATCGTACTTACACCCTCGCATAAAGTGTTAAATGGCTGAAACTAATTGTTTCTACCAGATATTCTTGACAAAATCTTGAAATAGCGTTTGAATTCACGAAGACAAAATGTGTCTAATTAGTGGGAGTCTTGATTCGCCTGTTTGCAAAGATGAGAGTTTTGCGTATAATTACTATGGAATTCCATAGGATTACACGCATATATATATATATATATATATATATATATATATACGAGAGTGTATCAAAAGGTAATGCCATTTTGTTTAGGACAGGTATAATTACCAACACAGGAACATGTATCATACATCAAAATGTAACTGGTCCTTTCTAGTTTACAGCCCTACTTCTCCACATAGGTGAGTCAAAAGGTAATGCCATTTTGTGTAGGACAGGTATAATTACCAACACAGGAACATGTATCATACATCAAAATGTAACTGGTCCTTTCTTGTTTACAGCCCTACTTCTCCACATAGGTGAGTCAAAAGGTAATGCCATTTTGTGTAGGACAGGTATAATTACCAACACAGGAACATGTATCATACATCAAAATGTAACTGGTCCTTTCTAGATTACAGCCCTACTTCTCCACATAGGTGAGTCAAAAGGTAATGCATTTTGTGTAGGACAGGTATAATTACCAACACAGGAACATGTATCATACATCAAAATGTAACTGGTCCTTTCTAGATTACAGCCCTACTTCTCCACATAGGTGAGTCAAAAGGTAATGCCATTTTGTGTAGGACAGGTGTAATTACCAACACAGGAACATGTATCATACATCAAAATGTAACTGGTCCTTTCTAGATTACAGCCCTACTTCTCCACATAGTCACTGTTTCTGTAAATAGTAACGCTCTATCTTCGAATGAGAGCATTTATCCTTACCCCGTAATTCTGTTGACTGTTCTTTGCGCCATTTTCTTCACAACAGATTTCACTTCCTCCTCACAGGAATAATGTTTGCCTCAGACTATCATATCTTCGGCTCCATGAAAGAGGGTTTGAGAGGCAAACATTATTCCAGTGACGACTGCCTATGCAACAGATACCAAAAAATAAAGAATTAATCTCTAATGTGATTTACTCTTGGCATGGAACTAATTACGTTCGGACTAATACACTTGGGAAAGGTATGAACCCCCTCATTCTCCCATATATAGATTAAATCGGTGCGTGGCGTAATGGTTAGAGTCGTAGGAAATGAATTCGTCCACCCGAGTTCAAATCATGGACGAGGCTATTTGCATTTCACTTAGCGCTAATACCTTTGGGAAAGGTATGAATCCAAATATTCTCCCTCTAGCTATGACCAAAATAGTCGGGCAGACTGAGTTCTTTAACCTTTGCTAGGCAACCAGTGTGGGGGAAGGAAAACTCTGAATTCCAACCCGTTGAACTCCGCTTAACAACTGATCCTATCCAGTTCGTACGGAGGAGTTGGTTAATACGTACAATATAATCTGTGCAAACTTGGCTTGTTAACCATTACATTATAATACAGAACAATATTTCATTAAGCCAGCAATCAAGTAGTTGGTGGACTGGCCTATTGTCGGTATCAGCCAAACAGCGAAGGAGTCTATCTACCTTTCAGTAGTGCTAGACCTGGGAGATCGTTTTGGGGCCTGAGGTGGAGCGCCCCGCCTAACATCAGCTACCCACTTTACCACACAGATTCAAGCCATGCTATTTAGCTGCGGATTTGTGAGGACCGGTATCGAACCCGAAACGCTTGTGGTTCTTGGCGGATGATCTACCGACTGAGCTAAACTGACCTATCGTTAAGTCTACGGAAAGATATAAACCGGACAGCGAGAGTCTATCCCCTTTTCACTAGCGCCAGACCAGGGAGATTGTTTTGCGTATGAGGTTGAGCCACATCTACCGTCAGCTCCTCACAAATACAAACCGTGCTACTCATGCGGCGAGTTGGCGAGGGCCGGTACCGAAACCCGGGTCCTTGTGATTAAGTTGATGCTCTAGCCACTGAGCTAAACCGTTCTGTTGTCTGTCTTAAAATGGGTAGGTGAGGTACCCACTAACGATCGAATTAACTTGGCTTCGTAACCATTAATCCACAGGGAAACAGTCACGACAGCACACAATTATATTTGTACTAGCAGGACCTTTGGATATACTACAGTATGATAATTTAATCATTACAATGTTTGATATGTTTACTTAAGAGCTATTGCTAATATTTCAATATGTAAAAAGTATAATAATCTTAATTTAACTCTCTCTCTCTCTCACTTTTTTCTTTCCTTCTTTTCCTCTTTTCATGATGTTCGATTGACACAGATTAGAGTTGTCGCTTCAGCACGCTCATCCCCTTTCTTTTTTCTCTTACTCTCTGATTTTTTTATTATATTTTTCTGTGTAGCGTGTCCTTTTCCCCCCTTTTTTATAATAAAAACGGAAACGGTCCATTATTTAGCTGAGGTGACGACACTCATAGAAATAAGAATTCGGCGGATAGCAACAGCAGTAATCAGGATTTTCATTTTGGCATTATATCTTGGACGATTTGGACGGTCACATTTTAACCAGAGAGGTTACAAAATGATAACGGTCGGAAGATTAAAGAACAAAAGTATCAATATATAGATATGTGTGTGTGGCGCATGTGAATATATATATATATATATATATATATATATATATAATATAAAAAAAAATTGAAAAAACACAGGTTCAAATAAAATGAGTGATATTTATTCAGCCAACACTGCAGTGTTTCAATCTGTTTAGTAGATCTTCTTCAGGGCTAATGGTTGATATAAAAACATTGTAAACAAACTTATCAACAACAACTATAACAGTCTCCTTATTATTCTGTGATACATGTTGCTTTTCCTTATATCAACAAAGGCCATGAAGAAGATGTACTAAACAGATAGAAACACTGCAGCGTTGGCTGAATAAATATCCTCATTTTATTTGAACCTGTGTTTTTTCAAAAAATGTTTACTATTTTACATACCGTCAGATTCACTTCCATTTTTCTCTTCACACACACACACACGCGCACACACACACACACACACACACACATATATATATATATATATATTATATATATATATATAATATATATATATATATATAAATATATATATACATGTGTGTGGGGGGTGCGTGTTGGATGGAAAATTTTATGTGTATTAACAAATGTCGAAAAATCATTTGAATGTACATTTGTCAAGCCTATACTAGTCTGACACAAGGCCTTGTGATTGGAGCATTCAAAGAGTTCAAACTCACTATAAGATTAATGTTTTCCTTGGTATGTTTACTAACAACGATTCCACGGCTAGGCAGCCACAACTTCTCAAAATATACATGAATAGGCATGTTCTCTCCCCCTCATACGTACCCACGCACATACACACTCACACACGCCCACAACACACACACACACACACACACATATATATATATATATATATATATATATATATATGTATATATAGGGTGGGATTCCTTCTAAAACACACACACGCACACACATACACACACACATATATATATATATATATATATATATATATGTATACATAGGGTGGGATTCCTTCTAAAACATACACACACGACGCATACAAATATATATATATATATATATATATATATATATATATATATATATATAGGCTGGGATTCCTTCTAAACACACACACACACAAACACACATACACACACACACACACACACATATATATATATATATATATATAGGCTGGGATTCCTTCTAAAATACACACACACACATACACACACACACACACACACACATATATATATATATATATATGTATATATAGGCTGGGATTCCTTCTAAAATACACACACACACACACACATACACACACACACACACACACACATATATATATATATATATATATATATATATATATATATATATATATATGTGGGAAGGAATCGCTTAAGCATCAGGTTTCCGTGAGTCTGCTCGAAGTATGTGAGCATCTTTTTTATCTTGCTAGCGTCTTTGCCAGTTTCAAGATGTCTGACCGTCCGCGTATCGTGCAAACATTTCGACACCCACCCACTCTGGCGGCTTACAACAAGCGAAATACCTCGCATTCTTTTAGCATGAATACTAAGGTTACCCTAACCGTTTCTTACAGTACCTTTCCAGTCAGTCAAATATTTCAGACGCTTTTAAAAAATAAAGGCCTACCTATCTACCGCCATATCTACCCAGATACGTACATATATATATAATACTGTGTGTGTGTGTGTGTGTGTGTGTGTGTGTGTGTGTGTGTCCGGAGGAAACTATGAAAATAAAATAATTAACGACAAATCAAATATATATACGCTTTAAATATCACCGGTTTCTCCATTTTGTACAAAAATTATAAAGACTAGCAACAGAAAACATCATTTAATTAATTAATTAATTAATTAAATTTATTTTTAAAAGACATTGCCTAAGTGGGTGG
>CM042139.1:20746159-20756159 GCA_023376005.1 Doryteuthis pealeii
TATAACCTGTCCTTGCTTTTTGTGTAAAAATTATGAAGATTTGATTTATATTCGAAGGTTCCTAAAAATCAAAATATACAAAGAAATAGATTGAAATATTACTAATAAATGTCCAGCATTTTTAAATCTCAAAGGTAAACAAATCAATACACTAAGGTGTTTTTGTCCCCTCTCTTAGGCGACGCTTAATATGCGTTTCTAGTTATATATGGGACACAAATGTCGACCACCTGTTGAGAATTGAATGTAATACATTATAAATTATCTGTGAGACATAATAATCAATTTCAAATCGAGGCTATTTCAAAATGACCTCCTATATATCATAACGAAATAGGAAATCCAGTACAATCAGACAGTTTTATGGTTATATTAGTTTGTTGGTAAGACCCCAACCCATCAAAAAAGGGGTCCTGAATATAAAAGTAAACTGCACCTGACGAGTATGGAGTACCCTTTTCATTGCCATTACTCCCAGGTCTACTCTGACCCGGAGTGGTCCAAACTGCATCTAATGTTTCAATTTGGAGCTCCTCTTCATCACTCTATGACTCGGAGTGGTAGTATCTGTTTTGGTTCCATCTATGGGATGAACAGAAAAAATGAGTTTAAAAATAATGTGTTTAAAAAATGAGTTTATATAAAAGAAAATTGAATACGCACTAAGAATGAATAAAACAAAACATATTCGGCATAAAATAACCCAACAAGGGTTGACACAGGCCATGAAATCCAACTAACCAACCAAAAGAGGAAACAAACAAAGAAACAAACAAACAAACAAAAAAATGACAAAAACAAAAAAAATTAAAAATTGCCCCCCCCCCAAAAAAAAAACAACAAAAAATAAAAACAGAAATAAATCCACTAAAACAAACTATACCGTTGGCTGGACCCCTCCAGTCACTCAAATACATAAAATGTTATTGCCTGCGTCTATGAAACTTAGTATGTCTCGCGACCTTGAGTCGCAACGAATACAATAAATGACAATTGTTGATTCTATTAGCACGTTCCAAGTGTACACTCATAGAAATGATTGTTTCAAGTGCAATCGTTGCACTTTGAGACTGCATTGTGTGAGGTTTTTTGCTGCAAAAAATGTCAGGGTAGCATTTATAGTTGATATTCTATTGTAATAGAATTGGGTATGGCTGAAATTTCACAATTTAAAAGCCCCCTCCCTCGACCCGAAATAAATATTCAACAAAACTCGGGAAAATGCATTAATTCAATGTAACATATGATGTGTTATAAAGAAAAGGGATTTTTAAAAATCACTTATAAAAATTATGTTTTACAGGCTTTCAAAAGGGTGAAATTTATCATTTAAAATAAGTATTTATTAAAATGGTGCATTTTTGCCTGTTTTTTTTTTTCGTTCTTGGAAATGTGCTCTTTTTAATAGGATTTATGACTTTGTTATAATTAGGAAATTTATAGAAATGTTTATGTTATTTTAGGCACTGTTATTAAGGGGAAAATAAAAAAGTGCCAATTTACAATTTTAATTTTTTATAAAAGTTCAAAGAAAGGGATATTGATGCACTCATCCATCGCCTTCTAGCACATATATGATAAAAAAAGAGTTGCAGGTTTGCCATAAGAGCAATATAGTTGGGACAATCATAGAAGTGCTATGGCTTGATGTGACTAGCCGATTGATCAAAGACGGGCTCTCCAATCGCTCGTCTAGCCTGAGAAAGGGAAAAAGTGAAGTGGTGCATGTCATGGACTGCTCAGCCACCAGTGTCCCATTCTTTAGCATCACGATTTGCCACAACAAGAGTTGGCCCCAATGCAGAGGTGCAGTCGTTGTTTTTATATCAAGCTATTTCTTGAATTCGCACTAATACTCTTTAAAAAGGTATGAACTCACTTCTTCGTTTGTTGAGTGTCATTACCAGATATCTCGACACAATATCAGCCACCAGCGTCCCATACTTTAGCATCACGGTTTACCACTCACGGCAAATAGTTGGCCCCAATGCAGAGGTGCAGTCGTTGTTTTTGTATCAAGCTATGTTAGTTCAAATTAGTGTGTAGAGGTTTGCGTTGTGCGTTTGGTTTACATCTATTCGCTCATTTCAAACATTTATTTTATTTAGCAGGACCTATGGATATACCACAGTATGATAATTTAATTATCACAACGTGTGATATTTATACTTAAGAGCTATTGCTAAAGAGTTCAATATATAAAATGTATTATAATCCCACTCCCTCTCTCTATCTTTCCCTTACTCTCTATATTTTTCTTATATTTTTCTGTTTAGCATGTTCTTTTCTTCCCTTTCTTTATAATAAAAACAGAAAGATCCATTATTTAGCTGAGGTAACGACATTCATGAGAAATAAAAATTCGGCGGAGTAGAAACACTAGATAATCAGGATTTACTTTTTTTAAATTTGATCTTGGGCGATTTGGCTGGTCTCATTTTTAACCAGAGGGTGGTGCAAGATGATAACGGTCGTATTTTTTTAGTAACACAAGTATTAATATGTAGATGAAAACAAAGAAAAAAATCAATAAAGAACACGAATACAGACTAGCAGGACTTATATATGATAATTTAATCATTACAACGTTTGATATGTTTATTTAAGAGCTATTGCTATACTTCAATATATAAAAAGTATAATAATCTTGATTTAACTCTCTCTCTCACTATTTTTTCCTTCGTTCTTTTCAATTACATTGAAACACCACTCTCTCTCTCTCTATCTTTTTCCTAATCTCTTTTTTTTTTTTCTTTCTTCTTTCTTATATATTTTCTGTGTAGCATGTCCTCTTTCTCCCTTTTGTTTTTTTAATGAAATAAGAATTCGGCGTATAAGCAACACCAGATAATCAGAATAACAATCATGTTATCATTTTTTTATACTCGAGTATAATACTATCTCTCGATTTAAAGTTACACACATGTATATATTTACCAACCCCTCCGCACAAGCAGGATGTGAAACAAGTTTTCCTTCTTTTAGACCGGTTGCCTATCCAAGACTAAAGAGCTCAGTCTTTCCGACTATTTACCCATAGATGGAGGGATAATATTTGGATTCATACCTTTCCTAATAGTATTAGCGCTATGTGAAATGCAAATAGCCTCGTCCAGAATTTGAACTCGGGTCGACGAGTCCATTTCCTACAACACTTACCATTACACTACGGGCCTCCTAAACTACACACGAGTAAATGGATATATTTCATCACTTAATTTGAATACTGTAATAATCACACACACACAACACACACACAGACACACACACACACACACACACACACATATATATATATATATATATATATATATATATATTCCAACCCCTCCGCACGAGCAAGATGCGACACAAGGTCAATTTCTAAAGCGGAGTTCAACAGGTTCAGAGTTTTCCTTTTCCTAGACCAGTTGCCTAACCAAGTTTAGAGAGCCCAGTCTGCCCTACTATTTGCCCATAGCTTGTAGGATTCATACCTTTCGCAAGGGTATTAGCTCTAAATGAAATTGAATTTCCACGCCCATGATTTGATATATATATATATACATATATATATATATACATATATATATATGAGAGAGAGAGAGAGAGAGATGAACAAAGGTGATAAGACAAATGATGTGATACGTTTGTATTTCAAAATCCCAGAATACTTTATGTGTCTCATTCTCAACGAATGAGCATATACCATTTGGTACAATGGTCAAAATTTAATTTCTTGCGCAATTCCCAGTGGATCACTTTTCCCTCCCAGCCATGCCTAGACTCGCACTCCCTTCTTGCTAGTTTGTTATATTCTCTTATTATGTGATTAATCGTTTCGTCTCTTTTTTTCACTCATCATTTCCTATTCCGCTGCGTCTTATCTATTTCCGCTTTGATATAAATGGTCCCTATGGAATTATATTGTACTACGATTAGATTCAATTACTCTCTTGATTATTATTATCATTATTTCGTACCATACGATTTTTTTTTTCGCCCACCTTCAGGATGTTTTACTAGAGGCTGAGTGACAGCAAGGTTCCTCAGGTCTCCAGGATCCTTCTGAGTATTCATCCCGATCTTAACAATGCTGTTACATAGTTGGTTTCTATTCTTCCACTGGTTTCCATTTCCCCTACACCCTTTTCCAAACCTTTGAGGATCGTTCCAAGGGCTCCAATTAAAGTCGGCATGACCTTTATCTTCATGTTCTACAGTGTTTTTTTATTTCTTTTTTTTTTTAGTTCTCTGGCAAGGTCCAAGTAAATGTTCAATATTTTGTTTTATTTCATTTTCACTCTGTGATCCACCGTCAACAAAAATGACAAGTTCTTTTTTTTACTTGTTAATTAACACTAGGTCTGGTCTCTTAACTGGGATTTAGTGATCCATATGTATTTCAATGTCCGAGAGAAGCTCATGTGTCTCATTCCTCAGGACAGACTCCGGTTTGTGCATGTACCATTTAGTAGCACGGTGAAAGTTTAATTTCTTGCACAATTCGCAGTGGATCACCTTTCCCACCCAATCGTGTCTAGTCTTTTTACCCCCTTTGTGTTAGTTTGCTTATCATCCTCATACAGAAGGGGTATTCAACACTCCCAAGATCTCCAGAACTAAAACCTCACCATCAGATGGGCGGGTCTTACCCCGCTGATAGGGATACGGTAATCATATTTCAACCCCCGCCAATATGGCTCCTAATTTTTTATCAAGGCAGACAAAGCAAAGACTATGCAAATATCAAGGATTATATAATGAGGGATTTTTCTTCAGCGAAACGGCAGGATTATCGACCTACTTTCGGGAACTATCCGATTAAGCGTAGTAATTTCAATTTCCGTTCTAGGGCTAACAGACTCGAACAGTTGGTATTATTTCTACAGGTGCGTTAGTGATATGTCCTAATGAATAAAACATGGCATCTCATAAAACCAACAAATGAATAAAGCAATATCTTATAGTCTCTCGGTTTCGAGATGCGACGCTGTGTTCTCGGTGGATTATCCAAGACGACAGGTTGATTAAGCCGGCGATTTCGTGACAATAAATCCTCGTTCTTCGCATAAATATGGAAATGACCTGGAATTACAGACACTGTTGCATCAATTTTGTACACTCCTGCAAATAAATATTAACTAGCTTTCTAAACATGATCGGAGAAATCTATGGACAAGTGCATAATCGTATTTAAACAATATTTACAGAGAAACACTGACACGCGCACACACGCACACACACACACACACACACACACACGTACATTCACACACATACACACATGCATTGACTAGTAATTCGCTATTATATACTAGGATTGATTTATCTGACGCACAGACATCGGATTGTTTACGTTCCCTTGATACTATTCCTTATTGACTCGATTATAATGCGAGAAATTTGATATGAAAATTAAAGGAGGAATTGTACTCTTATGGCTTGGGTTGGTTGGTTGGTTGGTTGGTTTCTTTGTTTAGTGACATATCCATCTTCATGGGTTATCTCATGCCAAAGCAGCCTTGTAGAAGAACAATAGTAGTACTATTTAACACCATAGCTGGAGGAATGAGGAGCTTCAATATATGTGAAATAATAAAAGAAATATTTTTGTCTTAGATTCAGTGCCACATCGGGATATTTATCTTGCTATTAAAAAATCAGAAATCATCAATAACTAAAAGTTGGTTGAGGTCCAGACTTTTTCGATAGTATTTACGGATTCCTTGGGTAAAAATGCTTTTATAACCCAGTTTTTAGGAGTAAGGAAAATCTAGAACTCATTTTACAGACAAAAATAGATTACAAAAGGTCGCCATTTTTCGCGAAACCCACCAAATTTGGAGGGCTAAAAATCGACATAACCCCGCCAATTTTTGGAATTGGAAGCTCAAACTTTGGGGAATGTCTAACTTTAAAACAGTCCAAAACCGTACACAATTTCAGAAAAATTGACGGGGGTGGGTGACAATTTTACTTTTTTCTGGATGATTTGACTTGCAATTGCCCGTGTATTATTTGGATAATTCGGACTATTGTCCTCATCTTTATTGTTATCTGTACGTCTCAATGTGCCCTCCGGCCTTCTTCAGGTATCACTTGTCGGAATCGGGAGACTTTTCGAACTCAAGAACCTTCTTTTTGAGCTCAGGAACCTTCTTGTCGTAATCGGGAGACCATCACTTACTATGGTAACAAAGTCCAACACGTTAGTCACTACGCCACGGAGATCCCTCGTACTATTATGGAGAATAAACATAATTGTTGTATGATTCTGAGTCAAAAGTTTTGCAATATTTTAATATGTTCTAGTTTGCGGCCCGTATATTACGTGACTGAAATAGTAAAAAGAATCTTGGCAGGTACCCGAGTTGGTGCGCAGACACGTTGTGCATTGCTTCCCTCCGGGTGTGATTTGAACGCCGCACAAATAAACGTACAACGTAGTCTAATTATGAAACTGATGCTTAACGAGTTATGACCTTTAGGCACCCCTTTTGCGATCTCGTTTCTTAAGAACATTTTTTTCATTTACACCGTCAAAATCCGGTTGTTTGTTAACAGATGATTTTTAGAGTTTTTAAAATTATAAAACTAATCGCAAACCCTAACCCCTAAACCTAACCCCTAACTATAAACTCTAACAAACGACCGGATTTTGACGGTGTAAATGAAAAAAATGTCCTTATGAAACGAGATCGCAAAAGGGGTGCCTACAGGTCATATGGTGCCGAGTTTGAACTGAACCATAACGTCACGGAAACAAATAAAAACATTACTGGTGCGAAACGTGAAGGTTAGGAATCGCAAGGTTCTTGGTTCGATACCGGTCCCCGCCAACTCAGCGCTTGAGTAGTACAGATTGGGTAATCTGATATGTGTAATAACGTGGGGAGCTGACGTTAGGTGAAGCGCTCAACCTCAGCAAAAACAATCTCCATGGTTTAGCGCTAGTGAAAAGAGGATAGTTTCCCCCTCTGTCCCGCTGATGCCGACAATAGATCACTCCTCCGAATTTACTTACATTTAACTTACTACAGTAACTAGATGGTTTGAGATATTTCGATCAGGTTGCAAGGTTAGGCTGTACTAAGACAGTGGATTCCGAGGCCGTGCTCCAAACCAGAGGCCAAACCTGTAAATAGCGCTCAGCTCAGAATGTATAAGGTGAGTTTGATATCTTACAGTCAAATGTGGTTCGTCACTGTAATAACCTTGTTGGGTTCAAGGTTATTACAGTATATAAAATATACTTGGTTGAACAATCAACTCCGACTAAGGGTGTTAAACATAACATGGACTTTAATATACGTACAGCACATGGAGAAACATATAAGACATGAAATACATATACGTGACAAAGATACATAATGTACATGGGAATGACACATACAAAGAAGGGTACAAAGTAGATATATCTAGAATATAGCAGTAATAAGAAAGTCACTTACTAATGCCTGTGTGGGGGGTGAGAACCCCCACACAGGGAGGGTGTAGACAAGTATCTAACCGATGGTTGTCAAGTCCCGAGAAGAAAGAGAGAGGCAGAGAGTTCAAAACAGGCTCATAAATAACAAACACCCCTGGTGGTCAAAAACGGGAACCGAGAGGGAAGATAACTCTCCCGGGCAAAGGGAAGATAACCCAACAACCTCTACAAATTCATCCGGTGCTGCCGAATTGTGCCACACATGACCAAAATGTAACAAAACCTTTTATTAAATAATTGAGAAAAATGTAACTGCATATAAAAAATGATAAATAGTTTAAAATGGGAAGTTACTATTCAACCACCCTGTATATTAATTAGATAGAGAGGGGTGGTTGAGATTTCACAAGCACTCACTGGAGGTGCTGCAGGTTCATCCTCTTCAACTGCTTCAGGTTTATCTTTTGGTGGACTTTCTTCTTTTTTAACCTCTTCTTCTGTTGTGTCTTCCATTTCAACCTAAAAAAGAAAAAAAAAGGTTTCTTTCACAAAATGTCACATTAAGAACAGCTTTAAAAAAGTTATATTATAATTAAAGAATCGAGAAATTTAAAACTGCATATAAAAGAAAATTATAAATAGTTTAAAATGGGAAGTTACTTTTCAATCACCCTGGATATATATCGATAGTTTAACACTAAAAAGAAAGGTAAGAAGCAAACTATATCCAGCAGAAACTATTATTGATGCTGACTGTTACGGGTCTGGCCGCCATTTTAAGGAATTTACATAATGTACATGTGAATGACACATAAAAAGAAGGGTAAAAAGTAGATATATCTAGAATATAGCAGTAATGAAGTGTTAGGATTCTTACCATGTGACGGATGTCTTGCCTGCCGGAGTCGAACCCGCGCCCCCCGGAATGCAAAGAAATGCGATTCAGGCGCTGGAAGGACGTGAGGTGTAATTCAGGTGCCCGGATGTTGGGGTACTGTGTCCATAAATAACAAGTGAGTGGTGCGCTGAGGAGAAGCAGTTGGCCGACGCGAGACGGCAGTCGGTGACGAAGCGCTTTATGAACGACCCAACAAAGAAATTGATTTTAATCCAACAAAGAAACAAAAATAATAGTTGCGATTTTTCAGCTGCTTTCGTATTTCGACGAAGACGAAGACTATGTTGACCAAAAGAAAGTTTGGCCTGCGAGATGACGTTGGACTCGCTTCTTTTTGGTCCCCCCTCAGCAGGAACTTGTTGACTCAAATATATATCCCCCTCTATTTTTTCCTTCTATATACCTTTAACTCATAATAATCCTCAGTAAACAATTATAGCTTCAAGTAACTATTCTTAATAAAAATTATTTACAGTTATATGATATCAAGTATTTCTAGCGAATATGAATAACTTTTAGACATAACTATTGGAACTACGGGTACTAACATTCCGGGTTAGAGTGGACCTGGGAGTAATGGCAATGAAGTTATACACCACACTCCTCAGATCTACTAAATCGAATCCTCGATATTAGATTTTTTTGGAGGGGGGGGTCTTACTCTGTAGGAGATACAATCGGCGTACTCTAAGCCTCGCCGACAGTGCTGTAAAGACAGTAGAAAATATGTGTTTTATAGTAAGCATATGTGCCCCGGGTGTAATTATTTAAATCTTAATGTAATTAAATTAGATATTAAATAAAATCGCAAATAAAAAGATTACACGTATTTTAATTATACTTTAATTGGTTTCTATATAAAATCATTCATAGGATTGATTTTAATACACTGGAGAATAAGAAATACTATTATTGAACAATAACACAAAGTGATTATTTATTAAACTCAGTTTTGTTAAAACCAGTATGCAAATTAACCACACCATATATTATGTAAACCTTTATTTCTTAGTGATATATAAGACGCATTGCAGGATTTTAAACGCAATAATAACATGGGCAGTTTTGAGGCAAATCTAACTCAGATTTTCATTGAGACATCGTTAATAAATTAGATTTATTCTATATATTAGTGATTCTAACTATAAATTAAATACTCATTGATAAACTTACGCAATTCCTGGGGATATTGCCAAGTAGTTTCTGTTACAGACAGTGAATCTCCATTATAATAAAATATTGAACTTATTTAAATACTGGCAGCAGTCTTATATATCAAAACAGATGCCATTATTAAACATGCAAACTACTTTAAACGAAGTCTGTGCCATCTGTCTCCTTCACAAATACGTGCGTAACACACTTTTACAGCCCTTCTTCCTATCGCTTAAAACTCTTCATAGACAAACATAAAATACCAGTCTGTGTTATTGGCCTAGTGCTCCACTAGCCCACTAGACGGCGCGTCAGACACTTCCGCTCAGCACTTATAAAGTTGATGTGTTATTCAGGGTGAGAAGCGCGGGAAGGTGGCCGAGGGAGTATGAACAAAAAGTTTCACTGTGTCAGTAGCGGAGAATGTGACTTGTTTTTTAAAATGAACGGGGTAGTCTGAGGCTCTAAGGGAAATAACGAGCTATGCTTGTACATCCGAAAGAGGACGAGCGCATACATTATTATTATTATTATTA
>CM042139.1:20776159-20796159 GCA_023376005.1 Doryteuthis pealeii
GTTCAAATCCTGGACGTGCTAATTGCATTTCACTTAGCGCTAATACCCTTGGGAAAGGTATGAATTCTACTCTCCCTCCAGCTAAGGGTAAATAGTAGGGCAGATGGGCTCTTTAACCTTGGTTAGGCAACAAGTCTAGGAGAAGGAAAACTCTGAATTCAAACCTGTTAAACTCCGCTTAAAAAATTGGCCTTGTCACATCCTGCTCGTGCGGAGGAGTTGGTATATATATATATATATATATATATATATATATATATATATATATATAGAGAGAGAGAGAGAGAGAGAGAGAGAGAGAGAGAGAGAGAGAGAGAGAGAGAGAGAGAGATGTAGATGGGTTTTTGCTACCGCGGTATGTGAACTGGTCTACTAAGTGGCTTGCAATTTAGTGTCAAGATAGCTCAATCTTGTTTAAAACACATGAATTCTGAATATTCTTATTTTCTTTTTTAATTTTTAATTTTTTAAATTTAAAAAAAAAATTTTTAATGGACGATGAGAAAATATTTGACTCAGCTTGAGTTCCCACACTTTAATGAAAGAAGCAATTCATCAAGCATTCTCTCAAAAGCAAAGTTGAAATATGGTGTCACCAGTCTGTTCATTCCACGACAAATCATTGTCCCTCTATTTGCTTAGACTGCATCCAACCATCTGGTTATAATTTCTTTATATATACTAGCAAATATACGCACCCTACGGCTGCAAGTATTTAAAGTAATAAAATATTATCTTAAATTAGAAAGCTGAACAAAACTAAATAAAAATGCAGATAAAATGATTTGAAACCGAGGAGAGTATAATAGAAAAAATAGAACAACTGAAACTTAAATTTCTTCCATCACTCCCGTCTTGCATTGATAAATGTTCTAATTTAAGTATTTAGTTAAAATAGGAAGTAAAGAATAAAATTGCAGTTATTTCTTCTTGTTAATGAATTTCATTTAAGATTTATTGAAGAGATTTTTGCTCATATTAATTAATATAAAACCAAACAATTAAAAATCCATAATACTAAGCACATATTCATTAAAATCAAATTTTTAATATCAATATGCCTTTTTGGCTTTTCCCATTCACACAGTCAGCTGCCAAGTATAGCAGGCTATTTAATCGCTACATTTCTAAGCGGAAATGAATTCACCTAGAGGTATATATATATATATATATATATATATATATATATATATATATATATATTAATAAAGTCATCCACAGACACGTGTTTCGGCATTTCGTGCCTCTTCAGTGTGGCTAGATATAACTGCCCTTGGGTAGGGTCGAACTCAGACTGACATGGTAGTCTGATATCTTATCCCCTCGCCCACTGACAGCTGCTGCGAGGACTGGTGTTTTTAAACTATTAAGTGCATAGGAATGTATTTTTCGGTCACTGAGAGATCCGGAGAAATGATCATTGCTTATTTGCTTATATATATATATATATATATATATATATATATATATATATATATATAAAGTGTTGTTATGGGTACAATGGGAATTTTAATTAAATATTTTATAAAAAAGAAGGTCCACCAAAAGGATTATGTTTTTAGAAATATATATATATATATATTTGGGAGAATATGTGTTTAAATGAAGTCGAACCTAATTTATGAAAGTTAATTAATTAATAATTAATTAATTAGGCGGGATTACCTATTTAAATTTAAGGCTAAACAAATCGAGAAAAATCAATCTCTGTATGTACATTTCGGCCTATTAGGCCTCATCAGCAGAGCTATAGATACAAAGACCGCCCCGTGTGCGATTCGAAACCTGATTGTCAAGCTGACTGTCAAGCGTCTTCCCACCACACTAAACGGACTTAGCAGATTTCTTCGTTTTGTTAAGGAGTAGGTATTTATATTCCTCTTAAGTGACCTCTACACGAACTTACGAGAAGTAAACAAACAGACGATGTTTGTGATATGGCTATTTTCAGCCGACAATATTTGGGAGAATATATGTTTAAATGAAGTCGAACCTAATTAATAATTAATTAATTAGGCGGGATTACCTATTTAAATTTAAGGCTAAACAAATCGAGAAAAAATCAATCTCTGTATGTACATTTCGGCCTATATATATATATATATATATATATATATATATATATATATATATATATGCACGTGCATTTTCTCCCACGCTTGGTGGCAATTCAAGCCCCTTCACAAAACCGTCTCAATCCAGATGTTCACAGGGAAACAAAACATTTTAATTGATAACAACGAAAACTCACAAAATGAAAACATTTTATAACCAAAAGAGAGAGACACGCATCAAGGAAATTATAAAACTTGATGAAATCTGTTTTGTTTTTTCCTTTTTTTCTTCTTTTCTTTCTTTCTTTCGTTCTTTCTTTAATTATTTTTGCAATGGGGGGATTATTTTGAACAATAACGAATAATTAAATACAAAAAAAGCCAATGTCTATCGCGTACCATGCAATAATAACATCAACGTTGTCACATTTTATTGGGATTTAGTTTCATTGGGAATAAGATAGATAAATCGTTTGTATTAGCCGGACAGCGAGGGAGTCTATCCCTTTTCTACTAGTACAACACCAGGGAGATTGTTTTTATACATTTAAGGTAGGGCGCTACACCTACCATCAGGTCTCCGCTATAGCGTACATATCAAAGCCGTGGTAATTATTTCAAAAATCGATCTTGCGTCCCATCCTTCCCGTGGCGGAAGTCTATCCCCTTGTCACTAGCACTAGGCCAGGGAGATTGTTTTTATAAGTTTAAGGTGGTGCGCTACACCTATCATCGGCCGTTTAATTTAGCGCACATATGCAAGCTGTGGTACTTACTTCAAATATTTGTTAACGAAAATATTTGGCATAAAAATTGATCTTGCGTAACATTCTGGCCGTGTGGAGGGCATAGGTAAATACATGCATACTGCAGATTTTATTTATTTATACTAGCAAAATAAAAAAAACACCCTGTGGGCGACGTAAAATAATATTGCCTGAGGAGATGGGAGTTGAAAATTTAATATCAGAGAGTTTGTATCATAAGTAAAGTAAAATCATCAAATTTATTAAAGGAGTAAAAAATAAAATAAATTTAATAAGGAGTAAAAAAAAAATTGAAATGGAAACTTAGTTCTGATAACTTTAAATATATATAAAATAAAACAAACTATATATAAATAGATAATACTAGGTATATATTTATTAAAACTTGTTTAAAAAACCAATGAGGACTGTCTAAACATTGCATGTTCAAATTTTGAGTGTATTTATTCTATGTTATGACAATTTTGGGTAATGTGACGTAAGCAGTGACGTAGTTTTTGTTACAGACAAAAACCGGAAGCGACTCTCCATTATTGATAGATATATTATCTTGTGTATGGAAGAGCTGTAATAACATTGGCAGATCGAATCGTCCCACACCCAAGTTCCAGAAATCTACGCTTTGAAATATTTATGGACATTTATGGACATGTTAGCTCATTAAATATTCAACATACTTAAAATATCTAAAATGTTCAAAACAGTTGCCGAATGAGAAAATATAGACAAGAATTTACAATTCTGTAGTTTTTACTTACTACTTTCAGGAATGTTGCTTATAAGTAAATTAGTTGCTATTTGATAACAGATTTCTACCGAATAATATTTCTCTGAATTTTTGAGATGAGGTTTGATAGTTTGCAATATTTGGACTAGCAAAAATATCTGCCCTCTGAGCACAAATATTTAGTTTGGTTTGTTTGTTTTGTTTTACGGCATATCAATCTCAGTGGGTCACTTAATGCCGATAAAGTTTTGAAATAAATCAATTCTTAATGGATAATACCATTTTTTTATAAATACATTTTTCTATTTAACCATAGATGGGACCCTTACATTTACTACCACTCCGGGTCAGAGTGGACCAGGGAGCAATGTGATGAAGGGGTGCTCCACATTCCCCAAACCTCCAAAACTGGAACCTCACCATCAGATAGAGTTTAACGTCATTCCCAGGACATATAGACACTCAGCCACCGCCTTCTAGCACCCATATGATAAAAAGGGGTTGGGGCTTGCCATAAGGGCAATAGGGTTGGGAAAATCATATAGGTGCTAGGGCTCGACGTGACCAGCCGATTTATCGGATGGGGGCCTCTCCGACCGCCCGTCTAGCCCAAGATAGGGCCAAAGTGGAGTATTCATGTCATGAACTGCTCATCCACCTGGGCTCTATCCTTAAGCATCACGGGTCGCCACCCACGGCCAACAGGTGGCCCCATTGGGGGAGTCTTACCCCTCTGCAGAGGTGCAGTCGGTGCATTCTAACGCCCCAGCCGACAGGGCGGAGATTACATTTATTTTTACTTTATTCTAATTGATTTCAATATTAGATTATACATAGGATTGCTTTTAATACGTTTGAGAATAAAAAATGATATTACCCCCAAGTTATTTATTTTTTAAACACGTTGTAACACTATTAAAAGTGTTATGGGTTGATTGGCGATCTGTTAATTATTTACTAATTAATTAAAACTACCCTAATTATTAATTATGGTGGTTTGTTAAAATTAAAAGTAAAAATAAGAAAAACAATAATAATAAATGATATTACTCCCAAGTTATTTATTTTTTAAACACGTTTTTTTAATTATTAAAACCAGTATGCAAATTAGTCAAACCATATACTATGTAAAGTAAGTAAAGTAAAGTCATCGGGGCGGCCTAATGTCGGTATCAGCCATGCAGCGAGGGAGTCTATCCCCTTTTCACTAGCGCTAGACCAATGAGATTGTTTTAGCGTCTGAGATGGAGCGCCACACCTACCATCAGCTCCTTAATTTACCACACAGATCCCTGTGCTACTCATACGCTGAGTTGGCGAGGGGCGGTATCGAACTAGGAACCTTGTGGTTTCTAGCCGAACGCTCTACCGACTGAGCTAACCTTCATCTCTTAATGATATATATACACACATTGCATGATTTTAAACACATTAATAGCATTGAGGTAAATCTATCTCAGCCAGACCTTAATAAAGACATTAATTAATGAGATGCTAATTAAGATTAAATAATGATTATCTAATAACCAATAAGAATATAACGTAAATAACAAGGGGAAATGTGACGTTGGTAATGACGTAGTTTCGGTTACAGACAAGCAGATACATAATCCCATTATAATAAGGTTATTCGGACTATTGTACTCATCTTTATTGTTATCTTCACCGCGCTTTCAATTGGACACATGGCGTAGTGGATATAGTCGATGAGTTAATAGAGTTCTAAGTTACAGTTATCTCTAGGCTGCAGGTTCAATTCTGGTCAAGGGCAATAGTAACATACAATATAAATAATTAACATAGCTTAACACTTGTACCCAGTCATGGTTTAGGGAATGAGAACAATCTACCCCCGTGGATTGAATAAAGGGTTAGGTTCGATGTTCCGTGATTACGACATGAAATTTCCCGAGTTCGAAGAGAAGGTACCCAACTTTGAAGAGAAGGTACCCGAATTTGAAGAGGAGGAACCCTAACTTTGAAGAGAAGTTTCCGAAGTTCGAAGAGAAGGTACCCAAATTTGAAGAGAAAGTACCCAAATTTGAAGAGAAGTTTCCCAAGTTCGAAGAGAAGGTACCCGAATTTGAAGAGAAGGTACCAGATTTGAAGAGAAGTTTCTTAAGTTCGAAGAGAATGTACCCAAATTTGAAGAGAAGGTACCCAAATTTGAAGAGAAGTTTCCCAATTCGAAGAGAAGGTACTCAAATTTGAAGAGAAGGTACCTAGATTTGAAGAGAGGTTTCCCAAGTTCGAAGAGAAGGTACCCACATTTTAAGATAAGGTACCCAAATTTGAAGAGAAGGTGCCCAACTTTGAAGAAAAGGTACCCAAATTTGAGAGAATTTCCCAAGTTCGAAGAGAAGGTACCGAATTTGAAGAGAAGGTACCCAGATTTGAAGAGCAGTTTCCCAAGTTGAAGAGAAGGTACCCAAATTTTTCGAAGAGAAGGTACCCGAAGAGAAGGTACCCAAATTTGAAGAGAAGTTTCCCAAGTTCGAAGAGAAGGTACCTGAATTTGAAGAGAAGGTACCCAAATTTGAAGAGAAGTTTCCAAGTTCGAAGAGAAGGTACCTGAATTTGAAGAGAAGGTACCCAGATTTGAAGAGAAGTTTCCCAAGTTCGAAAAGAAGGTACCCAAATTTGAAGAGAAGGTACCGAAATTTGAAGAGGAGGTTCGCAAGTTCGAGAAGGGGGTTTCTGGGTTCGAGAAGGTTCCCGAGTCTGACAAGAAATAATGAAGAAAGTCGGAGGGCACAACAGCCGAAACGTTTTCTCAATATCCGAATAATACAAATAATACAAAACATATTCTCAATTACGAAATAAAGTAAAAGGAATCATTTTCAATAACTTTTAAAACATTTTCAATTAGTTAAATTAACAAAAATTCTTATAGATCTCTAACATGTCAAAATTAAGTAACATATTGTAAAGTCTTTCCTCGTTCCAGTGAGACTCTCTCTAGCGTAGTGGCTAACGTACTGGACACCGACATCTTAGTAAGTACAGACTCCAATCGCGCAATTACGTTTACTTTCATCCCCCAGCTATAGGTTAAATAGTACCACTACGATTCTTCTACAGGAGGAAGTCTCCGTGGTGTAGTAGCTAACGTACTGGACTCGGACATCTTAGTAAGCAAATTTGAACTCCAGTCATGCAATGACATTTACTTTCAGATTAATACCTTTGGGAAAGGTATGAACCCTCTACTCGCTCAACTATAGGTTAAATAGTTACGATTCTTCTCTAACGTACTGGACTCGGACATCTTAGTATTCGAACTCCAGTGCAATGACATTTACAGGTATGGTACCACTACGATTCTTCTACAGAAGGAAGTCTCCGTGGTGTAGTAGCTAACGTACTGGACTCGGACATCTTAGTAAGCAAATTTGAACTCCAGTCACGCAATGACATTTACTTTCAGATTAATACCTTTGGGAAAGGTATGAACCCTCTACTCGCTCAACTATAGGTTAAATAGTACCACTACGATCTTCTACAGAAGGAAGTCTCCGTGGTGGAGAGGCTAACGTACTGGACTTGGACATCTTAGTAAGCAAATACGAACTCCAGTCACGCAATGACATTTACTTTCAGATTAATACCTTTGGGAAAGGTATGAACCCTCTACGACCTGACTTTACTTTTTAATTCTATAAATAAATCACTCTTAGATTGGTTTTAGCCACCAACAAAAAAAAAAATAACCAAATAAAAAAAAAGAATAAGAAAAAATAAAAAGATCATTTCTGACCGCTGAATAAGCTACCTCTTTGTTTTCAAACAAAAAGGCGATTTGCTTTCAGCCGTATTTAGTGCCCGCATTTGCGGTCACTTTAAGACCGAATTTAGGGTGAGGATGGGGGGAACTAAAAAAAATAAAATGGGTGAGTTCGTAATTACACATTAGTAGGTCAATAAGAATGGGAAGCTTTGGATTAAAGGAAACGGGGGGAGGGAGGAAGGGTGTTGTGGAGACAGAAAGTGATAAGACGAGGGAGAACCAGAGGATTCGTTGGGGGAAGAAAGCTTTCTTTGTATTTTGCTATTGATGAGAAAAGACTATATGACCGCTTTTTGTATGAATGAAAACGCGGTCAGCACGTGTCTACTCTCTTAATTGATGAAGGTGTATACATTCTGATTGGAAGCGTAGGAAATGGACCCGAGTTCGAATCCTGCAAGAGGCTGTTTGTATTTCCCATAAGGCTAATACCCGTAGGAAATGTATGCTTCTAAGTACTCTCCTTTCAACTATGTGTAAATAGTAGGACAGGCTTAACTCTTTAACATTGGCTAGGCAATCAGTCTAGGAGAAGAAAAATCTGAATTCAAACCTGTTAAACTCCGCTTAAGAAATTAACTTTGTGTCACATCCAGCTCGTGCGGAAATGAGCTCTCTAATTGGTAATTTAAATTAACTCTCACTACTAAGCAAATAAGCAATGCTCATTTCTCCGGAAATTTGATCTCTCAGTGAGCGAAAGATACATACATTTCTATGTATTTAATAGTTTAAAAACACCAGACCCCGCATCAGCTGTCAGTGGGCGAGGGGATAAGATATCGGACTACCATGCGGTCAGTCTGTGTTCGAACCCTACCCAAGGATAGTTGTGTCTAGCCACACTGAAGAGGCATGATATGCCGAAACACGTGTCTGTGGATGACTTATTAATTATATATATATATATATATATATATATATATATATATATGAAATTCACTTGTCATTATTATCTTCTATAATTATCGAATTTTATGCGATATGCGCATTGTAATTGCTTCAAGCAAAAAAAAAAAAACATAAATATTAATATATATTTTATTCAACAATGCTTCTAAAATAAACAAATATCTAAAAATCTTTTTTCCTTCGCCGAAGAGCATAAAGCCCGGGTTTGTTATTGTTCACTCAGTGTCCCCTTGCCTCATATGGTAGAGACGTCTCAGTATCATTGATAGGTTAATTTCGCAGGGATTTCTCCGTGCTGTATCGTGGTCGAAGCAGTATAGTTTCTGACTATCCTGCTGAAGTCCCGGTTTCGATTTCTGTCGGAGGGAAATCGTTAGTATACATCGCTGATGAGACTTAATAAAGCAAAAAAAAATATATATATATATATATATATATATATATATATATATCATCATGTCGCGCTATCAGCACATATATCCATGACAATGTCTCTCAATCCGTCCCTATCGCTCATTTTTCTTGGTAGGTCCTCTACGCAGCATCCAGTATCCGTACAGAGCTGGTCAATGTACGTCTTTGCTGGTCAGCCCACACTGACGTGCCCATAAAAGACAAAATCATTTTTTCTCACATTTTGTCTATCTCACTTCCGCCATTTCTTTTTTTATGTGTACACCAGAAGAACTTATGGCAACGGTTATCGTCGTAGGAAATGGAAATGGCGAGCCAAGTTCAAATCCTGGACCAAGCTGGAATTTTTTTTTTTACTTTGCGCTAAATCCCTTTGGAAAACAACGAAATCATCTGTCACCCCAATAAGAATTAGCACGGTTTCAGTTTGAAGCTAACACCCGCGCTCCTATAATACATTAGGTTATCCAAATGAGGGTAACCCAACACAGAATATTTGGCAAGGAAAAGACACGTCAATTCATACAATCTAACATTAATTACACAACATACAAAGAAGGAACATTGTTCCCGTGCCAAACCATAAAACAAACACTAAGTGTTCCAAGGAACAAGAAATAAGGTTAAGCATACCCCTCTAAAGTATGTTCATATTAGGTCGCACAAAGCGCTATGGGTACTATGTAACCCCGTACTACCTGCTTCATGGATCATCGGTGACTAAACCGGTAGCCCAACCAAGCTTGCCTGGTGAGGAGGATGACCAGACACCCCGCAGGAGGAAAATCAAAACCTGTCAAAGAACGGAGGAAGCTTCTCGCTCAATGGCCATCTAGCACATTTGTTATATACCCACATGTTGTTGGTATATAAATCATGAGTTCTTTTACTGGAGAGAGGGAAGAGAGATAGACAGGTAGACAGTGATGAGATGCATAACTTGCATTACTTACTTCTTTGGCCATTAATGATCTCTAGTCGTTTCTATTCTTTCTCTCCATGTTGACTTCTATTTCTAGGTTCTTGTTGGTTGTTCATCTTTGATTCATTTTCCTTCTTCTTGGTCAGTCTTTTTGCCAAGACATGCATCAACCAGCAACACCATGTTATTTCTTTAAAACTTTTATTCTTAACTAAACTTCTTTCTCTAACTAAACACAGCGCGCGTGCGCAGGTGATCCCCAGCTAAGGCAAGGACAACCTTCTTGTCTGATGTTCTAACTGGTACTGATGATTCCACTAGCCCTCACGTGATTCTCGGCTTTCCCGCGTCTCGGTTCAAAGGTATCCCACGGTCTGTATCTTTCCATGGAAAACCACCGCCTGTGATATGAAAGGGACCATCCCTTTAGAAATACAGGGGGTTGACAATAATCTATGCAACCACATAGATTATGCAACACATTAACGCGGAAACATAGAAATACCTGGGTTGGTATCCAGGCGCGTAGCAAGACCCCCTAAGGAATATTTATTGATCAATATCAATCTTACGGATTCAGGCTAACTGTAGGTGATTTCGAAACAGCAGGGTGCTCCATGTGCACTTCACGCAGGCCCGTTTGTGTATGAACACACTCTGGCGTCCGGCAATCAGTCTCACCTCTAGTTTTAAGAGTCTAAATAATCTCCGCTGCCTTGTGAGTATCCTCTGGATAGGAAAAGGCTAAGGGTGAAAACCCTGACAGATACCAGGGATTGGACTCCGTTAGACAGTTCAGTGTGTAAAACACTATCTGGTAATTTCTCTGAATGTTTGAGATAAGGCTTGATGATTAGTATTATCTGCGTTATTCGGACTATTGTCCTCATCTTAATTGTTATCTGTACAACGTTTCGGCCGATATTCAGTCCATGGGGGTGTCCCGTTCCCACTCTGCCAACCATAGATGGGATAGGAGTTGTGTTTATTATTTTTCTGGTGGCAGTAACATAGAAAATAATTAACACAACTCCTACCCCAGCTATGGTTGGCGGAGTGGGAACGGGAATAGGGGGTTGGGTTCAAGGTTCCGTGATGGGTCCCGATTGTGGCAAGGTTCCCGAGTCCGAAGGGAAGGTTCCCGAATCCGAGAAGAAATGCCTGAAGAAGGCCGGAGGGCATATCGGCCGAAACATTGTACAGATAACAATGAAGATGAGGACAATAGTCCGAATAACACATATAATACTATCTGGTAACTCCTGCAGCCTAACTGACGCCGAATGTATTGGTTCACCATACCTTCGGATCACGCCAGCGAGGCAGAGAGAGGGACATTGTGCTTCGGCAACACAGGGTCTACATACATCTTGCCCAGTCTTTTTATTTTGTGTGTGTGTGTCAAAATATATGTATATAATAGGACTTATATTTGTTTTTAGGAAGCGCGTGGTGTAATGGTTAAAGTCATGGGAAATGGACTCGTCGCCCCGAGTTCTAATCCTGGATGTGGTAATTGCATTTCACTTTGCGCTAATACCCTTGGGAAAGGTATGAATCCTACTCTCCCTCCAGCTATGGGTAAATAGTAGGGTAGACTGGACTCTTTAACCTTGGCTAGGTATCCAGTCTAGGAGAAGGAAAACTCTAAATTTAAACCTGTTAAACTCCGCCTAAGAAATTGACCTTGTGTCACATCCTGCTCGTGCGGAGGGGTTTGGTAAATATATATATTTGTTTTTAGCGTTGGTGAGGGTACCGGTCTATGATAGGGAGAATTTTAAATTGAAAACAGTTTTACTTCGTATAGAAATAGACCTTGAATTGCATCATCTGCTTCCTTGGTTACTATGGGTAAATAATAGGGCAGACTGGCTTCATTAGGCAACGAGTTTACGATCAGAAAACCTCTAATTCAAACCAGCTGAACTTAATTTATCTTGTGTCGCATCTTGCCTGGAGCGATGGAGTTCGGTAAATACATACATATTCACTGGATTCCCCGTACTTGTATTACTCGTATCACATCCTACACATGGCAAACGGGTTATGGTAAATAAATACCTATGTTTATGTGTGTATGTATGTATGTATGTGAGTGTGTATTGGTGTACGACATCTTACGTACACCGGTTAACCTCTTATTGTAAGAGTCGATTAGATCAGATCGATAAAATGCATATGAAAAGATTAATAGCCTCGAGTGGGTGTTCATTGGTTATGAATATTCACCGAGAAAAAGTTACAAATGGAGACACAATTGCAGTTGCTCTCGGCTCTTGTCGAGCTTACAATTTCAACTACTATATCGTAATAATGATAAATGTCGGGAAGCAGATAAACATTCCTAGAAGAGGAAAAAAAAAGTCAATGTCGATTGGTGCTTATGCAGCTTCATGAGTGCTCTTCAACTTAGTCTGGAAACTACGAAGTCTTGCAAAACACAAAACGAGAAATATATATATATATATATATATATAGGGTAAACTATAGACACGTGTTTCGAGGTATCACCTCTCATCAGTATAGTTATACGGTTTTTGCAGCTGCCTCTGGCTGGGTTCGAGACCCGAACGAACTTACGCTCGCCAAGCCTCTTACCCACACATCCACAGTCAGTTGCCAAGTATAGCAGGCTATTTAATTGCTATATTTCTAAGGGGAAATGACCTTCACCTAGAGTTCTCAAACTTTGTACACAAAGTGAGATTTGGCTGAGCCGATTAAGGTGAATCTGCAATTATATACCTCCTAAATAGAGTGCTCAACCGAAATGGGAAGCGTATAATAGGGTAAACTATAGACACGTGTTTCGAGGTATCACTTCTCATCAGTATAGTTATACGGTTTTAGCAGCTGCTTCTGGCTGGGTTCGAGACCCGAACGAACTTACGCTCGCCAAGCCTCTTACCCACACATCCACAGTCAGTCGCCAAGTATAGCAGGCTATTTAATTGCTATATTTCTAAGGGGAAATGACCTTCACCTAGAGTTCTCAAACTTTGTAAACAAAGTGAGATTTGGCTGAGCCGAATATATATATATATATATATATATATATATATATATATATATATATATATATATATACCAAGTGTGTTGGTAGATCCTTGCAGAGAGAAAAAACCCAGCAGAAAGTTTGATTGTAAAAATATACTACCAAACATCAACCAGGAAGAAAAAAAAATTTGAAAAAAAGAAAGGACCAAGATATTCGTACCAACAAAAAATAATCTATAGGTACAGTATTTGACCAAAAGAAAAAACAATTTATATGTATATATATATATATGTATATAAGATATATATATATTCATATAACCGCTAGGAGAAAGCTAATAAGTAAAAAGTGCTCGATACCTAAGTAGAGCCAATAATAAAGATAATCTAATGAGTCAGACGAACCTACTATTAGTTTCGCATAAAGCTCTTCAGGGCTAAAATCTGAGTTAGATTTTAGCCCTGAAGAGCTTTATGCGAAACTAATAGTAGGTTCGTCTGACTCATTAGATTATCTTTATATATATATATATATATATATATATATGTGTGTGTGTGTGTGTGTGTGTGTGTGTGTGTGTGTGTGTGTCTGTGTGTGTGTAAAATGAAACTGGAAGTGAATCCGACGGTATGTTGAATAAATAAAGAAAGTAAAGAAAGTATAGAATGGATAAAATAGGATATTTTAATCAATTTTACTTACACGTGTTTCGGTCAGGAATTTATCCATGTGTACATTATTCAAATGAAATGAAATAACAATAAGAAGAAAGAATGTAGAAATGTTCTGCACACAAAGATAAATCGACCTTCATCAGAGTAAATCCTTATTTGAAATGAAATTCGTTGGAAAAAGCGGAGAATTTTTGAAATGTTCGAAAAAAGAAGAACTTTTTTAAAATTCACGTTCAGACGCGGTCGAGAAAGACGGTCAATGACGTCATATCGCATGCGAAGAGATTTTGACGCGGAGAAAAGTTTTGTGGAATTCTAAATTTTCAATTGGCCCATTCATAAAGGAGGAGAAGAAGAAAGAGAGGAAAAAAAAGGAGAGGAAAAGGAAATAAGAAGAGAAATTATAACCACACTAATAAAAAAACATAAGCACGTCATTTCTGAAAATAAACTCTGAAGATGAAGCTCTAGCTTTGAAATCGATTAGACATATAAAACATCTTTTTGTCTTTATTTTTTACGCATTGTATTGCCTTCGAATTTTATTAGGATTTTATTTATTTATTTATTTTTAATAGAAATTATACGTATGTATGATTTGTTGGTGGTTAATGTATTAATTTGTTAATGAAGTCATTATAGTGATTTTCTAAATAAAATTGTTGTTTTAGTCAAATCAAAATGAGTATTTAAATATGTTAGAGAACATAAAACAAATTTGCTATTTCATATTAATAGGAGGAGAGTAAAAACAATATTATGCAAGGATGAAGTCAATGATAACGACGGTGGCAAGAAAACACGTGTAAGTAAAATTGATCAAAATATCCTATTTTATCCATTTTATTCTTTCTTTCCTTTATTTATTTTTTCAACATATATATATATATATATATATATATATATATATATATATATATATATTATACTTTTGCTTCCTTAAAGCTTTTTTACTGTTTAGTTTAATGACACGAGAATTATACTAAATTATTCTTACTTTTAGGATTGAATTATGTTTGAAAAAGATTCTGTTTTAATTGGTTCTAACTAGTCGTAATTTGCAATTAAGTCAAAAACCGACCAATGTCTTACTTTACTCTGTGTCTATCTCTTTCTTTCCCTCTATGTATCTCTTGACTACCTCCTTATTATACAATGTTAATTTTCTCTGGAAAGTAGAGAGAGGGAGAACTTGAAATGTATCTCTATGTTAAATTTCACAATATATATATATATATATATATATATATATATATATATATATATATATACACACAAGGTGTGTCAAAAAAGTATCGAGATTTTTTGTACTTTTTGACGCACTTTTTATTCTGAAAAAAATAATAACGTTCGATTTATTCTTCATTTTTATCTTGGTAAACACAGCTTTAAACTCGGTACTTTTTTGACGCATCTTGTATTCTGAAAACAAATAATGAATGGAACGTTAATTTTTATGATTGAAAAACAATGTTTTCTTTTTTGCACCGTTAAATCAACTGAAATTTAATGTAGCCAAAAACAAGTTACGACAAGAGGATTTTTTAATAATTATATGAAAAATCAATTAATGGTCCGATTCTCACAAAAATTATACTGATGCAGAATAGCGCGCAAGAGATAATACCATTAGATTACATATAAAAAAACACAAGAAATATTTATTTAGAATATTAAAAAATCCATTACATTTTACGGAAATACCTGAAACTTTGAGACATTTGAGTAAATGGGTTAGAATGAGGCTATACTTAGTATAGTATATTATTTTTATCAAATTATTATAGTATAATTTGATATTCGATCGGCTACGCTTTGAATTAATAATGTTATTTTTTTAAAAGATTATTTATTGTTTTACATTAATTTTATTACTTTATTTAATTTTTTTTTTTTGCTTTGAATATTCATTTGAAATTTAGAAAATCGCGTCATTTTTATTTTATTTAAAGAATATAGTTAATCATTGAATTAAAATTTCTTACTATTTCATTATGTGATGTCATTCCCTCTACTCTGACGAAAAAAAATTCCCTGACTTCCCACCAGGCCAGATTAAAATAAGATCTTTTTTACGTGGTAATTTCTATGAGTCATCCTGCGAGGATCGAACTCGCTATTCAGTAGTAATAGATCGGTAAACGATTATTAAACCATGTTTTTCTGCCTCTACCCGGGATTCGCCGGGTAGCTGCAGTTGTGTGTATATGTATGTCCGGAGGAAACAATTAACGAAAAAGTAAATATATATACACATTAAATATCACCAGGGCTTGGTTTTTGAGCAACAATAATAGAGATTTGATTTATATTTGTGAAGATAATTAAAAATTAAATTTAAATGATACCAAAATGGATTTTTTTCATTTAATATTTCAGATAGTAGACATTAACATTTCTGTTCAGAGTAGCTGGATCAATGCAAGGTCTATTTTTTCTACATAGGGATTAAAATGGGGCATCCTGCGAGTATTCAACTCACGATTCAGTAATAATGGATCTGCGGGATTAACTTAAAAAATCCCCCTCTACCCAGGCGACGCCGGGTAGCCGCTGATAGTACATATATAAAGGGCAGTTGTGTGTATCTGTATGTCCGGAGGAAACTTCGAAATTAAAACTATTAACGACTAAGTAAATATATATACACATTAAATATCACCAGGGCTTGGTTTTTGAGCAAAAATAAAGAAGATTTGATTTATATTCAGCAAGATATTTAAAAATTCAAATTTGAAAAATAACAGAAGGGAAAGTCATTTGCATGTTATTTCTTTTTTTTTTTTTGTATGTTTTTTTTAATTTATTAATTGCGCCATTCATATCTTTTTTTTAATTGTAAATAATTGCATGGAAATTTCTTACTATATTGTTATATATTTCCGTGAAGATTTTTATGGGGCAACCAGCAAGGATCTCATTCGCGATAAGTAATAATGGATCTGCGAGACTAACTTTAAAAAACCCCTCTCTACCCAGGCGACGCCGGGTAGCAACTTCTAGTCGTTAATAAATAAGGTTTATTATATTCTATATATTAAATAATTTGACTGTGAATATAAATTAAATTCTCATTGATGAACTTACACAATACCTGAGTGTATTTTGACGTAAGCAGTGACGTAGTTTTGGTTACAGACAGAAAAACACCGAATCTCCATTATAATAAGAGATAACCTCTTTTACTCTCCTCATATACTCTCTTTAGAAAACCTAGATTTTCCCCTCTCCCTTTTCCCCGTATAATACTATTCTTCCTCCTTCCCCCTCTTTTCCATATGTTCTCTGTTACTCTTCTTATTTACTCTCTTTAGAAACCTATTTTACCCCTCTGCCTTTTCCCCGTATAATACTATTCTTCCTCCTCTTTTCTATATATTCTCTTTTACTTCCCTTATTTACTCTCCTTATAAACCTATGTTTCTCCCTCTCCCCATCTCACAAATTCTTCCCCGCATTTTTCAATATATATTTATATCTGTCAACTATTTACCGCTATGTCATTCACCCAACTGAGTTCCTAAATATATCAAATGTAATTAACTGACAATAATTAAATGCCTATTTTAAAATTGCCCGAGGAGAAACGATACCCTACCAAGAAAAAATACGAAAATAATTCGTGAAACAATCGTTGAAAATGATTATATTTCGACTAAATTCGTGTATGTTGGCCGACTCATTACCTAAGGACATTATACTCCCCCCCCCCCTCTCACAGTTTCTCGTAGCAGTCGTTTTTCTTATTGATAAAGTCGGGCATGTGATTAAAAGTTTTATATATCTTTGAGATGCTTAATAATTTACATTATTTGGACTGGATTATAGTCCGAATCTTTATTGTTATATACACAACGTTTCGGTGGATGTGCCCTTTGGCCTTCTTCAGGTATCTCTTGACGGACTCGGGAACCATCTCGAACTCGGGAACCTTCTCGAACTTTCGAGCTTTGCACGGAACTTCGAACCGAACACTTAATTTAATCCACGGGGATAAGACTGTTCTTATTCCGGGTACTAGTGATAAGATGTGTTAATTATTCTATGTTACTATCACCCTTGGCCAGGATTGAACCTGCAGACCAGAGATGATTGTCACTTAGAACTGTATTAACTCAGCACCTACATCCGTTGCGCCGTGTGTCTGACTGGATCATCCACAGTGAATTTTGAATGTTCTATTTTACCTTGAATATTTACTTTTATACTCATGTATGATGTTTTACCTTGACTCATATTCCGTTTAAAAAAAATCTAATCTAGTCTTTTTAATTATAGCTTCCTATATTGTATTCATCTCTATATGTGGTCTACTTAAGAGGTTACTATAGCCTAACATGTGAGCTGATTCAATAATTGATTGGTTTAATATAATTATTGCAGGAATGTTTTTTCTGGTATTTTGAAGAGTATAACCTAATCCCGACTAGAAGACCTGACCCGGTGTTAATCAATAAGAAAAGTACTTGTCATCTAGTTGATTTGCCATACCGGTGTATTGAAGTCAGTCAGTAAACTGTTGGTTTGAACAATAGCAACTGGCTAAGCACATCTGAACCAGCCAGTCAGTCAGTATACTCTTGGTTTGAACAAAAACAACTGGCTAAGCACAACAGAACCAGCCAGCCAGTCAGTATACTGTTGATTTGAACAACAGCAACTGGCTAAGCACAACTGAACCAGCCAGTCAATCAGTATACTGTTGGTTTGAACAATAGCAACTGGCTAAGCACAACTGAACCAGCAGTCAAGTACTCTTGGTTTGAACAACAGCAACTGGCTAAGCACCTGAACCAGCCAGTCAGTCAGTATACTGTTGGTTTGAACAAAAGCAACTGGCTAAGGACAACAGAACCAGCCAGCCAGTCAGTATACTGTTGATTTGAACAACAACAACTGGCTAAGCACAACTGAACCAGCCAGTCAATCAGTATACTCTTGGTTTGAACAATAGCAACTGGCTAAGCACAACTGAACCAGCCAGTCAGTCAGTATACTCTTGGTTTGAACAACAGCAACTGGCTAAGCACAACTGAACCAGCCAGTCAGTCAGTATACTGTTGGTTTGAACAACAGCAACTGGCTAAGCACAACTGAACCAGTCAGTCAATCAGTATACTGTTGGTTTGAACAATTGCAACTGGCTAAGCACAACTGAACCAGTCAGTCAATCAGTATACTGTTGGTTTGAACAATAGCAACTGGCTAAACATAACTGAACCAGCCAGTCAGTCAGTATACTCTTGGTTTGAACAACAGCAACTGGCTAAGCACAAAAGTCCAAGCCAGTCAGTCAGTATACTGTTGGTTTGAACAAAAGCAACTGGCTAAGCACAACTGAACCAGCCAGTCAATCAGTATACTCTTGGTTTGAACAACAGCAACTAGCTAAGCACAACTGAACCAGCCAGTCAGTCAGTATACTGTTGGTTTGAACAACAGCAACTGGCTAAGGACAACAGAACCAGACTGTCAGTCAGTATACTGTTGGTTTGAAAAACAGCAACTGGCTAAGCACAACTGAAGCAATGCCAAAGACAATTGGTATTTATTGAAATCAAGAATAATCCATTCATGTATTTGGGTGATTCCATTCCTTGAACCCTGATTGGCTGCTTGGTTTCTAAGATGTTGTGGGGCTTCATAAATAACCTGGCATTTTGCAGTAGTGTATTGTAGCAAAATAGATTCGTATTCAGTTACGACTACTTGTAGCCTTGTCTTACTAATTTGACGGTAATTGGAACTAGTATGATTATTGTAAACGGTGGACCACAGAATGAACATGAAAGTAAACGAATAGATATATACTCATCTAGTATGATTGTGGTGAGTATACCCGTGGTTGTATACTCATATTGTATAATATACCCGTAGAGTAGAGTATATCTTCATATATTGTGATTGTGATGAGTATTTACCCTCAGGTCCGCTCTGACCCAGAGTGGTCGCACTCGTTAGGGTCCCTTCTATGGGTGAAATATTTTCGGTTTTACCATCAGCTCCTCAATTTACCGCACAGATCCCTGCGCTACTCATACGCTGAGTTGGCAAGATCTGATATCGAACCAGGAACCTTGTGGTCCCTAGCCGGGTGCTCTACCGACTGAGCTAAACCGGTCGTAACATTATATACGTTTTAATTTGGCGCCGTAGAAGAGTAAACTATTTTACACTTGGACTAGATCATATGACTTAAAAGACTAAATGATTAGTGGTTTTTACGTGTCATTATTTTATGGGTCACCCGGTATTAATCTATATATCAATACTCTTGTTCCTTAATCCCCCGACCGTTATCATCTTGCAACACCCTCTGTTTAAAAATGAGATCGTCCAAATCGGCCCAGATGGAATTCAAAAATGTAAATCCTGATTATCTGGTATTGCTTATCCACCGATTTCTTATTTCTTATGGGTTTCGTCACGTCAGCCAAACAATGGGCAATTCCTTTTTTTATTATGAAGAAAGATATGGAAAAAGGAAATGCTACAAAATATGATAAGAAAGAAAGGAAGAAAGAAAGAGAGTAGGTGAAGATAGAGGGAAGAAGTGATCACGCGGAATCGATACGCTCATATGTTTCAATTGCACATAATGAAAAGATAAAAAGAATGAAAGAAAGATTTTTTTAAAGGCGTGAGAGACAGTTAAATTATGATTATTATATTTTTTACAGATTGAGATATTGCAATAGCTCTTAAGTAAACATATCAAACGTTGTAATAGTTGAATTAG
>CM042139.1:20801159-20806159 GCA_023376005.1 Doryteuthis pealeii
AATGAAACTCAAAACAAACCACAGAGTCTTCAGATATTCATTCCTAAACTAACATATTACGCTAACAATATTAGCAAAATAAGTACGTTAATGCTTCACACCTAAGCCCAAACCTGGTATAAGTATCTCCTAAAACGGATACAGATACTAAAATTCACCTCAAATATATATATATATATATATATATATATATATATATATATATATATATATATATGTTTGCCTCTCAAACCCTATTTCATGGGGCCGAAGAGATGATAGTCTGAACGTGCTAAATCAGGGGAGTGGCTCAAAGTACAGTCAACAGACTTTTACATGGCTGGGATACATGCTCTCATTCGAAGATGGGACATATATATATATATATAAGTTAAAAGAAAGGAAATGAATCCGACAATATGAGTAAGAAAAGGTGGAATGAAAACATCACACAATGCTGTTAAAGAAGAAAACAATTTATAGTATAATCATAGCTGATACTGATCAATATTTCGATTTTACAAAAATCATCATCAGAGCTCATTCACTGCCGTAGTTGTTTGGGTCGGAGAGGAAAGTCAAATCAGTTTACAAAACAAGGTAATCCAATCATCAGATGAGTTCAATGGTTGAGATTTTAAAAACCAGTAATTTTTTAGCGTTTGCAGTATTAAGGTTTTTTGTTTTGTAAACTGACTTGACTTTCCTCTCCGACCCAAACAACTACGGGAGTGAATGAGCTCTGATGATGATTTTTGTAAAATCGAAATATTGATCAGTATCAGCTATGATTATACTATAAATTGTTTTCTTCTTTAACAGCATTGTGTGATGTTTTCATTCCACTGTGTGTGTGTTGTTGTCCATGGTAGTTTCTCTTCAAGATTTAAGGGTCTGTATTGCCGCTACCACTACAAGCTTGTCATCTTTTCACTATCAATCATTTCACTTTCAACATTTTTCTTCCTAATCCAAAAATACATTTGCAATGCTGTTTCCATTTAGTCTTTTTATATTATTAAGGCTTATCTTTTGGTTGTAGCATTCTTTTTTCCAGCTATTCCCAGTGGACCCGAAATATATATTTTCCATTTTGTTAAAGCTAATGGTAGCATAATACAACACATTTCTAACCCACTGTCAATATCCAAGGGAATTCTCTTCTATTGTACTAAATTCATCTGGGGTTGCTCTTATTACTTTGCTCTTCAAGAATTCTTGCATTGTGGGATATTATCACTCGAAGCAATATCTTATATATATATATATATATATATATATATATATATAATCAATGGTAATATTATGGTTTTACACTCATAACTTGAAGTTTCATGGTAATCCAATCATCAGATGAGTTCAATGGTTGAGATCTTAAAAACCAGTCGTGAAATGGTTGAGATATTAAAAACCAGTAATTTGTTAGCGTTTATATGAATTTACGTTTATATGAATTTATGTGAACACGATCCACGTCACATAAACGTTAAACAAGCCACAGTTTAAAAAAAAAAAACAATTTTTAGCTTTATATTTCCCATCGCGTGAAAACGCTTCATATAAACGCTAAAAAATTACTGGTTTTTAAAATCTCAACCATTTCACAACTGGTTTTTAAGATCTCAACCATTGAACTCATCTGATGATTGGATTACCATGAAACTTCAAGTTATGAGTGTAAACCCATAATATTACCATTGATTATAAATCTGCTCTGCTTTATTAGCATTGAGCACCTTTTCATGCCAATACTTTTCTCATTTTTTCATTCACTATTCATTATATATTATACATATATATATATAATATATATATATATATATATATATATATATTATAAAATGGGTTCAATAGATAACCTACACGATTTTCACCATAAGGATCTTCAGGCTTAAATCCACTGAATTCATCGAGGTACTGATTAATTGCAGTCGATCACGCGTGTGTGTTCATTGTATTAGAGAGTTCATTACTAAGGAACGCTTGTTTACGATTTGAAATTTTTCACCGGATGTTGTTTTTTCGTGAGGATCAAAATGTAAACAATAGATGTGAATTGATTTGTGTGAATGTTCTTACTAGAATATGGCTGTCTAATAACTGCATGGGTCATGAAGTGTAAAAGTGGTTTTATTAAAAAAAACAACAACAAAAAAAACGTTCGAATTTATTTATTTGGTTTTGTTTTGATTAGAGTTATTATGAAGTGGGTATAGTTATGCACATTGATGTGTATTATAATTTCGGTAATTAATGTTATTATAATTAAGGTTTAAGGCAGATTAATGATAAAATCAAAGGACATTGAAGGTGAATAAATGTGGTTTTGTTAAAATATGTTTAAATTTATTTATTCAAATTTTTTATTTAATTTATTTTAATTGAAGCTAATATAAAGCAAATACGCATGAAGTAGTATTATAATCTTTTTGATTATTTTGTATTATTATTAAAAGGTCTAATATAAATTAAGGATAAATAAAAAATAAAATTAAAAAATTAAAAAATCTAAATTTAAAAATTTAAAAATTTGAAAATTTAAAATTATTAAAGGTTTAAGAGTATGGATATACTATTGATGGAGTTGGGCTTGCTGTCACGTGTTTTTTTTTGTTTATTTGTGACGTATTAAGGGTTATGTAAAAAAAAAAGATGTTAAGCTATTAATTATTTATTAAATGTTTGATGTGTAGAATATTTTCTTAAAAAAGATTGGATCTGGAGGTGTTGGGTGGTAATTTAAAAAATGATGTTTGATAAGGTGGATTAGAATTAAAATTAAAATTAAAATTAAATTATACGCAAAGCGGATAATATTACGTTAACTCGTAGTTACGGTTATCTTACGAGGAAATTACTGTGGATAGTTGTGGTGTTGGGATTTATATATTGTGAAATAAAGTTTATTTAGTTATTGATGAGTGTTGTGAAATAGAATAAAATAAAATAAAATAAAATGCATGATATAAGGTAGAAAAAGAAAAAATATATAATATTTTGCCGTATATGCTAACACCGTTTAAAGCAGTGACTTTTCAAAAAAGTTGCCCGCGTACAAATTATACATGGGTTTATGATTGAATGCGCATTATACAGGTGTTACTATGTACAAATGCGTTTAATACGGAAATTATATTAGTAGTAGAAAAAATATAAAGGTGAGATCGTTGCAGTCTGTGGGTATAGGGGGGAACAAATGTTTAGTGTGAGTGCGATGTAATAATGTGTAGTGTGAAGATTTAGGACGCGCGCAAAAGAGTTTGATATAATAATTATTAATGGTTCAGGGGTGGTTGAGAGATGGTGTGTATGTAGTTTAAATGGGTGTTAGCTGTTGGTCTGGGCAGGTAATATTGCTGGGTTTAATTTGAGGAGAGTTAAGGTGTCGTGGGATGTTAGGTTGGGGGTAAGGATTTGGGAGGAAGGAGAGTTATAGTTCCCATTTCCTGCGGTGCACGCATTTAGTAAAAATTTCGGATCGTTGGTTAAGGAGTTCAGATGAGTTATGATAGCATGCGATTGTTAATTTCTCCTCAGTACAAAGGTGGCAGAATCTGTCGCCCGGTCTAGATTTTTTGATGATTTCCCATTTGATTATTGGGTCTGTGCCATATTTATTTTTGAAGTCCCATTCGTATTTAGAGAGGGAAGTGCTGTTCTTATACTTTATTTTGCTAAAACTAGATGTGTGATTATAATATCTATTTTTGAAAGGATTCTGGGTAGAACCAAGGTAGACCATTTTCTTGTTATTCTTGTCGAAGACCGTAGCTTTGTATACCAGGTTTTTGTTGCGGCATTTAAAGTTGAGTGGGCACGTTGGTTTATCATTATTATTATTACTGTTATCGTTGTTATTACTATTGTTATATCTGCAGTTGCATGGGAGGGTGTTGCTGTCGTTTTGGCTTTTGTTCAATTTTTTATGTTAGATTTACTTATATATTTGTCAACATTCGGCATGCAGCTATAGATAATTTGACAGTGTTTTTATTGAATATTTTATGGAGTTTCTTTTGAGGTGGGAAATGATAGTTTAGGATTTTGAAAAATATATTTCCTAAGTTGAGATTTAAGTTTAGTTAAATGGGAGGGGGGGGGTTAAACCAAATTATGTTTCTATTTCTGTTTCTTTTTTTGTTATTTTCGTTTTGGGAGTGTGGTAGGTTATCCTCTGTGTATTCAAGGCTGGTTTTGAAACCGCTGGATTTAAGGGCTTGTTCATATATACTTTTGTTTTTGTTAAAGATGGTTTTGTTAGATGAGTTTTTTGAATGCCTAGTTGCTATGCCGGTAGGGATGTGTTTGAATATTTGTTTAGGGTGGTTAGATCCAGTGTTGGTGTAAGAAGGTGTGTATGTAGGTTTCATGTAGGGGGATACAGATCCGTTATTGAGGTTTAGGGATATATCTAAGTAGTCTGTGGTTGTAAGGTTGGTTTGTATATCAATTTTGAATCCGAACATATGGAATAGGTTGTGCAGTTTTTTGCGTAAGGTGTCTGCTTTTCAGGGGGGGGGTATTTTTCAATATGGCCAATCCGTCGTCGCGGCAAAGACCGTGGTTGCTCGGGTCCATGATTTTGTTTAAGTTGTGTAATAATAGACAGCCGATCAATTCACAAATCTCGGGCCCGTCGTAGGATCCCATAGAAACATCGTAATTACTTGCCCCTTTATTAATCCATATTTCGTTGTTGTGGTACAAAATTGACCTGCGGCAGTGGTGGATGACCTGGATCTTTTCGACTGGGATAGTCATAAATTTTTTGGCCAAATCTATCGCCTTGTTTATTGTGCTTTCTGTGATAGAAGGATAAAAATCCTTAATATCGTATTTTATGAGGGAGCAGTTTTTGTACGTATTTATATTTTTGAACCACTGGATGCAATCGTCAGTGCTCCGCCACTGGTTGATATTCAATGCTGTATGAACGACTGCAATTAATCATTACCTCGATTAATTCAGTAAATTTAACCCTGAAGATCCTTATGGTGAAACTCGAGAAGGTTATCTCTTGT
>CM042139.1:20813659-20818659 GCA_023376005.1 Doryteuthis pealeii
TATGAATCCATATATTCTCCTCCCCCCAGCTATTGGTAAAATAGTAAGCCAGACTGGGCCCTTTAACCTTGGATAGGTAACCAATATAGTGTTACGTACTGAGGTTTTCACGGTACCAAATCGATATATGTTGTATACCCTTTCTTACTTCTTTACTTCTTACTTCTGGTCGTCTTTTCTTCTGGCTGGCTTTGCTATTCTGATCGTCTTTAGTCTGGAATCTTCTAAGGTCTTCTGTTGCTATGTTCCTGCTGGCTGGTCGTCCTGGATTCATTTCTTAGTCTTGTTACCAAGACATTCATCAACCACAAGAACATTTTACTTATATAAACTTTTATTTCCTTAACTATACATTTCCCGTAACTAAATATCTGACTAACATAGCGCGCGTGAGTTCCAGTTTTAGGCAGAGCATAAAATGTCCGCTGCTCTGCCTGACGTCTAACTGCAAACTGGGGACTCTGAAAAAGGTCCCATGTGACTTCACATATTTGGCGGGCTTCTGTAATTTTCCATAGAAGGACCCGGCCATGGTATGAGAGGGGTCATCCCCTCAGAATTACAGGGGATTGACAATAATCTTATGCAACCGCATAGATTATGTAACAATAGGAGAGGGAAAACTCTGAATTTGAAAACCTGAGATCTGTCGTTGATTGGGTTTGTGGCATTCCTTATGCACTAATTATTTCCTATCAACTGTGCCAAAAGGTGCGGATGGTCTAACTTCCATTGGGATGAACCCTCATGAGTCGAAATCGACGAGGGAGTTAATATATATCTTATTATAATGGAGATTGTGTGTTTTTCTGTCTGTAACCGAAACTATATTACTACTCAAGTCACAATTTCCTTAGTTATTGACATCACATTCTTCAGGATATTAATTTTATTTAAATCTCAATTATTAATAAAATTGTTGTACATTATTAATACTGTCAACCATATCTACATACAAATAACATGCAATTGTATTTATATATACAACAAAATAGCGGTTTATAGTGTGAACGGGAAGGCTAATTTGCATATTGATATTAAAAATGTGATTTTAATAAATATGTGCTTAGTATTATTGATTTCTAATTGTTGGGATTTATTTTAATGAATATAAACAACAATCTCTTCAATGAATCTTAAATGAAATCCATTAACAAGAAAAAATAACTGTCATTTTATTCTTTGCTTCCTCTTTTAACTAAATACTTAAATTAGAAAAAATAACAATGAAAGATGGGAGTGATGGAAGAGTAAGTTTCAGTTGTTCTATTTTTCTATTATACCTCCCTCCGTTTCAAATCATTTTATCTGCATTCTTATTTAGTTTCATTAGCCTTTCTAATTTAATATGATATTTTATTACATTAAAACTTAGATACTTGCACCCGGAGGGTGCATATATTTGCTAGTATTTATAAAGAAGTTTTTCAAGGGAACAGATGGACTCGCCACTTCTAATCCATTTCTTTGTCCGGACTACACTGGCTTGTCAAAAACTTTCTAAAAAGAATTTCGGACCATATCATCCTTAGGCAACTCTTTTGATCTCGATTAAGAAAGGACATGTTTTTCATTTACACCGTCAATATCCGGTTGTTCGTTAGGGGTTAGTGTTAGGGGTTAGGGTTAGGGGTTAGTTTTACAATTAAGAAAAAAAATCTAAAAATCGTCTGTTAAAACAACCGGTTATTGACGGTGTAAATGAAAAATATGTCCTTTCTTAATCACGATCAAAAAGGGGTGCCTAAAGGTCAAATGATCCTCAATTTTATTCACAATATTTTTTTTTTTTTTTCATGACGATGACTTTAGGTCGAAACTAGTTGAGAAAAAATAAATAACATAAAAGAAATATTCCTGTTTGTCTTATCAATGTCTGATCATCTTCAGGGGAGGGGTAATTTGTTCTAGTTGTTTGTTCGAATTTTTTGTCGCATTTATTCTTTATTTTTTTTGTATGGTGCGAGGTTTATTTAGTTGGGAAAGTTTACTGTGAACTTTCTGTGGTTTTCAGGTCAATTCAGTTAGGAGGGTTTATTTTAGAGACAGTGCACTGATTAGTGCGTTATTTATCAAAATGATATATATATATATATATATATATATATATATTATATATATACATATATTGATAAGGATCCTCCAAGAAGTGAATCTTCTGTTTGAAATAAGTTTATATTTTAATAACCGGTAACACGATCGATATTTAAGCCTTATCTATATCAACCCCAAATATATATATATTTACATATGTATATATATATAATAGGGATTTAATTATAAAATTCACCCTTCTGGCGTGTAGCTAACCCTCGCTTTGTTTACAAAGTTTGAGGACTCTAGTGAATTCATTTCCGCTTAGAAATGTATCAATTAAATATTCTCCTATATTTGACAGCCGCCACTGGTCGCGTGGGTAAGAGACTTGAAGGACGGAAATTCATTCAGGTCTCAAACCCGGCCAGGGTAGCTGTTAAGGTATAATCACACTGATCAGAGGTGAAATCTCGAAACACGTTGATCTCTCAGTGACCGAATGATACATACACTTTCTATGTATTTAATAGTTTAAAAACACCAGTCCCCGCATCAGCTGTCAGTGGGCGAGGGGATAAGATATCGGACTACCATACGGTCAGTCTGAGTTCGAACCCAAGGATAGTTGTGTCTAGCCACACTGAAGAGGCATAATATGCTGAAACACGTGTCTGTGGATGACTTATTAATTATTAATATATATGCTCCCATAAATTTGGTAATGAGCTCTCTAATTGGTAATTTAAATTAACTCTCACTACTAAGCAAATAAGCAATGATCATTTCTCCGGAAATTTGATCTCTCAGTGACCGAATGATACATACACTTTCTATGTATTTAATAGTTTAAAAACACCAGTCCCCGCATCAGCTGTCAGTGGGCGAGGGGATAAGATATCGGACTACCATACGGTCAGTCTGAGTTCGAACCCTACCCAAGGATAGTTGTGTCTAGCCACACTGAAGAGGCATGATATGCCGAAACACGTGTCTGTGGATGACTTATTAATTATTAATATATATATACATATATATATATATATATATATATGGTATTTGTGGAAAAGGTGACTTACCTGTGAAACTGGTCACAATGGTTAGTTGATGCAAGTTTCACAATGCTAAGACAGTCATATAACAAATATAAAGTGCTCAATACGTTAGTAGAGCAAGTTTTTTATCATAATGGTACACATATATATATATATATATATATATATATATATATATATATATATTTGGGATTGATAAAGATAAGGCCTAAATATCGATCGTGTTAACGGTTATAATGGTTATAAACTTATTTCAACCAGAAGATTCCTTTCTTGGAGGTTCCTTACTATATATATATATATATATATATATATATATATATATATATATATATATATATATATATATATATATATATATGTGTGTGTGTGTGTGTGTGTGTGTGTGTATATATAAGAATCCATATATTCTCCCTCCAGCTCTGGGTTAAATAGTAGGGAAGACTGGGCTCTTTAACCTTGGGTAGGTAACCTGAAAAACTCTGAATTCAAAATTCCTGAGATCAGTCGTTGATTGGGTTTGTGGCAACCCTTGATGCACCAATTCTTTCCAATCGACTGTGCCAAAAAGTACACAACCCTTCACCATTATAAAAAAGAATCACTGTGTGGGTGTTCATTGTATGAACCCTCATGCGTCGAAAATCGACGATAGAGTCCATTATATACATATTATGATTGAATATATATATATATATATATATATATATATATATATATATATAATATATATATAAATAAATTTATTAATTATTAACTAATTAATTTTCAAAATTAGGTATGACTTCAATTAAGCACATATCCTCCAAAAATTGTCGGCTTAAAGCCATATAAAAATAAACACATTTGTTTGTTTAACCTCATATATATATATAAGTAAGTAAAGTCGTCGGGGCGGCCTAATGTCGGTATCAGCCAATCAGCGAGGGAGTCTATCCGCTTTTCACTAGCGCTAGAACAAGGACATTGTTTTGCATCTGAGGTGGAGCGCCACACCTACCATCAGCTCTTTACTTTACCGCACAGATCCCTGTGCTACTCATACGCTGAGTTGGCGAGGACCGGTATCGAACTAGGAACCTTGTGGTTTCTAGTTCTAGCCGAACGCTCTACCGACTGAGCTAACCCGGCTCTGTCATTGCATAGGAATCTATATACAAATATATATTTATAAATATATATATATTGATATATATAAATATATACATATACAGATAAAAATGTGTTTTTAGGATTACATATACTCTTATTCACCCGAACACACATGCACACATACACATATACACACACCAAAGGGGCCAGTATATATATATATATATATATATATATATATATATACTTTTGTAGACATCAATAGTTGTACGTTGAATTGTCTACTGTACAGCAATCTACTGTTTCGCTACCATTACTACTACTACTACTCCCACTACTACTCCCACTACTTCTAAGATCAATGAATATTTTTCCCGCCTCTTCTTTCTTGTTCTTACTGTTGTTTCTTACGGTTGTTGTTGTTGTTGTTGTTGTTGTAACTACTGCTGCCTCTGCCGCTGCTGCTGCCGCCTATGCTGCTGCTTCTGCCATTGTTGCTGCTGCTGCTGCTGCTGCTGTGTTCGTTTTGGGGAAAACCTCCACAAATTCTGTAGTTTTCCACTCGCTAATGCTCCCTACGTGTACGCACAGTCCACGACCCTACTGCAGCGAGCTGGCATACGCGCATGCGCACGCCCCCGCCGCCATACGCATGCGCCCCTAGATGCAAAACCCACGCAACCGCGCTCTCCCTATCCCCTTTTCCCCCCTTTTCTTTGAGGTTCACTTGCTCCCTTCTGCTCCCTACCGCACGAACACACGCACAAAAACTAGACAGGCGTGGACACCTAGATCGGTTAGCGCAAGCGCGTTTCTGTG
>CM042139.1:20823659-20844457 GCA_023376005.1 Doryteuthis pealeii
TGATTGTTTTGGTCTTACATAATTGATTATGTTTTAATCAGGAACGCCACCAATGACTTTCCCTTCTCTTACTATTCAAATCCTAATTTTTAAATATCTTTCCAGATATAAATCAAATTTTCATTATTTTTGCACAAAAAGCAAGATCTGTTGATAATGAATGTGTATATATATATATATTTACTTGTCGTTGATTGTTTTATTTTTGTAGTTTCATCCAGACATACATAGATACACACCTACTATACATATATATGTATAGAAGATTATTTGTAAAAGAAATGCATTTTTTAAATTTTATTTTCCTTTTCTTCTCTTTCCTAATTAAAACCCTGTATATTATTAACCCTTGTTTGCTGGACGCGCAACCACTCACACAGAGAACAACAAGGTTTGATGAGTGCTCAAATGCAATCGAACTTGCTGACCATGTCTTGCGAGACCAGGATTTATTTTCTAATCACTTTTCATCTCTCCTCATCTCAAACTAGTTTATTTATTCACTCAGAATTAATTAAACTTTCATTTTTATTTGTTTTATTCTATGACGTTTATTAAAAATAATGAACAATTAACACGAATGTTGTTAATTTTAACTAGTATTTTTTTCTCCTGTTAATATTAATTACCTTTTATCGCAGCCAAAGCATCAAAAATTAAACGCGGAAAAACGCTAATTAAAATCAAAAACTAATGATTGGTAATACTTCGTTTATAAAGAAAGAAAATTTACAATCTATGTATATAATGTCTGTCCGTCTGTATGTTTGTACAACGACCGTGCGCATATCCTTTTATAAATGAAAATAAGTGTCGACCAATACAGACCAAAGTTCAGTTAAAATTTGTCCCTCTTTTTGCCGGAGAGGGGGTAAAAAAAACTTTTCCCTCTCATTTTCCATGAGCCAAATAAAAAATACTATAGGGTATAAATCAACACTATATTAATAAATTTAAAAAAATTAATTCAAACATGATTAAAATAAAACAAATAATTAAGGATAAAACATAATCAAATTAAATAAAACACAGTAAAGAAAAATGCAAACAATAATATAATAATATAATAATAATAATTAATAATAATAAATAATAATAATAATAAGAAGAAGAAAGAAGAAGAAGAAGAAGAAGAAGAAGAAGAAGAAGAAGAAAAAGAAGAACTTGTCAACTGGGTGATTTTGCAGTGCCAGCAGATCAAAGGGTGAAGCTAAAGGAAAATGAAAAAAATGGACAAATATCTGGACCTTGCAGAGAACTGAAAAAGTTATGGAATATGAAAGTGAAAGTGATACCAATTGTAGTTGGTGCACTTGGAACAGTCCAAAGGATTAGAAAAGGGTTGGAAATTTTGGAATCAGAGAAGATTGAAACCATTCAGAACACTGCACTGCTGCAATCTGCCAGAATACTCAGAAGAGTCCTGGAGACCTGAGGAGACTTGCTGTCACTCAGACTCCAGTGATAGACCATCAGCTAACACTGATTGAAAACTCAGAAGGTGTAAATAATAATAATAATAATAATATATAATAATTAATAATAATAATAATAAATGAATTAGAAAACAAGAATATATAGAAAATAAAAAGATAATAAAAAAATATATAGAAATAATTTTTATTAAATATTTGGAAATATAGATATGAGATTTATATAACTTTTAAATCCTGGGCAATGCCGGGTATCTTTGCTAGTGTTTATAAGGACAGTAAAACAGTACCAATGATATATTTCATTCCTGCTTGCAACAAATCACCGTTATTTTTTTTTTTCAATAATAAAACTAATTTTATAATTATTACAGGGTTTCTAAAGGAAGTCTGGGTGCCTCTTTGGTAAGGGGCAATTGCTCATTTAGAAATCCGGCCCCGTATGGTATCCCTCATTCCCCTTAAAATAGTAGCCCTACTATTCTTCTACAAGGAGTAAATATGTTAACCTATCGTTTGGTCTTCGCAATCTACACCTTACTTAACTGCATGACACAATAAGAGATATTATTTTAGATTGGTGCAGACGTTGAAGTTATAGAAATTATATTAAACCTATCGTTTCGGGAAATGCACTGGATATGTACTCGCAAGTATGGCATAAGGCCAAATAGTAAGGGAGAATTGGGGGTGGGATAAACCCACGTTTCTAAGTAAGTAAATTATATCTGTCTTGAAAATCAATATTCAAAATACTGTCTTTAAAAATACAAAAAAGGAAAAAGGAAAAAAAACTTAGAATCAAACACTGACCAATGAAACTGGTAACGATACACAACTACCTCAACCAGCGAGCATATCCAGATATACATTTAATTCTACAGAGACAGAGAAGGAAATGACTGCTGTTAGTGTCATAGTGCTCGAAGCATAAACAATTATTGACACATTCGTGCAGACGTGTTCACATGTTAAACATACGTTATTATAAAAATAAAAATTGAGCCATCACACACAGATACACAGACATCCAGGAGGAGCAGTGTATATATTAAGTAAACACACACACAAATAATAAATGACTATAGATATGTCATTTCCTCATTGATTTGTGGGTTAAGTAATTTTGATCTGATGTTAGGACTGCTAGAGTAAATAATAATACAGATTATTATACATATAAAGACATACAACACACACATGAATACATTTATATATGACTATATTTATCAATCTCTCTAACCCGTATGCTCTCTGTCACACACACAAAGCACACACACACACTCACACAGACACGCAACACACACACACACACACACACCACACACACACAACTCGCTAGCACTGTCTATCTATCGAACTATATATGTATCAAACGCCGATTCATTTATATATTCAAACCTTAAATGATGAAAAAACATTATTTTGCATATCAAATACATTAAAACTATTTAAATATATATATATATATATATATATATGTGTTGTGTGTGTGTGTGTGTGTGTGTGTGTGTGTGGTGTGTGTGTGTGGTGAATTACTTTGAAAATAGCATAGGTCAGAGACTGTCAGTTACCAAATGATGTTGACTTTATGTCTTCGCTATTCTAACTAACTAAATAACTAACTAACGAACGAACTAAACTAACTAACTAACTAACTATATATATATATATATAATATATATATATATAATATATGCATATAAAGATTTTATCTATCTAAGATATAATAAGGAGCGTTCAAAAATACGTGACGTGTAACTTATTTTCTGTCAGAATATATATATATATATATATATATATATATATATATATATATATATATATATATATAATATATATATATTGTCTTAATATATTTGATATCTTTAATATACATACTGTCTTTAAAAGACTTCCTTATTTTACATCATTTCCATGCTTCCAATGCAATCTCAAAGGTTACCCAACATCCATCACACACACATACATACACACTCACACACACACACACACACACACACACACACACACACACACACACACATATATATATATATATATATATATAATTTAAATAAATGATGCCTATAAGTGAGGTGATCCTCACAACATGTTGAGAAAATGAAAGATTTGCTCAATGCCTAAAAAAATTAATAAAAAGATGTCAGTGCTGTCTATATAACCAATATATATATATATATATATATATATATATATATATATATATATATATAAAATATATATATATATAATAGATATATATATATATATAATAGATATATATATACATTATATATAATATATATATATATATATATATATATATATATATATATATATATATATGGGAGAATATGTGCTTTTAATTTTAGTCAGACCTAATTTTTTGAAAGTTAATTCATTTATGGTTACTTAGGCGGGATTTAACTACTTAAATGTAAGGCTAAACAAATCGAGAAAAATCAATCTCTGAATGTATATTTCGACCTATTAGCTCTCACCAGAAGAGCTATATGAGACTTAATAGGTCGAAATATATATTCAGAGATTGATTTTTCTCGATTTGTTTAGCCTTACATTTAAGTAGTTAAATCCCGCCTAAGTAACCATAAATGAATTAACTTTCAAAAAATTAGGTCTGACTAAAATTAAAAGCACATATTCTCCCAAATACACTGTCGGCTGAGAATAGCTAGAGTTGTTTACATTTGCATATATATATATATACACAAACACACACACACACACACACGCACGCACACACACACACACACACATATATATATATATATATATATATATATATATATATATTAGTGTTAGCGGATATGTATATTTACTAAGTGTATCATTGTCTGGCACAAGTTCAAAAGGAATAAACCCGTCAGAATATTAAATAAATATTAAACTAGTGTTTTTTTTTTAAACAAAGAACCACACTCCTGTACTTTTACCAACCTTATCTACGTATGGCATAAGGCCATCAAACTGGGTACTCTGGACTGCCATTTTAATATGTAGTCCCTGAAAAGAGCATAACCCCAGTTCCACTACTTGAAACTTTGCAGCATCAATAGATGCAGCACCTGCAGATGCATATAAAGCAGAGAAATATTCGCTTTGATGCATTGAGAATTAATCTGACCTGAAAATGTCTCCCTTTTGAAATCAGTAATGGTCACATGATGTAAGTAATAAGATTACATAATTTTTAATGATGGTGCGTTTGCGTAACAACTGAATGTTGGAGAACACGAACACAAAAATTAATTGTACGATCAGAACCTGTGGATATACCACAGAGTGATAATCTAATTAGTACAATGTTTCACATATTTACTTAAGAGCTATTGCTAAATAGTTAAATATGTAAAAAGTATAATGATCTTGATTTAACTCTCTCTCACTCTTTCTTTTCTTTCTTTCCTTCTTTTCATTATGTTTGATAGAAACAACTCAGCATTATCGCCCCTCTCTCTATCTTCCCCTACTCTCTTTCTTTCTTTCTTTCTTATCATATTTTTCTGTGTAGCATGTCCTTTTTCTTGCCTTTCTTTCTTTATAATAAAAACGGGATAGTCCATTATTTAGCTGGAGTGATGGCACTCATAAGAAATAAGAATTAACCAGATAAGCAACACCAAATAATCAGGATTTATATTTTTGCATTTCGTCTTGGACAATTTGAACGGTCTCATTTTTAACGCAAGATAATAACGGTCGTACAATTAAGGAACACACGTATTGATATATAGATTGAATCGTCTTTGTATTGCACACAGAATCTCAAGAAATCGCTTATTCAACTGAAAATAGAATCAGCGAATCAAGTTCAAACTTCAGTAGAAGTAGTTACTTATAACAATTGCTTTGGGAAAAATGAATTGCCCCCCCCCCAAAAAAAAACCAGTGGTACCTTGACTCCACTCATAACTCAATTTACCCGAATGTTAAATCAATTTTCTGCATTGAAATAAACTGAAATGCCATTAATTGTTCCCCCCCCTCCCAACAAAAAAAAAAATCCCCCCTAATTTTTTGTTACGTATTTTTAAATCAGAAAAATAACCCTGTATGTAATGAAAACATAACAATGATACCATAACTCGCTTACAACAATGTCGCAGTCCAATACGTTTACCCCTACGCCACGAGGACTTCCCTGAATTTGTTCGTGAGATTCACATTGTGAAATGTTGAAATAAATTGAATATAGAGAATTTGTCAACATGAATAGAGATGAATATTTATAATGGCCCAGATATCTTCCATCGGTGCCAGATGCCTGAGGTCAGGTATTAAGCCAATATTGAATACTGATTTTTGAAGGTTTGGTAGAATATAAGTTTCTTTGTTTGTTTGTTTGATTGTCTGTATGTCTGTCTGTTTGTTTGTTTTGTTTGTTTGTTTTGTTTTATGGCATATCAAACACGTGGGTCATTTAATGCCGGCAAAGTTTTGTAAGATTCGTAGCGATAGTTTGGAAGAAAATTTGTTGAACTCAATATTTTTTGTAAACAAATTTTCTATCTAAACCTAACAGGTACTGCCACTCCTGATCAGAGTGGACCTGGGAGCAACTGACATGAAGGAGTGCTCCAAATTCCCCAGACCTCCAGAACTGGAACCTCACAATCATTTAGAGTTTAACGTCATACCCAGGACACGAAGACCCTCAATCACCACCTTCTAGCACCGATATGATAAAAACGGTTGGGGCTTGCCATAAGGGCTATAAAGTTCGGGACAATCCTACAGGTGCTTGACGTAATCAGCCGACTGATCGGAGGGGGCCTCTCCGACCCCGTCTAGCCTAAGTAAAGAGCCAAAGTGGGGTGTAGCATGTCATGAACTACTCATCCACCAGGATTCCATCATTAAGCATCACAGGTCGCCACTCACAATCAACAGATGGTTCCATTTGGGGTGTGCATCCTTACCCTCTGCAGAGATGCAGTCGGTGTATTCTAAAGAAAAATATGTATTTTTTCGAAAATTAATAAACACAAAATAATATTTTGATAAATAAAACTGACGTATACAATTTTAAACAGTCCTACGTCTGTAGAAAAACACCGATTGCACCTCTGCAAGAGGGGTAAGATCCCCCTACCCCAAATGGAGCCACCTGTTAGCGGTGGTGCGACCCTTGATGCTTAAGGATGGAACCCTATTGACTGAGCACTCCATAATATGCAACACTTCACTTTGTGGATCGATCGGAGAGGCTCCACCGATCAACCGGTTGGTCACAAGCCCTAACAAGTCTTATATGATTGTTCCAACCCTATTGCCTTTATGGTAGGCCCCCACCTTTTTTCTGTAGCTCTGGGAAGGTGGAGTACCACTTCATCACCATTATTCCCAGGTACACTTTGACCGTAGTGATAGTACCTGTTAGGGTCCGCTCTATGAGTTAAATTAGAACAAAATCAGTTCTAAAAATTTTAATTTTTTTAAATTGAGTTTTAGAAAAAAAATGGAGTACCCATGGAAATGAATACAACACAACAAAACGTCTTTGGCATAAAATTACCAATGGTTTGACATGCGTAAATCCAACCAACCACCAACCAACCAACCAACCTACTATTTTAAAATTGAAACCATCCCGTTGCTTTCCCTCATCTATTTTTTCATCAGGCTCTTAATTTTCATTTTAAAAATCCGCTTAGATAAATATTAATCAAGCTGAATAAATAAAGTTAAAATAAATAATAGGTTTTGCGTGTGGTCGTGCAAAAGAAACAAATTGTATCCGGAAAACTTTGCCTATCTCGTCTTCATGAAAGTGAAATAAATTCATAAAAGAAATCACTCAAATTATAAATTCTTAGTATATCTCTATTATAATGGAGATTCAGTGTCTGTCTGTGAACGAAACTACATCACTGCTCACGACACAATACCCTCAGTAATTGCGTAAGTTTTATCAATGAGTTTTAATTTATGGCCAAAACCATTAATATATGTAGAATTGAATAAATTCTATTTATTTACGATGTCTATGAATATCTGAATTAGATTGCCTCAAAACAAACCATGTGTTAGAGCGTTTAAAATCTTATAAAGTGCCTATATATCATATAAAAAATAATGGTTTGTTTTGGTTTGTTTTGTTTTACGGCATATCAACCTCAGTGGGTCATTTTAATGCCGACAAAGTTGGGAAATAAATTCATTCTTAATGCATAATACAATTTTTTTATAAACTCATATTTTTCTATTCAAACCATAGATGGAACCCTAACAGGTACTACCACTCCGGGTCAGAGTAAGACCAGAGAGCAATGGTGATGAAAGGGTGCTACACATTCCCCAAACTTCCAGAACTGGAAACTCACCATCAGACGTCATTTCCAGGACATGTAGACCCTCAGCTACCGCTTTCTAGCACCTATATGATAAGAAGGATTGGGCTTGCCATAAGGGCAATAGGGTTGGGGCAATCATATAGGTTCTAGACTTGACGTGACCAGCCGATTGATCGAAGGAGGGCCTCTCCGATCGCCCGTCTAGCCCAAGAAGAGCCTAAAGTGAATATTGCAAGTCATGGACTGCTCAGCCACCTGGGTTCTATCCTTAAGCATCACGTGTTGCCACCCACAGCCACTAGTGGCCCACCTTGGGGGAGTCTTACCTCTCTGCAGAGGTGCAGTCGGGAATTCTAACGCCCCCGACCGGGCCTGAAAAAATAAAGGTTATATATATATTGTGTGGTTAATTTGCATACTGGTTTTAGCAAAACTGGGCTTGATAAATAATTACTTGGTGAATATTGATCTCTAATATTATTGTTTTTCTTTCTAATGTATTAAAATCAACCCTATTTATCAATTTTATAAAGAAACCAATAAAAATATAATCTATCTTTTTACATGTGTTCTTATTTATTTCGTTAGCCTTTCTAATCAAACAATATTTCATTACATTCACTTCGCTTTCACCATGTCTTGCAGCCGAGGAGAGATTTTATGCTATTATTGTGTTATGCAGAACACTCAAAACCCTGGATACGGCGTGAGTGGTACCAAACATCACGAGATGGAACGACGGTATTAAGGTTATGGGTGAAGAATAATCAAAGTTTCCAATTACCGTTGAATTGGGAAGACATGACAACAAACGGTTGTAACCCAATACAACCCGAATTTCACAAATCTACCTGCAGAATGACAGGGTATTTATAAAACTCCACAATAATCATTCAATCAAGCAGCCAATCAGAACTCAATGAATGGAATCACCTAAATCACCCAAATTCATGAATAGATCATTCTTGATTTCTATTTATACCAACTGTCTTGGACATTGCTTCAGTTGTTCTTAGCTAGCTGCTGTTATTCAAACTAACAGTAGACTAACTGACTTCAATATTATAATACCCTGTCATTCTGCGGCAGACTTTGTAAACTATTCGGGTTTGTTTGGGTTACAATCGTTTGTTGCCATGTCTTACCAATTCGACGGGTAATTGGAACTTTGATAATTCTTCAATGAGGACGTAGGTTTTCTCTTTGTAGTTTCCTTCACGTGGGGCTGTTGAGAGCTGCACCCTGATTAGGGGGTATCCAACATGATACCTAACTTGAATAGATAACGTTCTCTGGAATGTTTCATATTCACTAATTGCACATACTGAACTTAACACTACTGTTCTATTTATTTCCTCAGCTGATAACACACACACATACACACACACACACACACACCGAACACACACGAACACGAACACACACACATTTATACACACACATTTATACAACACACGCATATACATACATACATGAATTCAGCCTGATTTAAAAAAGGGTATGATATGTTGGACTACGGCTTCTAGGAGTAAAACAAAAAAAATGTGACACAGACAAACTGACACTCGCACACTTTTATCTATATAATAGATAAATATGTGTATTGAATGTGTGTGGTGTGTGTGTGTGTGTGTGTGTGTGGAAAAATAAGCAGTAAGAAACAGATTGTTTTAATATGAGCACTAATCACAGTCTCCCAATAAATAAAATAAAAACAAGCCCTAGTACCATAGTAAAAGAAATATGCATCTAATGTATTTTAAGTACGTCACAAGTGCGCATGCGCAGACATGCAGATGCATGTGCGTGTGTGCAACCACATGCAGTCACATGACAAACTCTCTCTCACTGCACCTCATATTCTCATTGTGATCTCCTCCCTCTCCCTCTTCTCTCTCTCCTCTCTCTCTCTCTCTCTCTCTCTCTCTCTCTCTCTCTCTCTCTTCTCTCACTTAACACCCCACTCGTAATAATTATTTTTTTTTTTTATTTTACCTCAAGGCATATAGATAATGATGTTCAACTGAAGACATTTACATGATATAATCATAAGGTCTGTCTGTATATCTGTGTGTGTGTGTGTGTGTGTGCCGTGCGTGCGTGTAAGGTGGTGTGTGTGTGTGTGTGTGGTGTGTGTGTTCTTTGAATTCTTATACTGTTTCTTAAATTTAAATCGAAGAATTCTTCCTCAGATTAAAGGATAGAAGTAATTCCTGAAAACTCTTCTTTTTTTTCAAATATCTTTAAACAGTGAAGAATAAAATGCGAAATAAATGAATATTTTATGTTAAAAAAAGGCAATACTAAATTTGAGAATTAATTATTAAACCACCTTCATAGTTATTTCATGTGTTTTAGCTCAGTGGGTATAGCATCCACCTTGGAATCGCAAGGTTCTGAGTTCAATACCGGCCCTACGAACATGTTATTTAGAACGTTTAAAATCCGGCATGTGTCATATATAATAAAGGAAAAAAAAAAAGGTTTACATAATATATGGTGTGGTTAATCTGCATACTGGTTTTAAAAAAACCGGGTTTAAATAAATAATTGGTGTTATTCATCTCTGATATTTTTGCTTCCCTCTCCACTGTATTTAAATCGATCCTATAAATGAATGATTTTATATAGAAACCACTTAAAATAATTAAAATAAGTGTGATCTTTTTATATGCGTTCTTATTTAATTTCGTTAGTCTTTCTAATTTAATATATTTCATTCCATTAAAAACTTGAATAGTTACGCCCGGAGGGTTGCATATTCTTGCTAGTTCGTTAATATAATTTAATACGAGTTTTATCTTATCCTGTTATTGTGTTTATCACATGCAGACTTTTCAATGCACACTTTATGTTACAACTATTTCGTTAATTGTTAATACTGTTTTATAATTAACGTTTTAATTGCAACATATACTTACCTCGTTTCTTCAGAAACCCGTGTCCAGTGGTTTCGGAGACTGGAACGGTAAGATATTTAATACCAGTGTGATCCCAGTTGACTATCCCCATGAGACACCCGCACCTCGTTTAAAGGGGTTGAGCTGGGTTTATTGCCCAGAGCCTGAGGCGCCTCAAAAGAGAATTTCAAAGGATTCACGCAATTTTTAAACACTAGCGGTTTGTTGGTGGTTCCCCCACTATAATAATCCTGTTTTCAACTAATATGGTGTTATATCAATAAATAACGACTTTTTAATTGCAACTCTGTCGATAAATTATCTAACATTTCATTACTAATTTTATTCTATCTCGAAGTTGATATATCAGGAAGTAAAAATCTTCTATATATCAATACGCTTGTTCATAAATCATCCGTCCGTTATCATCCTGCAAACACCTTCTGGTTAAAATGAGACCGTCCAAATTGTTCAAGATGCAATGCAAAAATGTAATCGCAGATTTCATAATTTGTCCATTCATTTCACCCAATTTAAAAATGAAAACGTAATATTCGCATAGTTCCGTCCCGGCCTCCTGCCTCAAAAACCACAAGCCGGTGGCTGCTGAAAAAAAAACACCAGCTACGATTGAAGTCCGTAGCCGAAGCGGTGTCACTTGAAAAACAACCATTTTGGGCGTTTTTTCCCGAAACCCTAACCCTAACTCTAAACTTTAAACCCCCTTAGTTAAAATTAACAGTTTTAGTTACAATTAACAGTTTTATTACAAAATTGTGGGTTTTTGTTTTTTTCGGTACCCTGTATACAGGGTGACCCAGAAAAAACAGAACCCAAATTATTTATTTATTTTCCATTAAACTAACCTAAACCCAACCCCAACCCCAAACCCTAACCCTAATCCTAGTCTTTTTTTTTCAAGTGACACCGCTTCGGCTACGGACTTCAATTGTAGCTGGTTTTGTTTTTTCAGGCAGCCAACGGCTTAGCCGATTTTTGAGGCCGGAGGCCGGGGCGGAACTCTGCAAATATACCCAATGAAACATTCCAAATGGTCTTGCACGTTAGCCACCACATCACTAGGACTCCCTAGTATTTGTTTGTGAAATTCTCATTGTCAAAACTTGGGAAATAAATTGAATGCAAAGAATTTATCTACACATATAGAGATGAATATTTTATGGTCAAAATATTTTTCCAGATTTTTGAGGTCAACCACATTTTAATTACAGATTTTCTAGGCAATATCTCTTAAATTTGAAGGGGTTCCCTAAAGATATTCCCTCTACATTTCTCAACGAAATTTAAGTACTAATCTAAGCCAAAGTAAATAAGGATATGAAAATTAGTAGTTCCTCAAAGATTGTGAAAATTCACAAGACTATCTTTATAGGTAAAACTGACGAATTCATTTTAAAATCGCAACCATCCCATTGCCGTGTCCACTTTGTTTGTTTGTTTCTTCTTTCTTTTTTGGATTTTACGGCATGTTAAACTTTGTTGTGCTATTTTATGCCGAAGACGTTTGTTTTATTCATTCTTAGTGTGTATCGAAAATTCTTTTTTTTTAAAACACATTTTTGTTCACTCATTTTGTCTATTTAACCTAGAGATGGGACCCTAAACAGGTACTACCACTTAGGATCAGGTTGGACCTGTGAATAATGGTGATGAATGGGTACTACGCATTCTCCAGAGCCCCGGAAAATGGTTGGAACATACCATAAAGGTAATAGGTTTGGCTGATTATATAGGTGATAGGGCTTGTGGACCAACCGATTGATCGGTGTGGGCTCTCCGACCATCTTCTAGCCCAAGTGGAGTTTGCATGTTATGGTCTGCTCAGCCACCAGGTTTCTATCCTTAAGCATCACGAGTCGCCACCCACAACCAACAGGCGGCCCCATTGGGGGGTGGTCTTACCTACACTCCCCAGAGCTCCAGAATTTGAACTTCACCATTAGATGCAGTTTAACGTCAAACCCAGGACACAAATACCTCATCACAGCCTTATAGCACATTATGATAAAAGGGTTAAGAATTTGCCATAAGGGACAACTATAGAGATGTTAGGTCTCTACGTCACCAGACAATTGATCAGCGGAGGCCTTTCGACCGTCCGCTAGCCTACGTAAAGGGTTAAAGTGGAGTGTTACATGTAAATGAACTGCTCATCCCGGGGTCTCGTCCTTAAGAATCACGTGTCCCCACCACCACTGCCAAAGGTGCCCCAATTTTTACAGACCCAGCCCTAGAAGACAGCCATCGCCTAACTAAATTTCTTAATTAGGTTTTTAAATATGCATTAAATAATCCAGCCTAAAGAAATGTTAATTCTCAAGCTGAATAAATAAGTTTTAAAATAACACGCGTCTGTGTGGTCGTGCAAAAAAAGCAACGAATTGTATTAGGAAGCTATTAATATATCTAGTGTTCACGAAACTTGTAACAGAAAACTTCCGATGATTTATTTTACGAGTAAAATAACACGGGTTTATAACATGACACTTAGTTTGATGACAAGAAAATGCCTTTTTTTACCATTCCTTTATTTAAATTGGGCTTTTTAAAGACAAAGTCGTCTTTGAAAATCGGTGGATCAATTTTTTTTAAAAGAACAGAAAAAGCAGACAAACATACAAACAAACAAACACGCAATCGAACAAACAAGGAATTGTACCTTTGTACTCCCATCTCGTTGAATACGGGAAAAAGTAATCAGTATTATTAATGTTTGAAAATAAAAAGTCTACTAATCAAACATTGGGAAGGGAACAAAAATCACAATATATATATATATATATATATATATATATATATATATATATATAATGAGGAAGAGAGGATTGGGAAAATGATATCCGACAGAATGTGTAGAAATATGAGGAATGAAAGAACAAAACTCAGAACAAAGTGTAGTAAAATTTCGCTGGAGAATGGAACTCGGCTTGTCAGCTTTTTATTGAATTACCACCATTAGCACGTCCCACTTTCCCATTCTGGTAGAAACCACTTGTAAGATCCTGGAATTCAATAAATGCTGACGAAGCACGAGTTCCAATTCTCCAGCGAAATATACTATACATTTTGTAATGAGTTTTGTTTCTTTCATTCCCTCATATTTCGTGGAAAGAATTGCAACTCGGCTTCGTCAGCATTTATTGAATTACCAGGATCTTACAAGTCTCAGAATGGGAAAGTGGGTACGTGGCTAACGGTGGTAAATCAATAAAAGCTGAACTGAAAAAGCGAGTTCCATTTCTCTCAGCGAAATATACTACCATTTGTCTGAGTTTGTTCTTTCATTCTCATATTCTACCACATCTGTCGGAGTCCATTCCATCCTCTCCCTCAATTATAGTATACTATATATATATATATATATATAATATATTATATATTTGATTTTTGTTTCCATGTTTGATAGATAGACTTTTATTTATCAAACATTGACTATACGATACTTTTTCCCGTCATCAACGCAGATGGGAGCTTACAAACAGCTACAATTCCTCTGGTTTGTTCGATTGCGCTCGTTTCGTTCTCGCTCTTGTATGTTTTGTCCTGTCTTTTTTCTGTTCTTTTAAAAAAAATTGATCACCGATTTTCTAAAGACGATTTGTCCTTTAAAAAGCAATTTAAATAAAGAATGGGTAAAAAAAAAGGCATTTCTTGTCATCAACTTAATGTGTCATTGTTATCAAATCCCCGATGTTATTTTACTCGTAAATAATCCATCGGGTTTTCTGTTTACAAGTTTGTGACACGAGATTATAATAGTTTTCCTAATACAATTCGTTTGTTTTTTTTGCACGACACACAGACGCGTGTTATTTTAAAACTTTATTTATCAGCTTGAGAATTTAACATTTTCTTTTAGGCTGGATTAATTAATGCATATTAAAAAACCTAATTAAGAAATTAGTAGGCGATGCTGTCCCTTCTAGGCTGGGTCTGTAAAATTGGGGCCTACCTGTTTGCAGTGGGTGGGTGACACGTTTCCTTAAGACGAGACCCGGTGGTGAGCGTTCATTACATTGTAAACACTCCACTTTAACCTTACGTAGGCTAGACGGACGGTCGAAAGGCCTCGCGATCAATTGGTTCTGGTGACGTAGAGACCCTAACATCTCTATAGTTGTCCCTTATGGCAAATTCTTAACCCTTTTTATCATATATACTTGCTATAAGGCCTGTGACTGAGGGTATTTGTGTCCTGGGTTTGACGTTAAACTGCATCTAATGGTGAATGTCAAATTCTGGAGTCTGGGAGTGAGGTTAAGACCCACCCGCAATGGGGCCGCCTGTTTGGTTGTGGGGTGGCGGACTCGTGATGCTTAAGGATAAGAAACCTGGGTGCTGAGCAGACCATAAAATGCAACACTCCACTTGGGCTTAGAGAGATGGTCGGAGAGGCCCCACACCGATCAATCGGTAATGTCACGAGCCCTATTCACTTATAATAGCCAAAACCCTATTACTTAATGGTATTTCCCAACATTTTCGGGGCTCTGGAGAATGCGTAGTACCCAATTCATCACCATTATTTACAGGTCGCAACCTGATCCTAAGTGGTAGTAACCTGTTAGGGTCCATCTCTAGGTTAAATAGACAAAAATGAGTGAACAAAATGTGTTTAAAAAAAAGAATTTTCGATACACACTAAGAATGAATAAAACAAACGTCTTCGGCATAAAATAACACACACAAAGTTTAACATGGCCGTAAAATCCAAAAAAGAAAGAAAGAAAACAAACAAACAAAGTGGACAACGGCAATGGGATGGTTGCGATTTTAAAATGAATTCGTCAGTTTTACCTATAAAGATAGTCTGTGAATTTTCACAATCTTTTGAGGAACTACTAATTTTCATATCCTTTCATTTACTCTGGCTTAGATTAGTACTTAAATTTCGTTGAGAATGTGAGGGAATATCTTAGGACCCCTTCAAATTTAAGGATATTGCCTAAGAAAATCTGAAATAAATATGATGGTTGCCTCAAAATCTGGAAATATTTTGACCATAAGGAATATTCTCTCTATTGTGTAGATAATTCTTGCATTCAAATTTATTTCCAAGTTTTGACAATGAGAATTTCACAAAACAAATACTAGGGAGTCCCTAGTGATGTGGTGGCTACGTGCAAGACCATTTGGAATGTTTCATTGGGTATATTTTGCAGAGTTCCGCCCCGGCCTCCGCTCAAAAATCGCTAGCCGTTTGGTGCTGAAAACACCAGCTAACAAATTGAAAGTCCGTAGCCGAAGCGGTGTCACTTGAAAAAAAGACAGGATTAGGGTTAGGGTTGGGGTTGGGGTTGGGTTTAAGGGTTAGTTTTATATTGGAAAATAAATAAAATAATTTGGCGCTCTGTTTTTTCTGGTCACCCTGTATACAGGGGTTACCCAGAAAAACAGACCCACAAATTTTGTTAATAAAACTGTTAATTGTACTAAAACTGTTTAATTTTTAAACTAAAGGGGGTTAAAGTTTAGAGTTTAGGGTTAGGGTTTCGGAAAAACGCCCAAATGGTTGTTTTTTTCAAGTGACACGCTTAGGCTACGACTTCAACGTAGCTGGTGATTTTTTTTTCAAGCAGCCACCGGCTTGTGTTTTTGAGGCAGGAGGCCGGAGGAACTATGCGAATATTACCGTTTTTCATTTTTAATTGGGTGAAATGAATGGGAAATATTGAAAATCTGCGATTACATTTTTGCATTGCATCTTGAACAATTTTGGACGGTCTCATTTTTAACCAGAAGGTGTTGCAGGCATGATACGACGGATGATTTATGAACAAGGGCCCCCCCCCCCCCCGGTATTGTATATAGAGATTTTTACTCCTGATATAGGTCAACTTCGAGAGAATAAAAATTAGTAATGAAATGTTAATTAATTATGCGACAGAGTGCATTAAATAAGTCGTTATTTATTGATATAACCATATTAGTTGAACAGGGATTATTATAGTGGGGAACCACCAAACAAACCGCTAGTGTTTAATAAAATTCGTGAATCCTTTGAAATTTTCTTTTTGAGCGCCTCAGGCTCTGGGCAATAAACCCAGCTCAACCCCTTTAAATCGAGGTGCGGGTGTCTCATGGGGGATAGTCAACTGGGATCACCTGGTATAATATCTTTACGTCAAGTCTCCGAAACCATTTGGACACGGGTTTCTGAAGAAACGAGGTAGTATAATTTGCCAATTAAAACGTAATTATAAACAGTATTAACAATTAACGAAATAGTTGAACAATAGTGTGCTTGAAAGTCTGCATGTGGATAAACAACATAAACAAGGATAAGATAAATCGTAATTAATTTATTAACGAATACTAGAAGAATAATGCACCGCTCCGGCGTAACTATTCAAGTTTTTAATGGAATGAAATATAATTAAATATACGAAAAGACTAAACGAAATTAATAGAACGCATTAACAGATCACACTTATTTTAAATTATTTAAGTGGTTTCTATATAGAAATCATTCTTTATAGGATCGATTTAAAATACAGTGGATGAGGGAAGCGAAAAATATCAGAGTGAATAACACAATTATTTTTAAACCCGGTTTTGTTAAAACCAGTATGCAGATTAACCCACACCATATATTATGTAAACCTTTTTTTTTCCCCTTTATTATATATTGAACACATTGCGATTTTTAAACGTTCTAATAACCATGTTCGTGGGCCGGTATTGAACTCAGAACCTTGCCGATTCCAAGGTGGATGCTATACACTGAGCTAAAACACATAAAATAACTATGAAGGTGGTTTAATTAATTAATTATCCAAATTTAGTATTGCCTTTTTTTAACATAAAATATACATTTAATTCGCATTTATTTCTTCACTGTTAAAGATATTTGGAAAAAAAAGAAGAGTTTTCAGAATTACTTCTATCCTTAATCTGAGGAAGAATTCTTCGAATTTAAATTTTTAAGAACAGTATAATAAGAAATTCAAAGAACACACACACACCACCACACACACAACACACCCCTACACGCACGCACGCACACGACACACACACACACGACAGATAATACAGACAGACTTATGATTATATCATGTAAATGCTCTTCAGTTGAAACTCATTATCTATATGCCTTGAGGTAAATAAAATAAAAAATAAATAATTACGAGTGGGTGGTTAAGTGAACAGAGAGAGAGAGAGAGAGAGAGAGAGGAGAGAAGAGAGAGAGAAGAAGAGAGAGAGAGAGAAAGAGAGAGAGAGAGGGGGAGAATCACAAATGAGAATATGAGGTGCAAGTGAGAAGAGGGAGTTTTGTCATGTGACTGCATGTGGTTGCACACACGCACATTGCATCTGAATGTCTGCGCATGCGCACTTTGTGACGTACTTAAAATACATTAGATGCATATTTCTTTTACTATGGTACTAGGGCTTGTTTTTAATTTATTTTATTGGAGACTGTGGATGTATGCTCAATTAAACAATCTGTTTTCTTACTGCTTATTTTTCCACACACACACACAACACACACACACAACACATTCACATACACATATTTAATCTATTATATAGATAAAAGTGGTGCGAGTGTCAGTTTGTCTGTGTCACATTTTTTTTGTTTTACTCCAGAAGTCCGGTAGTCCAACTATCATACCCTTTTTAAATCAGGCTGAATCATGTATCGTATGTTATATGCGTGTGTGTGTATAAATGTTGTGTGTATAAATGTGGTGTGTGTTCGTGTTCGGTGTGTTCGTGTGGTGTGTGTGTGTGGTGTATGTTGTGTGTTATCAGCTGAGGAAATAATAGAAACAGTAGTGTTAATTTCAGTATGTGCAATTAGTGAATATGAAACTTCCAGAGAACGGGTTTTAATCTATTCAAGTTAGGTAATCATGTTGGTTAATATTCCCCCTAATCAGGGTGGCAGCTCTCACAAGCCCACGCTGAAAGGAAACTACAAGAAGAAACCTCACCGTCCTCATTGAAGAAAAATATCAAAAGTTTCCATTACCGGTCGAATTGGTAAGAAACATGGCAACAAACCGATTGTAACCCATACAAACCCGAATAGTTTAACAAAGTCTGCCGCCGAAAATGACAGGGTATTTATAATATTGAAGTCAGCTTAGTCTACTGTTAGTTTGAATAACAGCAGCTAGCTAAGAACAACTGAAGCAATGTCCAAGACAGTTGTATAAATAGAATCAAGAATGGATCCATTCATGAATTGGGTGATTTAGGTGATTCCATTCATTGAGTTTTCTGAATTGGCTTGCAATAGATTTGAAAATGAATATTGTGGAGTTTTTATAAATACCTGTCATTCTGCAGTAGACTTGTGAATTCGGTTTGTATTGGGTTCACCGTTTTGTTGTCATAGTCTTCCCAATTCCAACGTAATTCGGAACTTTGATTATTCTTTCACCCATAACCTTAATACCGCTCGTTCCATCCTCGTGATGTTTGTGTAACCACTCACGCCGTACTCCAGGGTTTTTGAGTGTTCTGCATAAACAATATAGCAAAAAATCTCCTCCTCGGCTGGCAAGACCATGGTGAAAGCGAAGTGAATGTAATGAAATAATCGTTTGATTAGAAAGGCTACGAAATTAATAAAAATAAGAACACATGTAGATAGATTATATTTTTCTCACTCTGGTTTCTTATAATTGATAAATTGGGTTGATTTTAATAGCGGAGTAGAAAGAAAAAACAATAATAATTAGAGACTCATATCACCAAGTAAATTATTATCAGCCCAGTTTGCCTAACCAGTATACAAATTAAACCAACAATATATATAAACTTTATTTTTTCAAGCCCGGTCGGTGGGGCGTTAGAAAATTCCCGAATGCACCTTGCAGAAGAGGTAGACTCCCCAAGGTGGCACCTAGTGGCCTGTGGGTGGCAACCGTGATGCTTAAGGATAAGAACCAGGTGGCTGAGCGCAGCTCCATAAAAACTTGCAATATTCCACTTTTACGCGCTCTTCTGGGCTAGACGCGCGATCGGAGAAGGCTCCGTTCGATCAAATCGGCTGGTCCACGTCCAAGCTCTAGACCTTATATGATTGCCCCAACCTATTGCCCTTATGGGCAAGCCCCAATCCTTTCTTATCATTATGGTGCGTCAGAAAGCGGTAGCTGAGGGTCTACATGTCTGGAATGACGTCCTGAATGGTGAGTTTTTCCAGTTCTGGAAGTTTGGGGAATCGTGTAGCCACCCTTCATCACCATTTGCTCTCTGGTCTACTCTTGACCCGGAGTGTGTACCTGTTAGGGTTCCCATCTTATGGTTTGAATAGAAAAAATATGAGTTTTATAAAAAAATGTATTATGCATTAAGAAATGAATTTATTTCCCAACTTTGTCGGCATTAATGAACCACTGAGGTTGATATGCCGTAAACAAAACAAACCAAACAAACCATTATTTTTATATGATATATTAGGCACTTTAATAAGATTTTTAAACGCTCCCTAACACATGGTTTGTTTTGAGGCAAATTCTAATTCAGATATTCATAGACATCGTAATAAATAGAATTTTCAATTTCTACATATATAATGGTTTTTGGCATAAATTAAATACTGCATTGGATCAACTTACGCAATTAACTGAGGGTATTGTGTCGTGAGCAGTGATGTAGTTTCGTTCACAGACAGACACTGAATCTCCATTATAATAAGAAGATATACAGAATTATAATTTGAGTGATTTCTTTTATGAAATTTTTATTCAGCTTTCATGAAAGACGAGATATGGCAAAGTTTTTCCGATACAATTTTTTCTTTTGCAGCGACCACACGCAAACCTATTATTTATTTTAACTTTATTATTCAGCTTGATTTATATTTTATCCTAAGCCTGGATTTTTAAATGAAATTAAGAGCCTGATGAGAAATAGATGAGGGAAAAGCACGGGATGGTTTCAATTTTAAATATAGTAGGTTTTGGTTGGTTGGTTGGTGGTTTGGTTTGGGATTTTACGGTTCATGTCAACCCATTTGGGTAATTTTATGCCAAGGAACGTTTTGTTGTGTTGTATTCCATTTCCATGGGGTACTCCATTTTTGTTTTCTACTCAATTTAAAAAAAATTTAAATTTTTAGAACTGATTTGTTTCTATTTTTACTCATAGAGAGGACCCTAAACAGGTAACTATCACTACGGGTAAAGTGAACC
>CM042139.1:20844557-20852057 GCA_023376005.1 Doryteuthis pealeii
CCAAGAGGAAGATAAAAAAGAAAGAACAAACAAACAAAGTGGACGACGGGAATGGGAATGGTTGCGATTTTAAAATGGAATTCGTAGTTTTACCTACTAAAGATGTCTTTGTGAATTTTCACAATCTTTGAGGAACTATAATTTTCATTCCTTATTTACTCTGGCTTAGATAGTACTTAAATTTCGTTGAGAAATTAGAGGGAATATCTTAGGGAACTCCCTTCAAATTTAAGAGATAATTGCCTAGAAATCTGTAATTAAAATGATGGTTGACTAAAAATACGGATATTTTGACCATAGGATATTCAATCTCCTTTGTGTAGAAAATTTTTGCTTCATTTTTCCAAGTTTTCACAATGAGAATTTCCAAACAAATCAACGGAGTCCTAGTGATGTGGTGGCTAACGTGCAGACGCATTTGAATGTTTCATTGGGTTATATTTGCGAGTTCGCCCGGCCTCCGGCCTCAAAAATCGTAGCCGTTGGCTGCTGAAAAAACAAACCAGCTAACATTTTTTGAAGTCCGTAGCCGAAGCGGTGTCACTTGAAAAAAAAAACTAGGATTAGGGTTAGGGTTGGGGTTGGGGTTGGGGTTTTAGGGTTAGTTTAATGGCGAAAATACATTAAATAATTTGGGTTCTGTTTTTTCTTGGGTCACCCTGTATACAGGGTGCATCCGGAAAAAACAGAACCAACAAATTTTGTAATAACAACTGTTAATTGTACTAAAACTGTAATATTTTAACTAAGGGGGTTAAAGTTAAGAGTTAGGGTTAGGGTTTCGGAAAAACACCAACATGGTTATGTTTTTTTCAAGTGACACCGCTTCGGCTACGGACCATTCACCGTAGCTGGTGTTTTTTTTCAGCAGCCACCGGCTTTGTGGTCATTTTGAGCAGGAGGCCGGGACGGAACTATGCGAATATTTTAGTTTTCATTTTAAAAATTGGGCTGAATGAAATGGGCAAATATGAAATCTGCGATTCAGTTTTGCATATGCATCTTGACAATTTGGACGGTCCTCATTTAACAGAAGGTGTCTGCAGGATGATAACGGACGCGTACTGATTTAATCGAAAAGCCGTATTGATATATAGAAGATTTTTACTCTCCTGATATAACTTCGAGATAGAATAAAATTAGTAATGAAATGTTAGATAATTTATCGACAGAGTTGCAATTAAAAAGTCGTTATTTATTGATATAACACCATATTAGTTGAAAACAGGGATTATTATAGTGGGGAACCACAACAACGCTAGTGTTTAAAAATTGCGTGAATCCTTTGAAATTCTTCTTTTGAGGCGCCTCAGGCTCTGGGCAATAAACCCAGCTCACCCTTTAAATCGAGGTCGCGGTGTCTCATGGGGGATAGTCCAACTGGGATCACACTGGTATTAAATATCTTACCGTTCCAGTCTCCGAAACCACTGGACACGGGGTCTGAAGAAACGAGGTAGTATATGTTGCAATTAAACGTAATTAATAAAACAGTATTAACATTAACGAAATAGTTGTAACAATAAGTGTGACATTGAAAAGTCTGCATGTGATAAAACAACAAACAGGATAAGATAAAACTCGTATTATTTATTAATGAAACTAGCAAGAATATGCACCCTTCGGCGTAAGTATTCCTTTAATGGAGGAAATATATTAGATTAGAAAGACTAACGAAATTAAATAAGAACGCTATAAATTGATCACACTTATTTTAATATATATTAAGTGGTTTCTATATAATCATTAATTTCATAGGATCGATTTAAATACAGTGGAGAGGGAAGCAAAATATCAGAGATGAATAACACAATTATATTATTAAACCCGGTTTTGTAAAACCAGTATGCCAGATTAACCACACCATATATTATGTAACCTTTTTTTTTTCCTTTATTATATATGACACATTGCCGGATTTTAAACGTTTCTAATAACATGTTCGTAGGGCCGGTATTGAACTCAAGAACTTGCGATTCCAGGTGGATGCTATACCACTGAGTAAAAACACATGAAATAACTATGAAGATGGTTTAATAATTAATTCTCAAATTTAGTATTGCTTTTTTTAACATAAAATATTCATTTATTTCGCATTTATTTCTTTCACTGTTAAAGATATTTTGAAAAAAAAGAAGAGTTTTCAGGAATTACTTCTATCCTTAATCTGAGGAAGAATTCTCGATTTAAATTTAAGAACAGTATAGATTTCAAGAACACACAACACACACCACACACACAGACACACCACCTACACGCCCCGCACGCACACACACACACACACCACACACACAACACAGATATACAGACAGAACCTTAGATTATATCATGTAAATGTTCTTCAGTTGAACATCATTATCTATATGCCTGAGGTAAAATAAATAAAAAAATAATATATTACGAGTGGGTGTTAAGTGAGACAGAGAGGAGAGAGAGAGAGAGAGAGAGAGAGAGAGAGAGAGAGGGGGGGAGAATCCAATGAGAAATATGAGGTGCAGTGAAGAGAGGGAGTTTTGTCATGTGACTGCATGTGGTTGCACACACGCACATGCATCTGCATGTCTGCGCATGCGCACTTGTGACGTACTTAAAATACATTAGATGCATATTTATTTTACCTATGGTACTAGGGCTTGTTTTTTATTTTTTTGGGAGACTGTGATGTAGTGCTCATATTACACAATCTGTTTCTTAACTGCTTATTTTTCACACACACACACACACAACACACACACACACACACACACACACACACACATTCACATACACATATTATCTATTATAATGATAAAAGTGTGCGAGTGTCAGTTTGTCTGTGTCACATTTTTTTTGTTTTACTCCTAGAAGCCGTAGTCAACATATCATACCCTTTTTAAATCAGGCTGAATTTCATGTATGTATGTATATGCGTGTGTGTGTATAAAATGTGTCTGTGTATAAATGTGTGTGTGTTCGTGTTCGTGTGTGTTCGTCGTGTGTGTGTGTGTGTGTAATGTGTGTGTGTTATCAGCTGAGGAAATAAATAGAAACAGTAGTGTTAAGTTCAGTATGTGCAATTAGTGAATATGAAACATTCTAGAGAACGTTAATCTATTCAAGTTAGGTATCATGTTGGAATACCCCCCTAATCAGGTGGCAGCTCTCAACAGCCCACGTGAAGGAAACTACAAGAGAAACCTACGTCCTCATTGAAGAATTATCAAAGTTCCAATTACCGTCGAATTGGTAAGACATGGGCACAAAACGATTGTAACCCAATACAAACCGAATAGTTACAAAGTCTGCCGCAGAATGACAGGGTTTTATAATATTGAAGTCAGTTAGTCTACTGTTAGTTTGAATAACAGCAGCTAGCTAAGAACAACTGAAGCAATGTCCAAGACAGTGGTATAAATAGAAATCAAAATGATCTATTCATGAATTTGGGTGATTTAGGCGATTCCATTCATTGAGTTCTGATTGGCTGCTTGATTTGAATGATATTGTGGAGTTTTATAAATACCCTGTCATTCTGCAGTAGACTTTGCAACTATTCGGATTGTATTGGGTTACAACCGTTTGTGTCATGTCTTCCCAATTCAACGGTAATTGGAACTTTGATTATTCTTCACCCATAACCTTAATACCGTCGTTCCATCTCGTGATGTTGGTACCACTCACGCCGTACTCCATCTCAACACTTTTGTACCCCTAGGGTTTTGAGTGTTCTGCATAACACAATAATAGCATAAAATCTCTCCTCGGCTGCAAGACATGGTGAAAGCGAAGTGAATGTAATGAAATATGTTTGATTAGAAAGACTAACGAAATTAAATAAGAACACATGTAAAAAGATAGATTATACTTTTATTGGTTTCTTTATAAATTGATAAATAGGGTTGATTTTAATACATTAGAAAGAAAAACAATAATATTAGAGATCAATATCACCAAGTAATTATTTATCAAGCCCAGTTTTGCTAAAACCAGTATGCAAATTAACCACACAATATATATATAAACCCTTTATTTTTCAGCCCGGTCGTTGGGGCGTTAGAATTCCCGACTGCACCTCTGCACAGAGGTAAGACTCCCCCAAGGTGGCCACCTAGTGGCTGTGGGTGGCAACACGTGATGCTTAAGGATAGAACCCAGGTGGCTGAGCAGTCCATGACTTGCAATATTCCACTTTAGGCTCTTCTTGGGCTAGACGGGCGGTCGGAGAGGCCCTCCTTCGATCAATCGGCTGGTCACGTCAAGCTCTAGAACCTATATGATTGCCCCAACCCTATTGCCCTTATGGCAAGCCCCAATCCTTCTTATCATATAGGTGCTAGAAAGCGGTAGCTGAGGGTCTACATGTCCTGGAAATGACGTTAAACTCTATCTGATGGTGAGTTTCCAGTTCTGGAAGTTTGGGGAATGTGTAGCACCCCTTCATCACCATTGCTCTCTGGTCTTCTTTGACCCGGAGTGGTAGTACCTGTTAGGGTCCCATCTATGGTTTGAATAGAAAAATATGAGTTTATAAAAAAAATTGTATTATGCATTAAGAATGAATTTATTCCCAACTTTTGTCGGCATTAAATGACCCACTGAGGTTGATATGCCGTAAAAACAAACAAACCAAAACAAACCATTATTTTTTATATGATATATTAGACACTTTATAAGATTTTAAACGCTCTAACAACATGGTTTGTTTTGAGGCAAATCTAATTCAGATATTCATAGACATCGTAAATAAATATAATTTATTCAATTCTACATATATTAATGGTTTGGCCATAAATTAAATACTCATTGATAAACTTACGCAATTACTGAGGGTATTGTGTCGTGAGCAGTGATGTAGTTTCGTTCACAGACAGACACTGAATCTCCATTATAATAGAAGATATACTAAGAATTTATAATTTGAGTGATTTCTTTTATGAAATTTTATTCATCTTTCATGAAGACGAGATATGGCAAAGTTTTCCGGATACAATTTGTTTCTTTTGCACGACCACACGCAAACCTATTATTTATTTTAACTTTATTTATTCAGCTTGATTTAATATTTTATCTAAGCCTGGATTTTTAAAATGAAAATTAAGAGCCTGATGAAGAAATAGATGAGGGAAAGCAACGGGATGGTTTCAATTTTAAAATAGTAGGTTGGTTGGTTGGTTGGTGGTTGGTTGGATTTTACGGCATGTCAACCCATTTGGTAATTTTATGCCAAAGACGTTTTGTTGTGTTGTATTCATTTCCATGGGTACTCCATTTTTTTTTCTAAACTCAATTTTAAAAAATTAAATTTTTAGAACTGATTTTGTTCTATTTAACTCATAGAGCGGACCCTAACAGGTACTATCACTACGGGTCAAAGTGTACCTGGGAATAATGGTGATGAAGTGGTACTCCACCTTCCCCAGAGCTACAGAAAAAAGGTGGGGGCCTACCATAAAGGCAATAGGGTTGGAACAATCATATAAGACTTGTTAGGGCTTGTGACCAACCGGTTGATCGGTGGGAGCCTCTCCGATCGATCCACAAAGTGAAGTGTTGCATATTATGGAGTGCTCAGTCAATAGGGTTCCATCCTTAAGCATCAAGGGTCGCCACCCACCGCTAACAGGTGGCTCCATTTGGGGTAGGGGGATCTTACCCCTCTGCAGAGGTGCAATCGGTGTTTTTTCTACAGACGTAGGACTGTTTAAAATTGTATACGTCAGTTTTTATTTATCAAAATATTATTTTGTGTTTATTAATTTTCGAAAAAAATACATATTTTTCTTTAGAATACACCGACTGCATCTCTGCAGAGGGTTAAGGATGCACACCCAAATGGAACCATCTGTTGATTGTGAGTGGCGATCTGTGATGCTTAATGATGGAATCCTGGTGGATGAGTAGTTCATGACATGCTACACCCCACTTTGGCTCTTACTTAGGCTAGACGGGTGGTCGGAAGGCCCCCTCCGATCAGTCGGCTGATTACGTCAAGCACCTGTAGGATTGTCCCGAACTTATTGCCCTTATGGCAAGCCCCAACCGTTTTTATCATATCGGTGCTAGAAGGTGGTGATTGAGGGTCTTCGTGTCCTGGGTATGACGTTAAACTCTAAATGATTGTGAGGTTCCAGTTCTGGAGGTCTGGGGAATTTGGAGCACTCCTTCATGTCAGTTGCTCCCAGGTCCACTCTGATCAGGAGTGGCAGTACCTGTTAGGTTTAGATAGAAAATTTGTTTTACAAAAATATTGAGTTCAACAAATTTTCTTCCAAACTATCGCTACGAATCTTACAAAACTTTGCCGGCATTAAATGACCCACCGTGTTTGATATGCCATAAAACAAAACAAACAAACAACAAACAAACAGACAGACATACAGACAATCAAACAAACAAACAAAGAAACTTATATTCTACCAACCTTCAAGAAATCAGTATTCAATATTTTGGCTTAATACCTGACCTCAGGCATCTGGCACCGATGGAAGATATCTGGCCATTATAAATATTCATCTCTATTCATGTTGACAAATTCTCTATATTCAATTTATTTCAACATTTCACAATGTGAATCTCACGAACAAATTCAGGGAGTCCTCGTGGCGTAGGGGTAAACGTATTGGACTGCGACATTGTTGTAAGCGAGTTATGGTATCATTGTTATGTTTTCATACAATACAGGGTTATTTTTCTGATTTAAAAATACGTAACAAAAATTAGGGGTGATTTTTTTCGTTGGGAGGGGGGAGGAACAAATTAATGGCATTTCAGTTTATTTCAATGCAGAAAATTGATTTAACATTCGGGTAAATTGAGTTATGAGTGGAGTCAAGGTACCACTGGGTTTTTTTTTTGGGGGGGGGGAATTCATTTTTCCCAAAAGCAATTGTTATAAGTAACTACTTCTACTGAAATTTGAACTTGATTCGCTGATTCTATTTTCAGTTGAATAAGCGATTTCTTGAGATTCTGTGTGCAATACAAAGACGATCCAATACGTGTGTTCCTTAATTGTACAACCGTTATTTTCTTGCAACATCCTTGAGTTAAAAATGAGCCGTTCAAATTGTCCAAGACGAAATGCAAAAATATAAATCCTGATTATTTGGTGTTGCTTATCTGGTTAATTCCTATTTCTTACGAGTGCCATCACTCCAGCTAAATAATGGACTATCCCGTTTTTATTATAAAGAAAGAAAGGTAAGAAAAAGGACATGCTACACAGAAAAATATGATAAGAAAGAAAGAAAGAAAGAGAGTAGGGGAAGATAGAGAGAGGGCGATAATGCTGAGTTGTTTCTATCAAACATAATGAAAAGAAGGAAAGAAAGAAAAGAAAGAGTGAGAGAGAGTTAAATCAAGATCATTATACTTTTTACATATTAACTATTTAGCAATAGCTCTTAAGTAAACATGTGAAACATCGTACTAATTAGATTATCACTCTGTGGTATATCCACAGGTTCTGATCGTACAATTAATTTTGTGTTCGTGTGTTCTCCAACATTCAGTTGTTACGCA
>CM042139.1:20854557-20857057 GCA_023376005.1 Doryteuthis pealeii
TTTATCCCACCCCCAATTCTCCCTTACTATTTGGCCTTATGCCATACTTGCGAGTACATATCCAGTGCATTTCCCGAAACGATAGGTTTAATATAATTTCTATAACTTCAACGTCTGCACCAATCTAAAATAATATCTCTTATTGTGTCATGCAGTTAAGTAAGGTGTAGATTGCGAAGACCAAACGATAGGTTAACATATTTACTCCTTGTAGAAGAATAGTAGGGCTACTATTTAAGGGGAATGAGGGATACCATACGGGGCCGGATTTCTAAATGAGCAATTGCCCCTTACCAAAGAGGCACCCAGACTTCCTTTAGAAACCCTGTAATAATTATAAAATTAGTTTTATTATTGAAAAAAAAAATAACGGTGATTTGTTGCAAGCAGGAATGAAATATATCACTTGGTACTGTTTTACTGTCCTTATAAACAACTAGCAAAGATACCCGGCATTGCCCAGGATTTAAAAAGTTAGAAATAAATCTCATATCTATATTTCCAAATAATTTAATAAAAATTATTTTTCTATATATTTCTGTTATTATCTTTTATTTTCTATATATTCTTGTTTTCTAATTAATTTATTTATTATTTATTATTATTATTATTATTATTATTATTATTATTATTATTATTATTTACACCTTCTGAGTTTTCACATCAGTGTTAGCTGATGGTCTATCACTGGAGTCTGAGTGACAGCAAGTCTCCTCAGGTCTCCAGGACTCTTCTGAGTATTCTGGCAGATTGCAGCAGTGCAGTGTTCTGAATGGTTTCAATCCTTCCTCTGATTTCCAAAATTTCCAAACCCTTTTCTAATCCTTTTGGGACTGTTCCAAGTGCACCAACTACAATTGGTATCACTTTCACTTTCATATTCCATAACTTTTTCAGTTCTCTGGCAAGGTCCAGATATTTGTCCATTTTTTTCATTTTCCTTTAGCTTCACCCTTTGATCTGCTGGCACTGCAAAATCCACCAGTTGACAAGTTCTTCTTTTTCTTCTTCTTCTTCTTCTTCTTCTTCTTCTTCTTCTTCTTCTTTCTTCTTATTATTATTATTATTATTATTATTATTATTATTATTATTATTATTATTATCATTATTATTATTATTGTTATTATTGTTTGCATTTTTCTTTTACTTGTGTTTTATTTTAATTTTGATTATGTTTTATCCTTAATTAATTTGTTTTATTTTTTAATCATGTTTGAATTAATTTTTTTTTAAATTTATTTTTTTATTAATATAGTGTTGATTTATACCCCTATAGTATTTTTTATTTGGCTCATGGAAAATGAGAGGGAAAAGTTTTTTTACCCCCTCTCCGGCAAAAAGAGGGTACAAATTTTAACTGAACTTTGGTCTGTATTGGTCGACACTTATTTTCATTTATAAAAGGATATGCGCACGGTCGTTGTACAAACATACAGACGGACAGACATTTTATACATAGATTGTAAATTTTCTTTCTTTTTAAACGAAGCATTACCAATCATTAGTTTTTGATTTTAATTAGCGTTTTGTTTCCGCGTTTAATTTTTGATGCTTTGGCTGCGATAAAAGGTAATTAATATTAACAGGAGAAAAGAAATACTAGTTAAAATTAATAACAACATTCGTGTTAATTGGTTCATTATTTTTAATAAACGTCATAGAATAAAACAAATAAAAATGAAAGTTTAATTAATTCTGAGTGAATAAATAAATAAGTTTGAGATGAGGAGATGAAAAGTGATTAGAAAATAAATCCTGGTCTCGCAAGACATGGTCAGCAAGTTCGATTGCATTTGAGCACTCATCAAACCCTTGTTGTTCTCTGTGTGAGTGGTTGCGCGTCCAGCAAACAAGGGTTAATAATATACAGGGTTTTAATTAGGAAAGAGAAGAAAAGGAAAATAAAATTTAAAAAATGCATTTCTTTTACAAATAATCTTCTATACATATATATGTATAGTAGGTGTGTATCTATTATGTCTGGATGAAACTACAAAATAAACAATCAACGACAAGTAAATATATATATATATACACATTCATTATCAACAGATCTTGCTTTTTTGTGCAAAAATAATGAAAATTTGATTTATATCTGGAAAGATATTTAAAAATTAGGATTTGAATAGTAAGAGAAGGGAAAGTCATTGGTGGCGTTCCTGATTAAAACATAAATCAATTATGTAAGACCAAAACAATCAATGGATCTGCGAGACTAACTTTTTGTTATCTCTCTATCCAGGCAACGCTTCTAGTACATATGTAAAGGACAAAGTAAATATATATATACACATTAAATATCACCGGTCCTTGCTTTTTGTGCAAAAATTACGAAGATTTGATTTATATTTGAAGATATTTAGAAATTTAAATATACATAGAAATAGCATTGAAATTCTTCTTAAAAATGTCCAGCTTTTGTAAATCTCAAAAGTAAACAAATCAATACACCACCCCTTCACCCAGGCGACGCTGGGTAGACGCTTCTAGTCAATAATAA
>CM042139.1:20862057-20864557 GCA_023376005.1 Doryteuthis pealeii
CGTGCGCATGCGCGTATGCCAGCTCGCTGCAGTAGGGTCGTGGACTGTGCGTACACGTAGGGAGCATTAGCGAGTGGAAAACTACAGAATTTGTGGAGGTTTTCCCCCCAAAACGAAACACAGCAGCAGCAGCAGCAGCAGCAACAATGGCAGAAGCAGCAGCATAGGCGGCAGCAGCAGCGGCAGAGGCAGCAGTAGTTACAACAACACAACAACAACAACACAACCGTAAGAACAACAGTAAGAACAAGAAAAAGAAGAGGCGGGAAAAATATTCATTGATCTTAGAAGTAGTGGGAGTAGTAGTGGGAGTAGTAGTAGTAGTAATGGTAGCGAAACAGTAGATTGCTGTACAGTAGACAATTCAACGTACAACTATTGATGTCTACAAAAGTATATATATATATATATTATATATATATATATACTGGCCCCTTTGGTGTGTGTATATGTGTATGTGTGCATGTGTGTTCGGGTGAATAAGAGTATATGTAATCCTAAAAACACATTTTATCTGTATATGTATATATTTATATATATCAATATATATATATTTATAAATATATATTTGTATATAGATTCCTATGCAATGACAGAGCCGGGTTAGCTCAGTCGGTAGAGCGTTCGGCTAGAACTAGAAACCACAAGGTTCCTAGTTCGATACCGGTCCTCGCCAACTCAGCGTATGAGTAGCACAGGGATCTTGTGCGGTAAAGTAAAGAGCTGATGGTAGGTGTGGCGCTCCACCTCAGATGCAAAACAATGTCCTTGTTCTAGCGCTAGTGAAAAGCGGATAGACTCCCTCGCTGATTGGCTGATACCGACATTAGGCGCCCGACGACTTTACTTACTTATATATAATATGAAGGTTAAACAAACAAATGTGTTTATTTTTATATGGCTTTAAGCCGACAATTTTTGGAGGATATGTGCTTAATTGAAGTCATACTAATTTTGAAAATTAATTAGTTAATAATTAATAAATTTATTTATATATATATATATATATATATTATATATATATATATATAATATAATATTCAATATTCATCATAATATGTATATAATGGACTCTCTTCGTCGATTTTCGACGCATGAGGGTTCATACAATGAACACCCACACAGTGATTCTTTTTATAATGGTGAAGGGTTGTGTACTTTTTGGCACAGTCGATTGGAAAGATTGGTGCATCAAGGTTGCCACAAACCCAATCAACGACTGATCTCAGGTATTTTGAATTCAGAGTTTTCAGGTTACCTACCCAAGGTTAAAGAGCCCAGTCTTCCTACTATTTAACCCAGAGCTGGAGGGAGAATATATGGATTCTTATATATCACACCAACACACACACACCACACACATATATAATATATATATATATATATTATATATATATATATATATATATCTTTTCATATCCCCATAGGTTTTACTATATATATATATATATATATATATATATATATATTTCATTATAATCTTTTTCTGTGAGGCCACACACCACACACACACACACATATAAATATATATATATATATATTGATAGGAAACCTCCAAGAAAGGAATCTTCTGGTTGAAATAACATATATAAATATATTATATATATATATAGTAAATACCTATGGGGTAATGAAATGTATATATTATATATATATATATATATATATATATATTATATATTGTGTTGTGTGTGTGTGTGTGTGTGTGTGTATATAATAAGAATCCTATATTTCTCGCCTCCAGCTCTGGGTTAAATAGTAGGGAAGACTGGCTCTTTAACCTTGGGTAGGGTAACCTGAAAAACTCTGAATTCAAAATACTGAGATCAGTCGTTGATTGGGTTGTGGCAACCCTTGATGGCACCAATTCCTTTCATCGACTGTGCCAAAAGTACACAACCCTTCACCATTATAAAAAAGAATCACTGTGTGGGTTGTTCATTGTATGAACCCTCATGCCGTCGAAAAATCGACGAGAGAAGTCCATTATATCATCATTATGATTGAATATATATATAATATATATATATATATATATATATCTATATATATATATATATATATATAAATAAATTTATTATTATTAACTAATTAATTTCAATTAGGTATGATTCAATTAGCACATATCTCCAAAAATTGTCGCGCTTAAGCCCATATAAAAAATAAACACATTTGTTTGTTTAACCTCATATATATATAGTAAGTAAGTAAAGTCGTCGGGCGGCCCTAATGTCGGTATCAGCCTAATCAGCGAGGGAGTCTATCCGCTTTTTCACTAGCGCTAGAACAAGGACCAATTGTTTTGCATCTGAGTGGAGCGCCACAACCTACCATCAGCTCTTTACTTTACCGCACAGATCCCTGTGCTCTCATACGCTGAGTTGGCGAGGACCGTATCGAACTAGGAACCTTGTGGTTTCTAGTTTAGCCGAACGCTCTACCACTGAGCTAACCCGGCCTTCTGTCATTGCATAGGAATCTATATACAAATATATTTATA
>CM042139.1:20869557-20884557 GCA_023376005.1 Doryteuthis pealeii
ATATTATATATATATATATGATATATATATATATATATATATATAGTATATATATATATATATATATATATATGAAAGTAAACAAAAATGTTTTTTGTGCTTAAATTGAGTCATAACTAATTTTTGAAATTATTAGTTGATAATTAATGAATTAGGGGGGCATATCTGTTCAGATCTGTATGCCGAAATGTACATACAGAGATTGACTTTTTCTCGATTTGTTTACGCCTTACATCTGAATAGATATGCACGCCAAATATTAATTATCAACAATTAATTTTAAAAAATTAGGTATGATTTCAATTAAGCACTATATTTCTCCCAAATATATATATATATATATTATAATATATATATATATATAATATTTACTTTGTTGTTAATTGTTTTATTTTTCTAGTTTCATCCGGACATACATACATATGCACCAACTGCCTTTATATATTTATAGATTGATTGATTGTTTAATTAATTTTAATGGCGTATTTTATTTGATTAATTCTGTAAATTTCAGATTTTCCAAGCAAAATTTCTAGCGTTTATTATTGACTAGAAGCGTCTACCCAGCGTCGCCTGGTGAAGGGGTGGTGTATTGATTTGTTTACTTTTGAGATTTACAAAAGCTGGACATTTTAAGAAGAATTTCAATGCTATTTCTATGTATATTTAAATTTCTAAATATCTTCAAATATAAATCAAATTTCGTAATTTTTGCACAAAAAGCAAGGACCGGTGATATTTAATGTGTATATATATATTACTTTGTCTTTACATATGTACTAGAAGCGTTGCCTGGATAGAGAGATAACAAAAGTTAGTCTCGCAGATCCATTGATTGTTTTGGTCTTACATAATTGATTTATGTTTTAATCAGGAACGCCACCAATGACTTTCCCTTCTCTACTATTCAAATCCTAATTTTTAAAATATCTTTCCAGATATAAATCAAATTTTCATTATTTTTGCACAAAAGCAAGATCTGTTGATAATGATGTGTATATATATATATATATTTTACTTTGTCGTTGATTGTTTTATTTTTGTAGTTTCATCCAGACATATATAGATACACACCTACTATACATATATATGTATAGAAGATTATTTGTAAAAGAAATGCATTTTTTAAATTTTATTTTCCTTTTCTTCTCTTCCTAATTAAAACCCTGTATATTATTAACCTTGTTTGCTGGACGCGCAACCACTCACACAGAGAACAACAAGGGTTTGATGAGTGCTCAATGCAATCGAACTTGCTGACCATGTCTTGCGAGACCAGGATTTATTTTCTAATCACTTTTCATCTCCTCATCTCAAACTTATTTATTTATTCACTCAGAATTAATTAACTTTCATTTTTATTTGTTTTATTCTATGACGTTTATTAAAAATAATGAACAATTAACACGAATGTTGTTATTAATTTTAACTAGTATTTCTTTTCTCCTGTTAATATTAATTACCTTTTATCGCAGCCAAAGCATCAAAAATTAAACGCGGAAACAAAACGCTAATTAAAATCAAAAACTAATGATTGGTAATGCTTCGTTTAAAGAAGAATTTACAATCTATGTATAAAATGTCTGTCCGTCTGTATGTTTGTACAACGACCGTGCGCATATCTTTTATAAATGAAAATAAGTGTCGACCAATACAGACCAAAGTTCAGTTAAATTTGTACCCTCTTTTGCCGGAGAGGGGGTAAAAACTTTCCCTCTCATTTTCCATGAGCCAAATAAAAAATACTATAGGGGTATAATCAACACTATATTAATAAAATAAATTTAAAAAAAAATTAATTCAAACATGATTAAAAAATAAACAATTAATTAAGGATAAAACATAATCAAAATTAAAATAAAACACAAGTAAAAGAAATGCAAACAATAATAACAATAATAATAATAATAATAATAATAATAATAATAATATAATAATAATAATAATAATAATAAGAAGAAGAGAAGAAGAAGAAGAAGAAAAGAAGAAGAAGAAGAAGAAAAAGAAGAACTTGTCAACTGGTGGATTTTGCAGTGCAGCAGATCAAAGGGTGAAGCTAAAGGAAAATGAAAAAATGGACAAATATCTGGACCTTGCCAGAGAACTGAAAAAGTTATGGAATATGAAGTGAAAGTGATACCAATTGTAGTTGGTGCACTTGGAACAGTCCAAAAGGATTAGAAAAGGGTTTGGAAATTTTGGAAATCAGAGGAAGGATTGAAACCATTCAGAAACACTGCACTGCTGCAATCTGCCAGAATACTCAGAAGAGTCCTGGAGACCTGAGGAGACTTGCTGTCACTCAGACTCCAGTGATAGACCATCAGCTAACACTGATGTTGAAAACTCAGAAGGTGTAAATAATAATAATAATAATAATAATAATAATAATAATAATAATAATAATAATAAATAAATTAGAAAACAAGAATATATAGAAAATAAAAGATAATAACAGAAATATATAGAAAATAATTTTTATTAAATTATTTGGAAATATAGATATGAGATTTATTTCTAACTTTTAAATCCTGGGCAATGCCGGGTATCTTTGCTAGTTGTTTATAAGGACAGTAAAACAGTACCAAGTGATATATTTCATTCCTGCTTGCAACAAATCACCGTTATTTTTTTTTCAATATATAAAACTAATTTTATAATTATTACAGGGTTTCTAAGGAAGTCTGGGTGCCTCTTTGGTAAGGGGCAATTGCTCATTTAGAAATCCGGCCCGTATGGTATCCCTCATTCCCCTTAAATAGTAGCCCTACTATTCTTCTACAAGGAGTAAATATGTTAACCTATCGTTTGGTCTTCGCAATCTACACCTTACTTAACTGCATGACACAATAAGAGATATTATTTTAGATTGGTGCAGACGTTGAAGTTATAGAATTATATTAAACCTATCGTTTCGGGAAATGCACTGGATATGTACTCGCAAGTATGGCATAAGGCCAAATAGTAAGGGAGAATTGGGGGTGGGATAAACCACGTTTCTAAGTGAGTAAATTATATCTGTCTTGAAAATCAATATTCAAAATACTGTCTTTAAAATACAAAAAAGAAAAGGAAAAAAAAACTTAGAATCAAACACTGACAATGAAACTGGTAACGATACACAACTACCTCAACCAGTGAGCATATCCAGATATACATTTAATTCTACAGAGACAGAAAAGGAAATGACTGCTGTTAGTGTCATAGTGCTCGAAGCATAAACAATTATTGACACATTCGTGCAGACGTGTTCACATGTTAAACATACGTTATTATAAAAATAAAAATTGAGCCATCACACACAGATACACAGACATCCAGGAGGAGCAGTGTATATATTAAGTAAACACACACAAAATAATAAATGACTAATAGATATGTCATTTGCTCATTGATTGGTGGGTTAAGTAATTTTGATCTGATGTTAGGACTGCTAGAGTAAATAATAATACAGATTATTATACATATAAAGACATACAACACACACATGAATACATTTATATATGACTATATTTATCAATCTCTCTAACCCGTATGCTCTCTGTCACACACACACACACACCACACACACACACACACACTCGCTAGCACTGTCTATCTATCGAACTATATATGTATCAAACGCCGATTCATTTATATATTCAAACCTTAATGATGAAAAACATTTATATTTTGCACATCAAATACATTAAAACTATTTAGCATATATTATATATATATATATATATATGTGTGTGTGTGTGTGTGTGTGTGTGTGTGTGTGTGTGTGTGTGTGTTGTGTGTTTGGTGTGTGTGTGTGTGTGTGAATTACTTTGAAAATTGCATAGGTCAGAGAACTGTCAGTTACCAAATGATGTTGACTTTTATGTCTTCGCTATTCTAACTAACTAAATATAACTAACGAACTAACTAACTATATATATATATATATATATATAATATATATATATATAAAGATTTTATCTATCTAAGATATAATAAGGAGCGTTCAAAAATACGTGGACGTGTAACTTATTTCTGTCAGAATATATATATATATTATATATATATATAAATATATATATATATATATATACATATATATATGTATATATATTTATATATATATATAATATATATATATTGTCTTTAAATATTTGATATCTTTAATATATATACTGTCTTTAAAAGACTTCCTTATTTTACATCATTTCCATGCTTCCAATGCAATCTCAAAGGTTACCCAACATCCATCACACACACATACATACACACACACACACACACACACACACACACACACACACACACACATATATATATATATATATATATATATATATATAATTTAAATAAATGATGCCTATAAGTGAGGTGATCCTCACAACATGTTGAGAAAATGAAAGATTTGCTCAATGCCTAAAAAAATTAATAAAAAGATGTCAGTGCTGTCTATATAACCAATATATATATATATATATATATATATATATATTATATATATATAAAATATATATATATATAATAGATATATATATATATATAATAGATATATATATACATATATATAATAGATATATAATATATATATATATATATATATATATATATATATATATATATATATATATATATATATATATATGGGAGAATATGTGCTTTTAAATTTTAGTCAGACCTAATTTTTTGAAAGTTAATTCATTTATGGTTACTTAGGCGGGATTTAACTACTTAAATGTAAGGCTAAACAAATCGAGAAAAATCAATCTCTGAATGTATATTTCGACCTATTAGCTCTCACCAGAAGAGCTATATGAGACTTAATAGGTCGAAATATATATTCAGAGATTGATTTTTCTCGATTTGTTTAGCCTTACATTTAAGTAGTTAAATCCCGCCTAAGTAACCATAAATGAATTAACTTTCAAAAAATTAGGTCTGACTAAAATTAAAAGCACATATTCTCCCAAATACACTGTCGGCTGAGAATAGCTAGAGTTGTTTATATTTGCATATATATATATATACACACACGCACACACACACACACACACACACACACACACATATATATATATATATATATATATATATATATATATATATATTAGTGTTAGCGGATATGTATATTTACTAAGTGTATCATTGTCTGGCACAAGTTCAAAAGGAATAACCCGTCAGAATATAAATAAAATATTAAACTACTGTTTTTTTTAAAACAAAGAACCACACTCCTGTACATTTTACCAACCTTATCTACGTAGTGCATAAGGCCATCAAACTGGGTACTCTGGACTGCCATTTTAATATGTAGTCCCTGAAAAGAGCATAACCCCAGTTCCACTACTTGAAACTTTGCAGCATCAATAGATGCAGCACCTGCAGATGCATATAAAGCAGAGAAATATTCGCTTTGATGCATTGAGAATTAATCTGACCTGAAAATGTCTCCCTTTTGAAATCAGTAATGGTCACATGATGTAAGTAATAAGATTACATAATTTTTAATGATGGTGCGTTTGCGTAACAACTGAATGTTGGAGAACACACGAACACAAAATTAATTGTACGATCAGAACCTGTGGATATACCACAGAGTGATAATCTAATTAGTACGATGTTTCACATGTTTACTTAAGAGCTATTGCTAAATAGTTAAATATGTAAAAAGTATAATGATCTTGATTTAACTCTCTCTCACTCTTTCTTTTCTTTCTTTCCTTCTTTTCATTATGTTTGATAGAAACAACTCAGCATTATCGCCCCTCTCTCTATCTTCCCCTACTCTCTTTCTTTCTTTCTTTCTTATCATATTTTTCTGTGTAGCATGTCCTTTTTCTTACCTTTCTTTCTTTATAATAAAAACGGGATAGTCCATTATTTAGCTGGAGTGATGGCACTCGTAAGAAATAGGAATTAACCAGATAAGCAACACCAAATAATCAGGATTTATATTTTTGCATTTCGTCTTGGACAATTTGAACGGTCTCATTTTTAACTCAAGGATGTTGCAAGAAAATAACGGTTGTACAATTAAGGAACACACGTATTGAATCGTCTTTGTATTGCACACAGAATCTCAAGAAATCGCTTATTCAACTGAAAATAGAATCAGCGAATCAAGTTCAAATTTCAGTAGAAGTAGTTACTTATAACAATTGCTTTTGGGAAAAATGAATTCCCCCCCCCCCAAAAAAAAACCCAGTGGTACCTTGACTCCACTCATAACTCAATTTACCCGAATGTTAAATCAATTTTCTGCATTGAAATAAACTGAAATGCCATTAATTTGTTCCCCCCCTCCCAACGAAAAAAATCACCCCTAATTTTTGTTACGTATTTTTAAATCAGAAAAATAACCCTGTATTGTATGAAAACATAACAATGATACCATAACTCGCTTACAACAATGTCGCAGTCCAATACGTTTACCCCTACGCCACGAGGACTTCCCTGAATTTGTTCGTGAGATTCACATTGTGAAATGTTGAAATAAATTGAATATAGAGAATTTGTCAACATGAATAGAGATGAATATTTATAATGGCCCAGATATCTTCCATCGGTGCCAGATGCCTGAGGTCAGGTATTAAGCCAAAATATTGAATACTGATTTTCTTGAAGGTTTGGTAGAATATAAGTTTCTTTGTTTGTTTGTTTGATTGTCTGTATGTCTGTCTGTTTGTTTGTTTGTTTGTTTGTTTTGTTTTATGGCATATCAAACACGGTGGGTCATTTAATGCCGGCAAAGTTTTGTAAGATTCGTAGCGATAGTTTGGAAGAAAATTTGTTGAACTCAATATTTTTTGTAAACAAATTTTCTATCTAAACCTAACAGGTACTGCCACTCCTGATCAGAGTGGACCTGGGAGCAACTGACATGAAGGAGTGCTCCAAATTCCCCAGACCTCCAGAACTGGAACCTCACAATCATTTAGAGTTTAACGTCATACCCAGGACACGAAGACCCTCAATCACCACCTTCTAGCACCGATATGATAAAAACGGTTGGGGCTTGCCATAAGGGCAATAAGTTCGGGACAATCCTACAGGTGCTTGACGTAATCAGCCGACTGATCGGAGGGGGCCTCTCCGACCACCCGTCTAGCCTAAGTAAGAGCCAAAGTGGGGTGTAGCATGTCATGAACTACTCATCCACCAGGATTCCATCATTAAGCATCACAGATCGCCACTCACAATCAACAGATGGTTCCATTTGGGTGTGCATCCTTAACCCTCTGCAGAGATGCAGTCGGTGTATTCTAAAGAAAAATATGTATTTTTTCGAAAATTAATAAACACAAAATAATATTTTGATAAATAAAACTGACGTATACAATTTTAAACAGTCCTACGTCTGTAGAAAAACACCGATTGCACCTCTGCAGAGGGGTAAGATCCCCCTACCCCAAATGGAGCCACCTGTTAGCGGTGGGTGGCGACCCTTGATGCTTAAGGATGGAACCCTATTGACTGAGCACTCCATAATATGCAACACTTCACTTTGTGGATCGATCGGAGAGGCTCCCACCGATCAACCGGTTGGTCACAAGCCCTAACAAGTCTTATATGATTGTTCCAACCCTATTGCCTTTATGGTAGGCCCCCACCTTTTTTCTGTAGCTCTGGGGAAGGTGGAGTACCACTTCATCACCATTATTCCCAGGTACACTTTGACCCGTAGTGATAGTACCTGTTAGGGTCCGCTCTATGAGTTAAATAGAACAAAATCAGTTCTAAAAATTTAATTTTTTAAAATTGAGTTTAGAAAAAAAAATGGAGTACCCATGGAAATGAATACAACACAACAAAACGTCTTTGGCATAAAATTACCAAATGGGTTGACATGCCGTAAAATCCAACCAACCACCAACCAACCAACCAACCTACTATTTTAAAATTGAAACCATCCCGTTGCTTTCCCATCTATTTCTTCATCAGGCTCTTAATTTTCATTTTAAAAATCCAGGCTTAGATAAAATATTAAATCAAGCTGAATAAATAAAGTTAAAATAAATAATAGGTTTGCGTGTGGTCGTGCAAAAGAAACAAATTGTATCCGGAAAACTTTGCCATATCTCGTCTTCATGAAAGATGAATAAAATTTCATAAAAGAAATCACTCAAATTATAAATTCTTAGTATATCTTCTTATTATAATGGAGATTCAGTGTCTGTCTGTGAACGAAACTACATCACTGCTCACGACACAATACCCTCAGTAATTGCGTAAGTTTATCAATGAGTATTTAATTTATGGCCAAAACCATTAATATATGTAGAATTGAATAAATTATATTTATTTACGATGTCTATGAATATCTGAATTAGATTTGCCTCAAAACAAACCATGTTGTTAGAGCGTTTAAAATCTTATAAAGTGTCTAATATATCATATAAAAAATAATGGTTTGTTTTGGTTTGTTTTGTTTTACGGCATATCAACCTCAGTGGGTCATTTAATGCCGACAAAGTTGGGAAATAAATTCATTCTTAATGCATAATACAATTTTTTTATAAACTCATATTTTTCTATTCAAACCATAGATGGGACCCTAACAGGTACTACCACTCCGGGTCAAAGAAGACCAGAGAGCAATGGTGATGAAGGGGTGCTACACATTCCCCAAACTTCCAGAACTGGAAACTCACCATCAGATAGAGTTTAACGTCATTTCCAGGACATGTAGACCCTCAGCTACCGCTTTCTAGCACCTATATGATAAGAAGGATTGGGGCTTGCCATAAGGGCAATAGGGTTGGGGCAATCATATAGGTTCTAGAGCTTGACGTGACCAGCCGATTGATCGAAGGAGGGCCTCTCCGACCGCCCGTCTAGCCCAAGAAGAGCCTAAAGTGGAATATTGCAAGTCATGGACTGCTCAGCCACCTGGGTTCTATCCTTAAGCATCACGTGTTGCCACCCACAGCCACTAGGTGGCCACCTTGGGGGAGTCTTACCTCTGTGCAGAGGTGCAGTCGGGAATTCTAACGCCCCACCGACCGGGCTGAAAAAATAAAGGTTTATATATATATTGTGTGGTTAATTTGCATACTGGTTTTAGCAAAACTGGGCTTGATAAATAATTACTTGGTGATATTGATCTCTAATATTATTGTTTTTCTTTCTAATGTATTAAAATCAACCCTATTTATCAATTTATAAAGAAACCAATAAAAGTATAATCTATCTTTTTACATGTGTTCTTATTTAATTTCGTTAGTCTTTCTAATCAAACATATTTCATTACATTCACTTCGCTTTCACCATGTCTTGCAGCCGAGGAGAGATTTTATGCTATTATTGTGTTATGCAGAACACTCAAAACCCTAGGGGTACAAAAGTGTTGAGATGGAGTACGGCGTGAGTGGTACCAACATCACGAGATGGAACGACGGTATTAAGGTTATGGGTGAAGAATAATCAAAGTTCCAATTACCGTTGAATTGGGAAGACATGACAACAAACGGTTGTAACCCAATACAAATCCGAATAGTTGCAAAGTCTACTGCAGAATGACAGGGTATTTATAAAACTCCACAATATCATTCAAATCAAGCAGCCAATCAGAACTCAATGAATGGAATCGCCTAAATCACCCAAATTCATGAATAGATCATTCTTGATTTCTATTTATACCAACTGTCTTGGACATTGCTTCAGTTGTTCTTAGCTAGCTGCTGTTATTCAAACTAACAGTAGACTAACTGACTTCAATATTATAAATACCCTGTCATTCTGCGGCAGACTTTGTAACTATTCGGGTTTGTATTGGGTTACAATCGTTTGTTGCCATGTCTTACCAATTCGACGGTAATTGGAACTTTGATAATTCTTCAATGAGGACGTAGGTTTTCTCTTGTAGTTTCCTTCACGTGGGCTGTTGAGAGCTGCCACCCTGATTAGGGGGTATTCCAACATGATACCTAACTTGAATAGATTAACGTTCTCTAGAATGTTTCATATTCACTAATTGCACATACTGAACTTAACACTACTGTTTCTATTTATTTCCTCAGCTGATAACACACACACATACACACACACACACACACACACGAACACACACGAACACGAACACACACACATTTATACACACACATTTATACACACACACGCATATACATACATACATGAATTCAGCCTGATTTAAAAAGGGTATGATATGTTGGACTACGGCTTCTAGGAGTAAAACAAAAAAAATGTGACACAGACAAACTGACACTCGCACACTTTTATCTATTATAATAGATAAATATGTGTATGTGAATGTGTGTGTGTTGTGTGTGTGTGTGTGTGTGTGTGTGTGTGTGTGTGTGTGTGGAAAAATAAGCAGTAAGAAACAGATTGTGTAATATGAGCACTACATCACAGTCTCCCAATAAATAAATAAAAAACAAGCCCTAGTACCATAGTAAAATAAATATGCATCTAATGTATTTTAAGTACGTCACAAGTGCGCATGCGCAGACATGCAGATGCATGTGCGTGTGTGCAACCACATGCAGTCACATGACAAACTCCCTCTCTCACTGCACCTCATATTCTCATTGTGATTCTCCCCCCTCTCTCTCTCTCTCTCTCTCTCTCTCTCTCTCTCTCTCTCTCTCTGTCTCACTTAACACCCACTCGTAATATATTATTTTTTTATTTTATTTTACCTCAAGGCATATAGATAATGATGTTCAACTGAAGACATTTACATGATATAATCATAAGGTCTGTCTGTATATCTGTGTGTGTGTGTGTGTGTGTGTGTGTGTGTGCGTGCGTGCGTGTAGGTGTGTGTGTGTGTGTGTGTGTGTGTGTGTGTGTTCTTTGAATTCTTATACTGTTCTTAAATTTAAATCGAAGAATTCTTCCTCAGATTAAGGATAGAAGTAATTCCTGAAAACTCTTCTTTTTTTTCAAATATCTTTAACAGTGAAGAAATAAATGCGAAATAAATGAATATTTTTATGTTAAAAAAAGGCAATACTAAATTTGAGAATTAATTATTAAACCATCTTCATAGTTATTTCATGTGTTTTAGCTCAGTGGGTATAGCATCCACCTTGGAATCGCAAGGTTCTGAGTTCAATACCGGCCCTACGAACATGTTATTAGAACGTTTAAAATCCGGCAATGTGTCATATATAATAAAGGAAAAAAAAAAAAGGTTTACATAATATATGGTGTGGTTAATCTGCATACTGGTTTTAACAAAACCGGGTTTAATAAATAATTGGTGTTATTCATCTCTGATATTTTTGCTTCCCTCTCCACTGTATTTAAATCGATCCTATGAATTAATGATTTTATATAGAAACCACTTAATATATAATTAAAATAAGTGTGATCATTTTATATGCGTTCTTATTTAATTTCGTTAGTCTTTCTAATCTAATATATTTCCTTCCATTAAAACTGGAATACTTACGCCCGAAGGGTGCATATTCTTGCTAGTTTCATTAATATAATTTAATACGAGTTTTATCTTATCCTGTTATTGTTGTTTTATCACATGCAGACTTTTCAATGCACACTTTATTGTTACAACTATTTCGTTAATTTGTTAATACTGTTTTATAATTACGTTTTAATTGCAACATATACTTACCTCGTTTCTTCAGAAACCCGTGTCCAGTGGTTTCGGAGACTGGAACGGTAAGATATTTAATACCAGTGTGATCCCAGTTGACTATCCCCCATGAGACACCCGCACCTCGATTTAAAGGGGTTGAGCTGGGTTTATTGCCCAGAGCCTGAGGCGCCTCAAAAGAAGAATTTCAAAGGGATTCACGCAATTTTTAAACACTAGCGGTTTGTTGGTGGTTCCCCACTATAATAATCCCTGTTTTCAACTAATATGGTGTTATATCAATAAATAACGACTTTTTAATTGCAACTCTGTCGATAAATTATCTAACATTTCATTACTAATTTTATTCTATCTCGAAGTTGATATATCAGGAAGTAAAAATCTTCTATATATCAATACGCTTGTTCATAAATCATCCGTCCGTTATCATCCTGCAACACCTTCTGGTTAAAAATGAGACCGTCCAAATTGTTCAAGATGCAATGCAAAAATGTAATCGCAGATTTCATATTTGTCCCATTTCATTTCACCCAATTTTAAAAATGAAACGGTAATATTCGCATAGTTCCGTCCCGGCCTCCTGCCTCAAAAACCACAAGCCGGTGGCTGCTGAAAAAAAAACACCAGCTACGGTTGAAGTCCGTAGCCGAAGCGGTGTCACTTGAAAAAAACAACCATTTTGGGTGTTTTTCCCGAAACCCTAACCCTAACTCTTAACTTTAAACCCCCTTAGTTAAAATTAACAGTTTTAGTTACAATTAACAGTTTTATTACAAAATTTGTGGGTTCTGTTTTTTCCGGATCACCCTGTATACAGGGTGACCCAGAAAAAACAGAACCCAAATTATTTATTTATTTTCCCATTAAACTAACCCTAAAACCCCAACCCCAACCCCAACCCTAACCCTAATCCTAGTTTTTTTTTTCAAGTGACACCGCTTCGGCTACGGACTTCAATTGTAGCTGGTTTGTTTTTTCAGCAGCCAACGGCTAGCGATTTTTGAGGCCGGAGGCCGGGGCGGAACTCTGCAAATATACCCAATGAAACATTCCAAATGGTCTTGCACGTTAGCCACCACATCACTAGGACTCCCTTGTATTTGTTTGTGAAATTCTCATTGTGAAAACTTGGAAATAAATTGAATGCAAAGAATTTATCTACACATATAGAGATGAATATTCCTTATGGTCAAAATATTTTCCAGATTTTTGAGGTCAACCATCATTTTAATTACAGATTTTCTAGGCAATATCTCTTAAATTTGAAGGGGTTCCCTAAGATATTCCCTCTACATTTCTCAACGAAATTTAAGTACTAATCTAAGCCAAGTAAATAAGGATATGAAAATTAGTAGTTCCTCAAAGATTGTGAAAATTCACAAGACTATCTTTATAGGTAAAACTGACGAATTCCATTTTAAAATCGCAACCATCCCATTCCCGTCGTCCACTTTGTTTGTTTGTTTCTTTCTTTTTTGGATTTTACGGCATGTTAAACTTTGTTGTGCTATTTTATGCCGAAGACGTTTGTTTTATTCATTCTTAGTGTGTATCGAAAATTCTTTTTTTAAAACACATTTTTGTTCACTCATTTTCGTCTATTTAACCTAGAGATGGGACCCTAACAGGTACTACCACTCAGGATCAGGTTGGACCTGTGAATAATGGTGATGAATGGGTACTACGCATTCTCCAGAGCCCCGGAAAATGGTTGGAACATACCATAAAGGCAATAGGGTTTGGGTGATTATATAGGTGATAGGGCTTGTGACCAACCGATTGATCGGTGTGGGCGTCTCCGACCATCTGTCTAGCCTAAGTGGAGTGTTGCATGTTATGGTCTGCTCAGCCACCAGGTTTCTATCCTTAAGCATCACGAGTCGCCACCCACAACCAACAGGCGGCCCCATTGGGGGGTGGGTCTTACCTACACTCCCCAGAGCTCCAGAATTTGAACTTCACCATTAGATGCAGTTTAACGTCAAACCCAGGACACAAATACCCTCAGCCACCGCCTTATAGCACATATATGATTAAAAGGGTTAAGTATTTGCCATAAGGGACAACTATAGAGATGTTAGGTCTCTACGTCACCAGACAATTGATCAGCGGAGGCCTTTCGACCGTCCGTCTAGCCTACGTAAGGGTTAAAGTGGAGTGTTACATGTAATGAACTGCTCATCCACCGGGGTCTCGTCCTTAAGAATCACGTGTCGCCACCCACTGCCAACAGGTGGCCCCAATTTTACAGACACAGCCTAGAAGACAGCCCTCGCCCACTGATTTCTTAATTAGGTTTTTAATATGCATTAATAATCCAGCCTAAAAGAAAATGTTAAATTCTCAAGCTGAATAAATAAAGTTTTAAAATAACACGCGTCTGTGTGGTCGTGCAAAAAAACAACGAATTGTATTAGGAAAACTATTATATATCTCGTGTTCACGAAACTTGTAACAGAAAACCCGATGATTTATTTTACGAGTAAAATAACATCGGGATTTGATAACAATGACACATTAAGTTGATGACAAGAAATGCCTTTTTTTTACCCATTCTTTATTTAAATTGCTTTTTAAAGACAAAGTCGTCTTTGAAAATCGGTGGATCAATTTTTTTTTTTAAAAGAACAGAAAAGCAGACAAACATACAAACAAACAAACACGCAATCGAACAAACAGAGGAATTGTACCTTTGTAACTCCCATCTCGTTGATACGGGAAAAAGTAATCAGTATATTCAATGTTTGATAAATAAAAGTCTACTATCAAACATGGAAACAAAAATCAAATATATATATATATATATATATATATATATATATATATATATATATATATATATGAGGAGAGAGGATTGGAATGAATCCGACAGAATGTGGTAGAAATATGAGGAATGAAAGAACAAAACTCAGACAAAATGTGTAGTATATTTCGCTGGAGAATGGAACTCGGCTTCGTCAGCTTTTATTGAATTACCACCTTAGCCACGTACCCACTTTCCCATTCTGTAAAACACTTGTAAGATCCTGGTAATTCAATAAATGCTGACGAAGCCGAGTTCAATTCTCCAGCGAAATATACTATACATTTTGTATGAGTTTTGTTCTTTCATTCCTCATATTTCTACCACACATACAGACAGACAGACAGACAGACACACACACACACACACACGCACGCACGCACGCACGCACGCACACACACAGACACACACACACACATATATATATATATTATATATATATATATATATATATATATATATTATATATAGAAAAATCTGAATTCAAACCTGCAAAAATTTATTTTGTTCATACTATATATATATATATATGTATATATTATATATATATATATATATATATATATAGTATGAACAAAAAATGATAAGACAAACAAGAATATTTCTTATATGTTATTTATTTTCAACTAGTTTCGAC
>CM042139.1:20889557-20892057 GCA_023376005.1 Doryteuthis pealeii
ATATATATATATATATATATGTGTGTGTGTGTGTGTGTCAGTCAGACACACACACACACACACACACTCATATATATATATATATATATATATATGTGTGTGTGTGTGTGTGTATGTGCATGTGTGTGTGTGTGTGTGTGTGTTTGGGTGTGTGTGTCTGACTGACAGGCGGAAGAGGAGAGGCGGGTCGTATACACAGACTGCTTCGTAAAGTGCGCACGGCTGAATTAATATATAATTCATAATTATATATGTAAATGTTTCAACTTTTTAAGCATATCAATAATTATGCATTCAAGTCCAAATGGGTATGGTGCATGATGCAATTCTTTAGAATTAACATCACACACACACACACACACACACACACACACACACACACACACACACACACACACACACACACACACACATATATATATATATATATATATATATATTGGTTTGATGATTGGTTTTGAAGGCTATCACAATGCAAGTGTAAAGAAAAAAGAAGGTAACTATGGTGTTGTTTGTTAACCTCAATTAACTTTAATCACAGGTTAACAAACAACACTATACTTACCTTATTTTTTCTTTACACATGCATTGTGATAGCCTTCAAAACCAACCAAAAAACAATATAAACACAATGCTTCAAGAAAATTATAAAACCCTTTCATATATATATATATATATATATTTGGGAATAAAAAGGCCTTAAATACCATGGGTATCGTAATAAAAAGGCCTTAAATACCATGGGTACCGCACCAAAGTATATATATAATATATATATATATATTTACCTGCTTTTTTGCACCCCTATGAATGCATATTTTATACCTATCTTTAACATAATTTATATATACCAGCTCATGATACTTATCCTAAGTTCACTGCGACCTTTTCACAAGGAGAGTGACAGGCCCACCTAGGCTCATGATGAGTTGGTACTGAGTTCCCCTTTCAAATGAAGAGATCAAAGTTTAGCCAATCATTCTTAATATATATATATATATACAGACCGTGAAGTGGTCTATCATTCGATGCCACTAGACCAGAGTCAGGTTTTTGCTGGGGTGGAACGCCAAACATACCGTCAACTTCCCACATAACCGCGCAGATCAGATTATCCAAGCTGAGCTACTCATGCGAACAGTTGGCGAGGACTGGTATCGAACCCGGAACCATGCGATTCTTAGGTGATATTGATTTCATCGTATACCGTTGCAAAACATTAATAATGATTATATACGATTTAGCTCAGTCAGTAGAGCGTTCGGCTAGAAACCACAAGGTTCTTAAGTCGATACCAGCCCTCGCCAACTCAGCTTTATGAGTAGCACAGGGATCTGTGCGGTAAAGTAAGGAGCTGATGGTAGGTGTGGCGCTCCACCTCAGACGCTAAAATAATCTCCTTGGTCTAGCGCTAGTGAAAAAGGGATAGACTCCCTCGCTGTCTGACTGATACCGACATTAGGCCGCTCCGACGACATTACTTTACTTTTATATATATATATATATATATATATATATATATATATATATATATATATATATATATATATATATATTATAAGATTTACTTTTATAGAATATGATTTCCTTATGGTGAGACGTATCCTGGCAATGATATATTATATATATATATATATATATATATATATATATATATATGTTATTTTTTTCTTTATTTTTCTTTCACGATCAAAGTCATGCAGAATTTCGAACGATTACCGGGATTGATTTCAGATGAGTTACGTCACACAATATGGAAAGAAAAATAACGGCTAAACAACACCAAATCCTTTCACTTCATTCATTTTTTCTCTCATATACAGTATGTCAATTTTCTCCAGATAGTCTCTATTCCCTATACCTTGAAAAAGGGTGAATGTTCAACCGAAATATCGGAATAAATCGAACCAGGGACAGAACAACAGTGGAATATTAAAATTCTGTTTTGTATTCTGTTTTTTTTTTGTTGTTTTTTTTTTGTTTGTTTTTTTGTTTTTTTGTTCTCTTTTTCCAATGCTTCAAAATATCAAAAAACGTTCTCACTAACAAATTGTGTACATAACATGCATATATATATATATATATATATATATATACATATATATATATATATATATATATATATATATATCATACATATATATTCATATATATATATTCATATATATATATATATATATATATATATATATATATATATAATGATTATAATGATATACCATTGCAAATGATTATACCCCTCACACCCACACAAACATTCACACACACACACACACACACACACACACACACACACATATATATATATATATATATATATATATATATAAATCATTGGTTACCATTGTAAGTGTATGTATGTATGTATGCAAAAACAGCATTTGCATTTGCAGTAGTAGCCGGTTCTAAAATGTTCCCTCGTGCCGGTTGAAAAATCGTTGCACAGTTATTTTCACATTCATGTTGACGCATGCGTACACACACACACACACACACACAC
>CM042139.1:20902057-20909069 GCA_023376005.1 Doryteuthis pealeii
CCTGGGTGCTAAACAAGAAGCAATAAATCAAAAGAGGCGGAGTCTTTTGAGTTTGCCTTATAAATTTCCCGCCTCTAGCGTTGGGCGGAAGTGGTTTCCATGTTACAATCTCTAAGGACATACTAAAAGAAATAAAATTTCATCTGTACTCGATGATATAGGCAGCATTTCGCCAGGCATACACCGTAAATGTTCGCGAAAGTTAAGCAGCTCACGAATCGAATACTGTACAAACTGTTGTTACTCTTTGTGAGAAATAATCTTTGTGGTTTAGATATGACTCTTGGGACAAGTTTGTAAGAAACGAAATAAATTAAGAAATGGCCGTATATATATATATATATATATATATATTTGGGAATAAAAAGGCCTTAAATACCATGGGTATCGTGATTATGGACCATTTCCACTCGAGAGCATGCTCAAGAGCTTCTTCAGATCACTGATATATTTTATTTTATTTAGACAGGCACATGGCCAAACTCTTTTTATATTCATACATTTCCCCCCTCATTTAGGGGTGGTCATATTGCATTCTTTCTATTCAAGTGTCTTTTTTATTGGTGGAAATTTTTTTTTTTTTTTTTTTTTTTTTTTTTTCTTTGGTTGGTTGTGTTTTATTTCCTTTGTCTGCTATTCTCTTTGGTAAATTCCTAATTTTATTTTGACTGACCAACAGGATTTTAATTTATGGTCGAGATGTCGTTTCGCTCTAATTGGGTCAAGTGGAAAGCAGGGAAGGTATGTCTTTTTCCTCAGCGGGTGGGGGTATCTGAGTTTATTTTATTAAGTTTATTAGCCTTTCATCTTTCTAGTGTGTATCATTTCTTAAAGCAGGTTTTTTTGTATTTTGCTATTTATATTCTTACTCATTATTTATATTTTATGTTCATATATGAACCTCTTTCATTCTGTTATTTCGATTTTCCTCTTTACATCTATTTATTTATTTTAATTTATTTTAATTTATTGTTTAATTTTCTCCTTTAGTACTATCCTTATCTACGATGCTTTTATAAAGGGTCTATTTTGGTTTATTTATTTATTCATATATTTCTTTATTTATTTAGAGGGGCTTTATTTAAGTAAAGTTATAGTTATAGATTTTTTATTTTATTTATTAATTTATTTATTTTTTATTTTTTATTCATTTATTTTTATTTATTTATTTTTTTCCTTAGGTCGAGAAGGGTTCTAGCATCTTTGTCTTATTAATCCTATATTTTAAAATATTTTAATTTGTTATAGTGTTTGTATTTTTTTTTTTTTTTTTTTTTTTTTTTTCTCTTTAGGGTTTCATTTATGTAACAGTATATTTATAAAATTCACTTACTTTTTGTCTTTTCTTTTTTCTCTTTTTCTCTTTTTCCTATCGGGAAAATTCTAGCGTACTTCCAAGTGTATTTTTGTCTTATTCATCTCATATTTTAAATTTTAAATTTTAAATTTGTTTTTGTGTCTGCATTTCGTTATTATTTCTTCTCGCTGGTTTAGAAGTTTGTCTCTATCTTTAAATTTTATGATTTGTATTTTTTCCTCCAGACATAGGTTGCACCTTCCATTCCAACTTCTCGGTGTTGCTGATTTTTTAATAAGTTTCCACGTAATTTGTGGGTTTAGTCCCTTTTCCTTTAGTCTCCAGAATGTTTTTGATAATGCAGTCTGGTTCCTTTGGGACTCTTGAGTGAATGAGTGCCTATGGTTGTATAGTCTTTGCTTCCAGTTTCCCGCGGATATTCCGATATATATTTTTTGTCTGTTTCGTTTTCCTTTGGGAAAATGGTCGCTTGGTAGACCACATTCTCGGAATTACATTCCCCTCCAACTGGGCAGTTGTTTTTGGCCCTGCAGTTGCATTTTTTGTTGTTGTTTGTTTCTTTGCATTTCTGGTGTTTTTCTAGTGTGTTTATGTTGTGGTTGTTCATAATTTTTGCGATGTTGTTAGTGCAGGAATAGCTAATTTTTAGTGTTTTTCTATTGAATATCTTACTTAGGGGATTGTTCTGGTTGAAGTGCTTGTCTATCATTTTTAGGAAGTATTTTCCTATGTTTATATTCGTTAGCTTGCAGAATGGAGGGTTGAACCATATGATCTTCCTCCTTCTACATTTGTTGCTTAACTTTTTTCCTTCGTTGTCTCCTACTTTCATGTCCATATTTTCGTAGTCGTTTTTCCCTCTTTTTTTTGTGGGGTCCTTAGTGTGGTTCCTTTCTATCTTGCCTATTTTCTTATGTTGTTCATTGTTTTTAGTGGAATGGAGGAGTACTCATTAAAGAACATCCCATATCCGACACCACATGAATTCTCTTTATCACTCATGGAGAAAATAGTGGAATTCATAAAAAGAATGAGATGGAAAACTCTATTCTACATGGAACCCCACGAAGGAACAAACAAATCCGGGAAAGAAACTTACAACCTCAAATCCCAGAGAACACCCCCAAGCAACAAATGGCTCGACCCCTTCGAAGCAGACATGATAAAACTAATAAGGAAAACAAGATTCAAAAAACACCACGACCAATTCCAAGCAAAAATAAGGAAGGACATTACAAATATTAGGAACTCTAGCCACATATGGGTAAAAGCAGACAAATCTAAAAACATATATAAGACCAGCCCATCACAATACTACAACATCTTAAACAACAAAATCACAGACACCTACAGGATGGACAACTCGGAGACGGAAACCCTGATCAACAACGACACGGCTAGATTCGCCCATAAATTAGAGATAGAGGAAAAAATAGGAAAAATAAACCTGAAAAACGCCTATATACTTCTAAAAGACCACAAGGCAAATTTCCTAAACAAACACCAAGCAAGACTAATCAACCCCACAAAAACAGAATTAGGGAAAATATCTAAGATAATAATCCAAAAGATCATAACGGAAGTACAAAGAAAAGCCTACCAAAACCTATGGAAAAACTCCTTCGAAGCCATCGAATGGTTCAAAAAGATCAAACAAAAAAACAAAGCCACATTCATCCAGTTTGACATAGTCGAATTCTACCCATCAATATCTAAAGAAATAGTAACTAACAGCCTAAACTTCGCTAAAAGATACACAGAAATCACCGAAGAACAAACAGAGATAATTATGGCATGTAGAAAAACCATACTGAAGAATAACAACTCCACCTGGATAAAAAGTGGAATAGAAAACTTCGATGTCCCAATGGGAGCCTATGATTCTGCACAAATAGCAGATCTAGTGGGACTATTCATCCTAGACACGATTAGCAGAATTATAGATAGTAAAGAAGTAGGCCTATACAGGGACGACGGAATCCTATATATCCCGGAAAGCAACGGCCCCAAGGTATCAAAAATAGAAAAGAAATTAACAAGAGCCTTAAAATTCCTAGGATTCAAAATCGAAATATCATCCAACATTAAGATAGTTAATTTCCTCGACATAACATTCAACCTCAAGGATAACACATTCAAACCATTCTATAAGGATAACCAGACACCGACTTATATAAACGTCAAATCAAATCACCCCAACTCGATCATCAAACAAATACCAAATGCAATAAACGAAAGAATTAGGAAGCTCTCCAGTAATGAAAAAATATTCATAGAAAACAGCAAGACATACAATGAAGCTCTAGAAAAAAGTGGATTCAAACATAAGCTCTCATACCAGGCAAACACTAAAAACAATGAACAACATAAGAAAATAGGCAAGATAGAAAGGAACCACACTAAGGACCCCACAAAAAAAAGAGGGAAAAACGACTACGAAAATATGGACATGAAAGTAGGAGACAACGAAGGAAAAAAGTTAAGCAACAAATGTAGAAGGAGGAAGATCATATGGTTCAACCCTCCATTCTGCAAGCTAACGAATATAAACATAGGAAAATACTTCCTAAAAATGATAGACAAGCACTTCAACCAGAACAATCCCCTAAGTAAGATATTCAATAGAAAAACACTAAAAATTAGCTATTCCTGCACTAACAACATCGCAAAAATTATGAACAACCACAACATAAACACACTAGAAAAACACCAGAAATGCAAAGAAACAAACAACAACAAAAAATGCAACTGCAGGGCCAAAAACAACTGCCCAGTTGGAGGGGAATGTAATTCCGAGAATGTGGTCTACCAAGCGACCATTTTCCCAAAGGAAAACGAAACAGACAAAAAAATATATATCGGAATATCCGCGGGAAACTGGAAGCAAAGACTATACAACCATAGGCACTCATTCACTCAAGAGTCCCAAAGGAACCAGACTGCATTATCAAAAACATTCTGGAGACTAAAGGAAAAGGGACTAAACCCACAAATTACGTGGAAACTTATTAAAAAATCAGCAACACCGAGAAGTTGGAATGGAAGGTGCAACCTATGTCTGGAGGAAAAAATACAAATCATAAAATTTAAAGATAGAGACAAACTTCTAAACCAGCGAGAAGAAATAATAACGAAATGCAGACACAAAAACAAATTTAAAATTTAAAATTTAAAATATGAGATGAATAAGACAAAAATACACTTGGAAGTACCGCTAGGACTTTTCCCGATAGGAAAAAGAGAAAAAGAGAAAAAAAGAAAAGACAAAAAGTAAGTGAATTTTATAAATATACTGTTACATAAATGAAGCCCCTAAAGAAAAAAAAAAAAAAAAAAAAAAAAAAAAAAAAAAAAAAAAAAATACAAACACTATAACAAATTAAAATATTTTAAAATATAGGATTAATAAGACAAAGATGCTAGAACCCTTCTCGACCTAAGGAAAAAAATAAATAAATAAAAATAAATGAATAAAAAATAAAAAATAAATAAATTAATAAATAAAATAAAAAATCTATAACTATAACTTTACTTAAATAAAGCCCCTCTAAATAAATAAAGAAATATATGAATAAATAAATAAACCAAAATAGACCCTTTATAAAAGCATCGTAGATAAGGATAGTACTAAAGGAGAAAATTAAACAATAAATTAAAATAAATTAAAATAAATAAATAGATGTAAAGAGGAAAATCGAAATAACAGAATGAAAGAGGTTCATATATGAACATAAAATATAAATAATGAGTAAGAATATAAATAGCAAAATACAAAAAACCTGCTTTAAGAAATGATACACACTAGAAAGATGAAAGGCTAATAAACTTAATAAAATAAACTCAGATACCCCCACCGCTGAGGAAAAAGACATACCTTCCCTGCTTTCCACTTGACCCAATTAGAGCGAAACGACATCTCGACCATAAATTAAAATCCTGTTGGTCAGTCAAAATAAAATTAGGAATTTACCAAAGAGAATAGCAGACAAAGGAAATAAAACACAACCAACCAAAGGAAAAAAAAAAAAAAAAAAAAAAAAAAAAAAAAAAATTTCCACCAATAAAAAAGACACTTGAATAGAAAGAATGCAATATGACCACCCCTAAATGAGGGGGGAAATGTATGAATATAAAAAGAGTTTGGCCATGTGCCTGTCTAAATAAAATATATCAGTGATCTGAAGAAGCTCTTGAGCATGCTCTCGAGTGGAAATGGTCCATAATCACGATACCCATGGTATTTAAGGCCTTTTTATTCCCAAATAACTTTGCTCTGTTTACAATAATTAAACATTGAGCTCTCACACGGAACCTGAACTCTACAACAAACTACGGGTAGAGAATTAGGACCCACCTAGAATCACCTTGTACCAAGAAACTTGGTACCACACCAAAGTATATATATATATATATATATATATATATATACTAGCAAATATATGCACCCTCCGGGTGCAAGTATTTAAGTTTTGATATAATAAAATATCATATTAAATTAGAAAGACTAATAAAACTGAATAAGAATGCAGATAAAAAGATCTGCAACAGAGGGGGTATAATCGAAAATAGAACAACTTTGAAACTAACTATTCCATCATTTTCCATTACTCGCCTCGTTCATTGGTAAATTTTCCTAATTTAACTATTTAGTTAAAATAGGAAGTAAAGGATAATATTACAGTTAAATTTTTTTAAGATTTATCCACGAGATTTTTGTTATATTTCTTAAGAATAAAAACCAAACAATTAGAAATCAATAATACCAAGCACATATTTATTAAAATAAAATTTTAAATATCAATATGCAAAAGCCTTCTCGTTCAAACTGTAAAACCGCATTTTGTTGTATATATAAATACAATTGCATGTTATTAGTACGTAGATATGTCAACAGTATTGATTATGTAAAACAATTTTTATTAATAACTGAAGGTTTAAAAAATGAAATCATGGAGAATTTGACGTAAATAATTAAGGAAATTGTGACTTGAGTATAAATATAGTTTCGTTACAGACAGAAAAACACACAATCTCCATTATAATAATAATAATAATAAATATATATATATATATATAATATATTAAGAATTTGAAAAACAAGTGTTCCAAAAATAAGATCAATTTATTTATCGACGTTTAAGCGTTTCGTTTCATTTAAACCTTCATCAGGATGTATTATGGGTGAAGAATTGATGGATGTTTATTGATGACAGGAGATAAAAAATCTTTAGAAAAATGTTTTATCTCCTGTCATCTATAAAACATCCATCAATTTCATCACCCCATAATACATCCTGACGAAGGTTAATGAAACCGAAACGTAAAACGTCGATAAATAAATTCATCTTATTTTGGAACACTTGTTTTTTCAAATTCTTAATATTGTCGGATTTATTTCCATATTTACTCCCCCATATATATATATATATATATATATATATATATATATTATATATGGGAGTAAATATGGAATAAATCCGACAATATTAAGAAAATTTGAAAAAACAAGTGTTCCGAAAATAGGATGATTTATAATATATATATATATAATTCCTTTGAGTTTTCCCATCAGTGTTAGCTGATGGTCTTTCACTGGAGTCTGAGTGACAGCAAGTCTCTCAGGTCTCCAGGACTCTTCTGAGTATTCTGGCAGATTCCAGCAGTGCAGAACTGAACATACCATATCCTGCCCGG
>CM042139.1:20909169-20921669 GCA_023376005.1 Doryteuthis pealeii
GAATTTTTACTTATGTTAACTTTTCTAGTTTAAACTTAGGGAAATAAAGACACTAAATACACTTATTTTGATCGTTGTTATAATTCACGGTTGGATTTCATTTTAAGATTCATTGGAGAGATTTTTTTGCTTATTTTTATCTCATTAATGAAAACCAAAACGTATTGGGAAAGTTAATAATAATAAGTCAATATTGCTCAATTAATCACATTTTTATATCAATATAGCAAATTAGCTTACCGCGTTCACACTGACAAAGCTATTTTTTTTTGTATTATACATATAAAATACAATACATGTTATTCTCATAAGTAGATTATGGAAGCGGACACTCATTTTATAGGAAAAGGTGAAGCAATTTTTATTAATAATTGAGGTTTAAAATATAAAATTAAAATCATGCAGATGTGATGTTTAAATAACTATGTTGCATGTGTTGATCGATTAGTAATATAGTCTTTACGAGTGATTTAGCAGACCGAAAAAATTACAATTTTCCATTATAATATAGATATATAATATATATATTATTTGATAGTATATATTTAACTTTCGATAATTTTGAATCATATTACACGACAGACAACTCGGCAAAGACCATTTGCGACATCGGAGGCACTGACAGCTGTTTTCGACCTCCTTTGGTCTCATTCAGCAGTGGCATACACATCTCCGCCACTAGAGATTGACCGTGGCCACAAGCGTGAGAGCAGGGACTTAAAACACTGGCCACCAGCCGCATGCACAAAACGGAGAATAGGGGCAAATCATCCAGTCACTATATATAATATATAAATACTATTATATACTTTACGTAATATAATTTTATATAATTATAGCAAAACTTTAATTCATCAAAAATTTAATAATTATTTCAGCTACTTACCTTCAATCTGATTTCATAATAGACAAGAATTACATAGAAATATCTGTCTTCTTTCAGTGTTTGGTGTTGTAAGGAGTGAAAGAAACATTTATCTTTCATAAGACAGTTAACTGCTTAATCCTAATAAGTCAATCCACTTGTAAGTCTTAGCAATTTTAAATAAGTGCCACACTCGCGATGATTGGTCAGAAGAAGCAAGAACCAGCCAGGATCACAATTTTTAATAAAATTGTTTTATGTTACTAGTATAAGTGTAACTTCTTTTTGTGTTTGTTATTTTTATTACGTATATTTTATAGATGTAGTTAAGTGCGAATTACATGTATGTCCGGCCAGGAAATTACAGAAATAAAATGCAAATATACGACTTGCACTGTTAAATTTAAAACAGAATTAAGGTAGTCTAGGCTTTTATGGCAAAATTTAGAGATTTTTTTAATATTGCAAAGATATTTAAACATTAAAATTTTACTTTAAAATGTCCGGAATACAATCAATTGGAAAGCGTGAAACAATCATTTTTTTTCAGGCGATTAACATAAGGTTAGATTAAACGAGGGCTACTATACCTTTTCTCCATCATGTTTTTTTCACATATCTTTTGGATCATTTCCCATTTTCTCGTAAGCAGCATATACACACAATACAACATATATATAACTTTATATTATATATATATATATATATATATATATTATGAGAAAGTAAGGCCAAACTATACAACACACAAACGTGTTTGATATGCGCTTTTTTTGCCAACAATCCTGGGGAGAATGTGCATACATTAAAGTCCGCAACCTACTTTTTGAAAATTAATTAATTAATATTAATGAATTAGGCAGGCTTACCTATCCAATGTAAGGGCTAAGAACAATCGAGAAAATCAATCTCTGGGGTCTTGAGAGGTTCGATAGTGTCACGCAGACAAGCACGTTTTTACCTGTCTGTTAGTCTGCTGATGAGGATGGCACTAGGATTCAAGAGGTCTTGAAAATGTTTAACTACAGAATTGATTTTTAGTCGGATTTGTTTAGCCTTACCATTTGGATAGGTTACGCAGCTAATTCTTTATGTGATTATTAATTAATTAATTTTCAAAATTAGGTGCAAATTCATTCTCTAGGCACATAAATATCTTCCGCATAGGGATTGTTACGGCTTATTTAAAAAAAGCATATTTCAAAACCGTTATGTTTATTGTTTGTTTACTTCTAATATATATATACACTTTTATATATTATATTACTTATCTAACCTCAACATAGATTTCCAAATCTAAACCAAACATAACTATGGGTCTTCCTAGACTATCCACTCACATTTCAAACCTCATACGTTTGAAAATTTCGATTTCTGGGAGATTTTGTCTATTTATTACATATATATGATTATATAATAGTATGTTATATTTAATATATAATAGTAGATAGATAGAGTAGATATGACAGTACATTAAGATTTGATAGATAGATAGATTGATAGATATGGACAGACTTAGAGAGATAGATGGATATAATGAAATACTTAGATATTATGATTGATAGATAGATAGATATGAACAGTTTTTAGATTGATATATAGATATGAACAGACTGAAATAGATAAATAGATAGATATGAACAGAAGAGCTTTTGAGGTCAATTTATAACAATATTTCAAAATTGACTGAGATTCCAGGGCATGAAGTTTCTATAAGGTACAAAAATGGGGCACTTTGGATATATTTAATTCATGATTTCCATTTATGACAAAATTTTGGAAAGCATGCATTTAGTTGCATCTTTTTGACCAAGCCAATTGTTTCTAATGCATTTTAATATATATGGACTGAGTCAAATAGAAAGAAAAGAGGCCGAGACTTAACAAATGGGTGTGATATACAATCGAAAGCTTTGGTGGATTGCAAAGTAAGATATAGCCTTTTTATTTATTGCATTATTATTGTTATGATTGATAATACTTGAAAAGCCTATCTCCTCTAAACCAATTATAATACGTTTTAACAATATTAAATACATTTTCAGCTTTAAGACATTTAGTTGGCATAAATGCACAACATCCTTATATGGTGAGAATACACTGCTAAGCATAAAAGCAAATGCACTTGTTGCAGCTTCATTTCTATTGTCAGATAAGCCAACAATATTACCACCCTTATAATCAAAAATAAGGTTTTAGGTGAATTTCATCAACAAGTAAAGATACTGTAGTGTCTTTCTGTACAAGTAACTTGAATTTGTTTTTATATACATGAGAAAATTGTTATCATGTTGCTCAATTAAAGGATTCATATTTGTTGATAATGTTACTCTTTTAATTGTCGAAACCTAGGTAAAATTATATTTTTGCTATCTCTTAATAATCTATACCCTTTAGGAGAGCAGTTGTATAATAATGAAGAAAATATCATCATTTCTTTTGAATAATCAAACTTATTCTGTGTCATTAATTTTAGCTGCTCATATATAAATTTTATTGAATTAAAATATTTGCTTGATTCATCTTGTATCAATATAAAAAATGACATGATTAATTTTAGTATAAAAATTATACTGGGGGATTAGCTTGCTGTTGTTCTGTGTCCATTTTCTTCATGTTTTCTATTAGAATCTCTAGATCATTTTGATAATTCATATGCTTTGGAATTTTATAATCTCCTATCATATCCATTTTCATATCCCTACAAAATACATGAACTGCAAAATTAGACTCGATTAAAAGAGACAAATTTATTTTTGGATATGGGTTTTATGATACTGCATATGATAACTGTTTCTTGCTGCCTAATAACATTCCAGTAATCTCTATCAAGAAAATTTAATTTTCCTACCAGATCATTAATATCATAAAATTTGTTTTGTTTTGTATATGCCAACGCATCCTTAACACTTTCATTTAAAGCACTTTTAAGTGCAGAATTGTCCAGTCGAATTCTTCTAGAATCTGGTGACTCTCTAGAGGTGATTGATGATGATAGATATGAGGGACAATTTGGGAGAATTCTAGGAATTGCGCCATTCACAAAGAGATTTTTTTAAAGTTTAACTTCAATTGCTGCCCCTGTTTTTTCATCAAATGCTGATGCTTCTCTTCTTATGTCCTCTGGTCGAAAATGTAGTTCACATACCTAAAAAATATTGTAAAAATCAAACCTATTTTAAAATCCTTGTAAAATCTTAAAAGTTTGTCAGCAAAAAAATCTACAATATGAGCATTTTTCTTATATATTCTAGGAAAAATGAGAGTGTTCTGATATCTTTAAGGAACATAATTTACCAATTCAACAAAAAATTATTAGTGACAAATTATGTACAAATAAAGAGAGAATTTTTAACATTTATATATTTTTTGAATTAGAATAATGAATAATTATTTTTGGATAAAATGATTTTGAAAATTTTTGATAGATTTTAATCCTTTTTAATCCTTTTTAATCTTAATCCTTTAATTTTAATCCTAAATTTCAATTGAATTACAATTGTGAATTACAAAGACATGAGATTAATTTAATTACTATTAGAATATTTATTTATTATCAATAATTTTGTTATTTATTATTATTATTATTATTATTATATATTTTTTTTACTCTTTTGATTTTTCACATCAGCATTAGCTGATGGTCTTTCACTGGAGTCTGAGTGACAGCAAGTCTCCTCAGATCTCCAGGACTCTTCTGAGTATTCTGGCAGATTGCAGCAGTTCAGTGTTTGAATGGTTTCAATACTTCTCTGATTTCCAAACTTCCAAACCTTCATTATTAGAATCATTATTATTATTATTATTATTATTATTATTATTAGAATCAGTATTTTTATGATTAATAATTTAAATAACAATGATAAATAATAACTTCAGGGAAATACCATCAGCTGGTGTGAAAAACTAATAATAATAATGATAGCAATAATTATAATGATTGATACCATCCAGAACACTGTACTGCTGCAATCTGCCAGAATACTCAGAAGAGTCCTGGAGACCTGAGGAGACTTACTGTTACTCAGACTCCAGTGAAAGACATCAGCTAACACTGATGTGAAAACTCAAAAGGAGTAAATAATGATAACAAAGGCTAAATTTGCAAATTGTCCTCAAAATTAAAACGGAAAATTTTGACGACGATTTGCAACACATTAAACTAAATTTTGAAATTAAAATTAATCTTAAAAATACGATTCAAAATACTTGACTTTTTTTTTGGTAAGTAATTGTTTTATTTCATCAAATAAAAATTCATTTTTTTTTTTATTTATTTACTTATTTTATCTATTTTTTTCCTACTTGGCTTTTTTTTTTTTTGGTGGGGGTGATAAGTCAGGTTAGTTAATTTCATTTATGTAACGAATCTTGAAATATTTTCTAAACTGCACATGAATATTTTAGTTTAGAAGATATTTCAAAATTTACCCCCACAAAAAGGTCAAGTATTTTGAGTCGGATTTTTAAACTTAATTTTAATTTCAAAATTTAGTTTGATGTGTTTGCAAAATCGTCGTCAAAATTTTTCAGTTTAAATTTTGAGGACGATTTTCAATAAATAATAATAATAGTTCAATAATAATAATGATAACGATAATAATGATAATATCAATAATAATAATAATAATATCCTTTTTTATTTTGAATAATTTATATCAAAGTAATTTGGGATTATTAGACATTAGACAAATATTTACTTTCTCGCATTTAAGAGTAAACAAAATAGTCAATTTAATTTAATAGACTCATTTATTTATGAATAAAACTATTCAAAAATATTTGTTAGGATTATCAGAATTATTTCTTTTATGTTTATAAAAATATCCCTTTACGAATTTAATGAATTAATATCGAGAATTTTTTAGAGTTTATTTTCTAAAATATGAGTTTTTACAAAACTTTTTACTTTACGCTCTTATGTGAAAAAATTTGTTAACTTAAGACAGAGCTTTTTAATGTCTTAAACTTGATTTTGTGATTACAAAGACTTTAAAATACTTCAATTATTGAAGTTTAATTAAATTTATTTAGTTTTAATACAAAAAATTACTCACTTTGGAATTCTTTGTAGGTAAAAATTTTCTCGTCTGATAGCGTAAATCCATTTGTCGCACAAAATTTTATCATGAGGGAAAGAAAAACACTAACTTTTGGTCCATTTCTATAGTTTCCATTACAAAAAGGCACAACACACTTAAAAAGGCATTTTTGTTTTATAAATTAAAATAAAATAAAATTAATTGACTGAATAATTACAAGAAAAAGTCGTTGACTATTTGCAAAAAACTTCGAGGTGTTAGACGCGTGTGGTCTCGGTTTGGGTGAAAACAAAATTGGGACTAGATATGATGATATCACAGTGACGTCAGACTCGATCCATCTGGCCTTAATCTTTTTCGTAGGCCTCGCCTAAAGTCGGTATCAGCCAGATAGTGAGGTAGTCTATCCACTTTTCAGTAGCGCCAGACTAGGGAGATTGTTTTTTTTTTGTTGTTTTTTTGTCGTCTGGGGTGGAGCACCACACCTACCATCATCTCCTCACTTTATCTCACAGATCCCAAGATATGACCGGTATCGAGCCTGGAACCTTGTGGTTCCTAGCCGGACGCTATATATATATATATATATATATATATATATATATATATTCAAACAAATTTCATTGAACAAAACAAAATCCTTATTATGTTCAAGTTTTTTAATTCTTTTTAAGCTTCCTAATAATTCTTTTGATCTTACAATCTTGAAAATCATTAATGATTTCCCTAAAGAGCCATTTTTGGACGACCGTGTACTTTCGGTTCTTATCCGAACCATTATCAAGGTAGAGTATGTGTGTAGTTCCATACTAAAACTTCTTAAGTAATGTTAAGTAATGTTATTGGCATTTCACTCTCGGATGACTATAATATAGTTTTTGTGCCCCTGAAGTTACTGTGCCTCCTGTGACCGTGAATTCCAATGTTTGAAAAACATTCTCGACCACAGATGTCGCATTTGAAGGCTGTCCCTGAAGATATTGATGTGCCGGTGCTTTGTTGTCGCTGCTTTCTTCTGGACCTCTTAGCTTCATGATGTTGCGTCAGGGTGACTTCTGACATGAACAGTCCTCTACGGAGAGCCTGTCGCTACTGAGGGCGGTCCTGAACCAAATTTCCCCAGCTAGAAGGAGTAATGCCAAAGCACCTGATATCATTCTTGAAGACATCCTTGAAAAGCAGCTGGGGGCAACCAATGTGTCTCTTACCAGACGAAAGCTCTGCATAGAGGATGTCTTTCGGGATTCGTCCATCATCCATCCGACGTACATGACCCAACCATTAGAGACGACGCTGTCTCAGTAGAGAACACAAGCTGGGGAGTTGAGCTCTCTCTATAACTGCTGTGTTAGTGATCCTGTCCCCCCCCCAGGTGATGCCCAGTATACGTCTAAGGCAGCGAAGGTAGAAGCTATTTAGCCGCCGCTTTTGGTGGGAGTACAAGGTCCTTGTTTCACTTCCATACATGAGGGTGCTGATAACACATGGGATTCAAGGATGTCTGCAAAAATGATCTCAGGTGCTTTGGCATTGTCCCTTCCAGCTGGGATAATTTGGCTCAGGACCGTCCTCGGTGGCGGCAGAATCTCCGTAGAGGACTGTTTATGTCAGAAGTCACCCTGACTCAACACCATGGAGCTAAGGGGTCTAGAAGAAAGCAGCGGCAACAAAGCACCGGAACATCAACATCTTCAGGGACAGCCTTCAAATGCGACATCTGTGGTCGAGAATGTTTTTCAAACATTGGAATTCACGGTCACAGGAGGCGCTGTAACTTCAAGGGCACATAAAAGCTTTATCATAGTCTTCCGAGACTGAAATGCCAATACAAGTATATACTTGTACCTTTGTATGGATAGTGAGCTTGCTGTTGTCCCACACTCTCACAGTCACAGGAGGTGCTGTAACTTCAGGGGAACATAAAAACTTTATTATAGTCTTCCGAGACTGAAATGCCAATACAAGTATATACTTGTAACTTTGTATGGATAGTGAGCTTGCTGTTGTCCCACACTCTCACAGTCACAGGAGGTGCTATAACTTCAGGGGCACATAAAAACTTTATTATAGTCTTCCGAGACTGAAATACCAATACAAGTATACACTTGTACCTTTGTATGGATAGTGAGCTTGTTGTTGTCCCACACTCTCACAGTCACAGGAGGTGCTGTAACTTCAGGGGCACATAAAAACTTTATTATAGTCTTCCGAGACTGAAATGCCAATACAAGTATATACTTGTACCTTTGTGTAGATAGTGAGCTTGCTGTTGTCCCACACTCTCGCTGTGAGCTTCCCAAAAGTTGAGGCAGCTTTTCCGATCCGGCAACTGAGTTAATGTTAATGTAACTGTTAAAGGAATTGTTTTGTTTTTATCACCATGGTGACGCTAAGCATCAGTGTCAGTTTATCTTTTAAAATGTGTCTATTAAGCTAGGTAAACGTATTTAAAATAAACATTGTTCTATCTATTCATTCTGAGCATTTTAGAATATCAATTGCTTTATCTAATTTCAAAGTTAATTCTATTAATAGATGATTGTCTAAATTTTATGTACCTAGCTTCAAGGATTTTTTTTTATATTACTGTCAGTATGAAGCATTTTTGTATTATCTACTAAAATATTTCTATATGTTGTAGTAAGACAATCGTGCTTTTTTTTAATGTTGGCATATGGAGCTAGAATCTGATAGGTGTAGAGCAGTGGTTCCCAACCATTTTAGAACCATGCCCCACTTTTTTTTTATCACAAATTCCTTCATGTCCCCACCCGTTAATTGTTTAGTATGATATATCAATATCAGTTTTGAAGAAGTATAACATAAAAAATTGTATCTTTCAAATAAAACTAAAGGGTTTAACTTCAAATTTAATCATATAAAATCCATTTTATAATGTGTATAATTGCGGGAGAGGGCAACAGATGAAGAACTGCAAAGTTAAACAAGTCAGAAGCCACGCATATAGCTGGTGCCAGATGCACGATAACATTAGTGGGTGAACACTTGACTAGATTGCACAAGCCGTTGTGCTCAGCTAGGTTGTAATTACAATTTTACCCTATAAATTTATAATTCTTGCCCATATAGAGGAAAATAAAAAAAATGTTGATATTACTATATTTTTCATATTGCCCCCACCCTATTATTATTGAATCCCCCTCCCCAGTGGGGTGGAGGCCCCATATTGGAAATCACTGGTGTAGTGTAAGCCTCCTTGATAATTTTGTTGTGATGTAGCCAATATAACTCATCATTTTCATTGTCGGAGATGCATTCTTCCAATGGACAATTAATTGATATATATATATATATATATATATATATATATATATATATACTAGCAAATATATGCACCCTCCGGGTGCAAGTATTTAAGTTTTAATGTAATAAAATATTGCATTAAATTAGAAAGGCTAATGAAACTAAATAAGAATAAAAATAAAAAGATTTGAAACAGAGGGAGTATAATAAAAGATTTGAAACAGAGGGAGTATAATAAAAAATGGAACAACTGAAACTTACTCTTCCATCACTCTCGTCTTTCATTGTTATTTTTTCTAATTTAAGTATTTAGTTTAAAGAGGAAGTAAAGAATAAAATGACAGTTATTTTATCTTGGTAATGGATTTCATTTAAGATTCATTGAAGAGATTTTTGCTTATATTCATTAAAATAAAACCAAAGAATTAGAAATCAATAATACTAAGCACATATTTATTAAATTCGATTTTTTAATATTAATATGCAAATTAGCCTTCCCGTTTACATTGTAAAGCGCTATTTTGTTGTATATATAAATATAATTGCATGTTGTTAGTATGTAGACATAGTTAACAGTATTAATAATGTAAGACAATTTTATTAATAATTGAGGTTTAGATAAAAATAAAATCATGGAGAATGTGATGTCAATAACTAAGAGAATTGTGACTTGAGTAGGAATATAGTTTCGGTTACAGAGAGAAAAACCCACAATCTCCATTATAATAAGATATATATATATATATATATATGTGTGTGCAGAAAGTTTTGTAGAAAAAACAACAAGATGTTTAACGTTTTGCTGACAGAAATCTGTTTCAACCATATGCAGTCTTTATCAAAGCAACATTGTAAACGGGAAAACGGAATATTCTGGTACTGATCGAGAGCGTTCTGTGCCTCATGATTAATGATATATTTATTACGTTTTTCCGTTTACAATGTTGCTTTGATAAAGACCGCATACGGTCGAAACAAATTTCTGTCAGCAAAACTTTAAACATCTTGTTTTTTTCTACAAAGCTTTCTACACATATTGTCGGATTCATATCCATTTTACCTTTCATATATATACATATATATATATATAAATACTTATATGTCTATATACTTGAAGCACAGTGTAATAAAAAAAATGTCATCATTTCTTTAATTTGTCTCTTTTATGATCAAGTTTTATATCTGAATTTACCCAACCCCTCAACCTCGGGCAGGATGCGATACAAGGTCGATTTCTAAGCATGGTACTGCTGGTTTTAATTCAGAGTTCTCCTTCGTCTTGACCGGCTGCCGCCGTACTAGGGTTAAAGTGGACCTGGGAATAACGGCAATGAAGGAATACTCCACACTCACAGGAGCTTCAGAATTTGAGTCTCACTATCAGTTTAGTGTTATACCCACGAAACCCTATTTTCTGGTGTACGGAATACAGTCAGCGTATTCTAATGCAGGGGATACAGTATGGTATTGTGGTACAGCCTACATGTTATATGCGTCGACAACAGGGTGGATAGAAATCTCGGTACCATCGCCTGGACACGTCGGTTAGTCTTCAGTTTTGATAATTCTACTTTGATGGTACTTTGTTTTTTTCTCACCCGAATGCTTTCTGCCCTCTCCACACCGCCGGGCGTCCCATCGTGGTGTAATGGTTAGCAAGCTAGTTACGCAGATTTATTACTAGTGAATAGCGTTTTCGATTCCCGCTGAATGTACAGGGTCTCAAGTATGGGACATCCGTGTTGTATGGATTGGGTAACTATCTACTTTTCTGACCTCTCTCTGTCTCTCTCTCTCTCTGTGTCTCTCTCTGTCTCTTCCTGTCTCTCTCTCTCTCTCTCTCTCTCTCTCTCTCTCTCTCTCTCTCTCTGTGTGTCTCTCTCTCTCTCTCTCTCTCTCTCTAAATATATATATATATATATTGTATCACATCCTACCGTGATGAATGGGTTGGGAAAATATATACTCTGTCCCCAACTCTGTCTGTCTGTCTGTCTGTCTGTCTGTCTGTCTGTCTCTCTCTCTCTCTCTCTCTCACTTGTGTCACATCCTACCCGTGACAAACGTGTTGGGTAAATATCTACTCTTCTGGCCCCTACGCTCTGTCTGTCTGTCTCTCCCCCCTCTCTCTCTCTCTCTCTCTCTCTCTCTCTCTCTCTCTCTCTCTCTATCTATCTATCTATCTTGTGTCACATTCTAACCGTGATGAACGGATTGGGTAAATATATACTCTGTCTCCTACTCTGTCTGTCTGTCTGTCTGTCTCTCTCTCTCTCTTGTGTCACGTTCTACCCGTAGCGAACGATTGGGTAACTATCTACGCCGTTCCCTACTCTGTCTGTTTATCTCACTCTTTCTCTTGTCTCACATCCTTCCCGTAGCGAACGGGTTAGGTAACTATTTACGCTCTACTCTCGCTCGCTGTCTGCTTATCTGTATGTCTCTCTTTGTGTCTTTCTAAACTTTATATATATATATATATATATATATATATATATATATATATCAGAAAGATCAGAAGGATCGGTGGTGGTAATGATTCTTCTTCTTTTTCTTTCATACATATGCATATGTATATACATATATATACACACAAATATATAAATCAATACAAAATATTTCCACACACACACACACACATATATATATATATATATATATATATATATATATATATATATATATATCTTATTATAATGGAGATTGTGAGTTTGTCTGTCTGTAACCGAAACTAGATCACTACTCAAGTCACAATTCCCTTAGTTATTGACGTCATGAATTTATTTTTTATTTAAACCTTAATTATTGATAAAATTGGTATACCTTATTAATACTGTTGGATTATTCTACATACTAATAACATGCAAGTATATTTATATATTCAACAAAATAGCAGTTTACACTGTGAACGAGAAGGCTAATTTGCATATTAATATTTAAGAATTTGATTTTAATAAATACATGCTTAGTATTATTGATTTCTAATTGTTTGGTTTTCTCTTAACGAATCTGAGCAAAAATCCCGGGGATAAATCTTAAAAGAAATCCATAAACAAGACGAAAGAACTGTAATTTTATTAAATACTTCATAATCTAACTAAATAGGTAAATTAGGAAAAATGAAAGACGGGAGTGATGGAAAATGATGGAAGAGTTAGATTTAAAACTGTTCTATTTTTCGATTATACCCCCCCCCCCCAGTTTATCATTTTCTAAATAGTTTCTAATTTGATACAATATTCTATTACATCAAACCTAAATAATTGCACCCGAAGGGTACATATATTTGCTAGTATATATAAAATCTTTCACACAGACATCTAACAAGA
>CM042139.1:20926669-20946669 GCA_023376005.1 Doryteuthis pealeii
ATATATATATAGTGTGTGTGAGATGGTCACTGTTTCAGCTTTTGCTGGAATGGCGTACCAAAGTCAGTATTATTAGTAGAGTGCTCAATATAAAATAGAGCTGTTATATAATATAATAAAATAAATTATAAAGGTTTTACATATCTATTTATTAGGTGACAAAGGAACATTCACGACCATATTGGTTTCATGCGATGCAATCATCAGGTGAAGATGTTTCAAATGACATTTGAAACATCTTCACCTGATGATTGCATCGCATGAAACCAAAATGGTCATGAATGTTCCTTTGTCACCGAATAAATAGATATGTAAAACCTTTATATTTTATTTATTATATTATATTATATTATATTTATTATATATATATATATATATATATATATATATATATATATGGGTGTAAAATATGGAAATGGATCCGACAAGATAGAAATTGGAAAAACAAAGTGTTCTAAAAGATGATGAATTTATTTCGATGTTGACGTCGAAGTTTAAACGTTTCGGTTTATGTTAAACCTTCCTCAGGACAATATGGTAGATCCGTGTTCACATCCGAGATAAGGCTGTTTGCATTTCACATAGCGCTAATACTCTTGGGAAAGGTGTGAATCCAGATATTCTTCCTCCGCCTATGTGAAAATAGTAGGACAAACTTGGTTCTTCAAGCTTGGCATGGCAATCAATCTCGGAGAAGAAAAATTCAAACCTGTTAAATTCCACTTAAAAATTGACCTCGTGTTCGATCCTGCTCGTGGTGGAAATACATATATTATATGTTCTAAAGTCCCCAGACTTTTGGACGGTACATCATATTTGCATATTCTCTCTCCCTTCGCTCTCTGTTTCTCTCTACCCCACTCTCTCTCCCCTCTCTCTCACACACACACACACACAAATACAAAATACATACAAATACACACACAGACACACATTCATACATATGGAGTGTGTGTCTCAAATCTAATGTGGGAGCGTGTTCAAATCCTGTACGAGGCTGCTTGCATTTCACATAGCGCTAATCCTGTTTGAAAATGTATGAATCCAACTATTCTCTCTCCAGCCATGGGTAAATAGTTGGGCAGACTGGGCTCTTTAACCATGATTAGGCAACCGGCTCAGAACCACAAGGTTCTGGGTTCGATACTGGCCCTGGCCATCTCAGCGTATGAAGAGCACGGCTTGAATCTGTGCGAAAATATGAGGAGCAGATGGTATGTGTGGCCTCCACCCATACGCAAAAACAATCTTAAAAAATCTGGGACCATATGACCTTTAGGCACCCCTTTTGCGATCTCGATTCATAAGTACATTTTTTTCATTTACACAGTCAACATACGGTTGTTTGTTAGGGGTTAGGGTTAGGGTTCGGGGTTAGTTTTATAATTTTAAAAAACCTCTAAAAATCGACTGTTAACAAACAACCGGGTGTTGCCGGTGTAAATAAAAAAAATGTACCTATGAATCGAGATCGAAAAAGGGGTGCCTAAAGGTCATATGGTCCAAAATCTGAAACGGAGATAGACTCCGGCTGATAACGACAATAGGCCACTCCGTCTACTTTACTTTTACTTACGTGGACAACCAGTCTAGGAGAAGGAAAACTCTGAATTCAAACCTGTTTATCTCCGCTTATAAATTACCTTGTGTCATATCCTACTCGTGAGGAGGGGTTGGTAACTGCGTATACGTAATCTAATGCAAACACGCACTCACGCACTAAAAAGAAAGTTTTTTTGTAAGTTGACTCATGTTTGCATAGACAAAAGCCCCATCGTGCCAGAGCAATATCAATTTTCTTTATGAATATTAATAATCTGTTTTCTTATGCAAAAAGCTTACACGGCTCCTCTGTCAGTTTGACACAGACTCTTGCGTATCAACTTTCTCCTTTCAGAATTCGAACCATTTTACAGACACGGGCGTTTTAAGGAGACGAAGGCATTCACACAAAAAAGGGCGGGACGACATGATCGAACATTTACAGGCATTCACATCCCCCCCTAACCCCACTCCCCTTCTCTCTCTCTCTCTCTCTCTCTCTCTCTCTCTCTCTCTCTCTCATTCATTCTATTCCTACTCTCCTCCCCTGTCATTCAATGCAAGCAGTCTTCATCGAACTTCGGTGTTGTTAAAATATTGGGGCATTCAGTCTTTATTCCATATTATTCAATGAACCCTATACTCCATTCATTCTAAATTCTCCCGCTATCGTTCCCTGTCTGTCTGTCGGTCTGTCTGTCTGTCTGTCTGTTTTCTCCCCGGTTCTTTAAGTGTATACACAGACAAGTGTATATCTGTTTACCCATCCTTTTATAAGACACAAATAGTATCATATACCAATACAGATGTCGTCAAGAAATAAATGAATGCCTTTCTTATAGATATACAGATAAATCCATAAAAACTAGTCTTTTGCCCTGGAGCACAAATAGGGTGACAACTTATTCATATATACATATATATACATACATTATATATATACATATATTGAGTTATACATATATATATATATATATATATATATATATTATATATATACATACATTATATATATACATATATTGAGTTATATATATATATATATATATACATACATTATATATACATATATTGATATATATATATATATATATATATATATATATTATATATATATTATATATATATATATATACATACATACATACATTATATATATATACATACATTGAGCTCTCTGTAGTGATTTAAAGATCCACTGTATTTGTACATACTGGATCATAAAATAATAATACAGTGTGTCACATAAAGAATCATCCCTTACTACCAAGTTTTGGATACCTCACACACACACACACACATATATATATATATATATATATATATATATATATATATATATATAGCTCCCTGAGCATTGTAAAGTCTGTGACAAGGCCAGAGATATAATGAGAATCGACCTCATTACTTATGACCAGCGTGAATAGTTCGCTAACCACTGCTCTAACAGTTATACGTATACATGATACACATTAACATAAGCGTTCGTACACACACACACACACACACACACACACACACATATATATATATATATATATATATATAGATAGATAGATAGATAGATATAATAGTTTGATCTATATGATATCCGCTATGAGTGTGTGCCTTTTATTTATCAATCTATGAATGTAATCCCACCCCTATTTCACTAGTACCCTACATAAATGAATGCAGAAAACAATCAGCCATTACTTATGAATCACACCCTTCGATCAGACCCAGTCGAACATTCAAGAACGAATATATTAAGGTTTGCATGAATAAATGAGCCCGACGCATGCGCAGTAGTAATCGCATACATTACCAGGCATTCAACATTCCTTGCTTTCCTTCCTCTTCAATGCGAACAGCCCGTCTAAAATTTCATGGGATTTGAAAATATCAGGGCACTCAGTCCATTCAACCAGTTTTTCCGTCCCGATTCATTCAATAAATACTGTCTGTCTAGCATTCCACCCTGCTGCGCCTCACAACTTCATAGCGTACATACATACGTCTATTCGGGTCCCGTCTGTTTTCTTAATGTACTATTTAGGTCTGCGTTTCGTAAGGAATACACTCCCTATGTAATTTTTCAATTGTAGGGTTTAACAGTAGGTTATAAATAAATGGGCAACAGGAATATCCGAAGCGCAGGGAACTACACTAGTGCATTTATTTCTGGGACTTTGTTTGATATTATAGTTTCCCGCTCACAACTTTGATTATGTAAGGCTGTCTAGGAACTAATCGATTGCACTCAGCAAAAACTGAGAAGCGATAATCCTCACTCACTCAACCACTCTCATTCAAACACACCTCACACACACTCACTTTTTCTGTTATATCTATCTATCTATCTATCTATCTATGTTTTTTCTTTTATATCTATCATCTATCTATCTATCTATCTATCTATCTTTTTCTGTTATAATCTATCTATCTATCTATCTATCTTTTTCTGTTATATCTATCTAACTATCTATCTATCTTTTCCGTTATATCTATCTATCTATCTATCTATCTTTTCTGTTATATCTATCTAACTATCTATCTATCTTTTTTCTGTTATATCTATCTATCTATCTATCTATCTTTTTCTGTTTATCTATCTACTATCTATCTATCTTTTTCTGTTATATCTATCTAACTATCTATCTATCTTTTCTGTTATATCTATCAATCTATCTATCTATCTATCTTTTTTGTTATATATGTCTATCTATATATCTATCTATGTTTTTTCTATTATATCTATCTATCCATCTATCTATCTTTTCTGTTATATCTATCTATCCATCTATCTATCTTTTCTGTTATATCTATCTATCCATTTATCTATCTTTTTTGTTATATCTATCTATCTATCTATCTATCTATCTATCTAGAGAGAGAGAGAGAGAGAGAGAGAGAGAGGGTGGAAATATGATCATTCTGAATATAAAAATAGACAGGGATGTCAAAACTGATATAGTCAGATTCATAGATAAATAGATAGATATATAGATATAACAGAAAAAGATAGATAGATAGATGGATATAACAGAAAAATATAGATGGATGGATAGACAGATATAACAGAAAAAGATATATAGATTGATATAACAGAAAAGATAGATAGATATAACAAAAAGATAGATAGATATAACAGAAAAAAAGATAGATAGATAGATAGATAGATAGATATAACAGAAAAAGATAGATAGATAGATAGATATAACAGAAAATATATATATATAGATAGATAGATATAACAGAAAGAATATATATATATATATATATATATATATATAGATAGATAGATAGATAGATAGATAGATAGATAGATATAACATAAAAATATAGATAGTTAGATAGACAGATATAACAGAAAAAGATATATAGATAGATACAACAGAAAAAGATAGATAGATATAACAGAAAAAAGATAGATAGATAGATAGATAGATAGATAGATATAACAGAAAATATATATATATATATAGATAGATACAACAGAAAAAAAAATATATATATAAATATATATATATATATTTATATATATATATATATATATATATATATATATATATATATATATATAGATAGATAGATAGATAGATAGATAGATAGATATAACATAAAAATATAGATAGTTAGATAGACAGATATAACAGAAAAAGATATATAGATAGATATAACAGAAAAAGATAGATAGATATAACAGAAAAAAGATAGATAGATATAACAGAAAAAGATAGATAGATAGATAGATAGATAGATATAACAGAAAAAAATATATATAGATAGATAGATATAACAGAAAGATATATATATATATATATATATATATATATATATATATATATATATATATATATAGAGATAGATAGATAGATAGATAGATAGATAGATATAAGAGAAAAAGATAGATAGATATAAGAGAAAAAGATAGATAGATAAATAGATAGATAGATAGATAGATAGATAGATAGATAAGAAAGTACATTTATATACAAAAAATAAATATTTATAATCTACTATTTTATTAGGTATAATGATCTTTCTTTCTTTTTTTTTTTTTTTTTTTTTTTTTCAAAAAGGTGGGTTGTATAAGAATAATCAATCATTTAGATAATCTGGGTGATGCAAGAATTTAAAAAAAAAATATTCTTCTTAACTATAACAACCATCTGCCTTATTCTTCAGAACCAGGAAGCGAATTCGTATATTTTTCATTTTTCAAAAAAGGCTTATCTTTACTGGCATATTTGAGTTAAATGAAAATAGAATCGAATAAGTTGAATATTTTCAACTGCTCATGTTCTCTGTGGGTAGAAAGGAATGCCGGGCCTGTGGTTCCTTTTGGCGCGGAGATCTCAGGGAAATATGAGAAATGTTCGCCCTCTTTGGGCAGACATGAGTCCCGCTTTGCCTGCCAACACCTTTTTTTTTCTTCTCTCGGTGCATTTAGCGTTGGCAAGTGCATGAGCGCGAGTGCGCATGCGTGCACACACACACACCCACCCACACACACACACTCGCTTGAACGCACTGATATGCAACTACTGTTCTCACACATACAAGTAAACTCTCACCTCAACTGAAGCGAACATATAGAAAAAGGTACAAATGCAGAGTAGCATGCAAGCAATTATATCATTCGCGTGTTACGTATGAATAGCATTAGATTACGGAAACTCCCGAGTTGCCTAACACTAACCCTAGCCCTAAACCTAACACTAACCCTTACGTATAAATAGCATTAGATTACGGAAACTCCCGATGTAGCCTAACACTAACCCTAGCCTTAACCCTAACACTAACCCTTACGTATAAATAGCATTAGATTACGGAAACTCCCGAGTTGCCTAACCCTAACCCTAGCCCTAACCCTAACACTAACCCTTACGTATAAATAGCATTAGATTACGGAAACTCCCGATGTAGCCTAACACTAACCCTAGCCCTAACCCTAACACTAACCCTTACGTATAAATAGCATTAGATTACGGAAACTCCCGAGTTGCCTAACACTAACCCTAGCCCTAACCCTAACACTAACCCTTACGTATAAATAGCATTAGATTACGGAAACTCCCGAACACTAACCCTAGCCCTAACCCTAACCTAAACGTATAAATAGCATTAGATTACGGAAACTCCCGACCTAACACTAACCCTAGCCGTAACACTAACTAACCCTAGCCGTAAAAATAGCATTAGATTACGGAAACTCCCGATGTAACCCAAACACTACCCCTTACACTACCCCTAATCCTAGCGTCTCAAAGGTTTCGGATATTTCCGTGAAATATAATGGTTTTTATACGTAATCTAATGATATTATATCTGAAGCGAACATTATAACTAAAGCGAACATATACAAAAAACGTACAAATGCAGAATAACGCGCATGAGATAATATCATTAGAATCGCATTTTACCTATAAATAACATTAGATTACGGAAACTCCCGATGTAGCCTAACCCTAAACCTGGCCCTAACGTTAACCCTAATATTAACCCTAACCCTAACCATTACACTACCCCTAATCCTAACGTCTCAAATGTTTAGGGTATTTCCATGAAACGTAATAGTTTTTATACGCAAGTAGTCGTTGGGGTTGCCAAAAGTCGGTATCAGCCTGACAGCGAGTTAGTCTATCCACCTTTCATTTGCGCTAGACCAAGGAGATTGTTTTGGCGTCTGAGGTGGAGCGTTACACCTACCATCAGCTCCTCATTTTACCACACAGATCTCTGTGCTACTCATTCGCTGATTTGCCGAGGGCCAGTATCGAACCAGGAACCTTGTGGTAGCTAGTCAACTATACATAATCTAATGATATTATCTCTTGTGCGCTATTCTGCATTAGTACCCAGAAAAAATATGAAAGATACATACTGGCAATAGGAAGTCGTTAGAAACGGAAACGGTGACCCGAGTTCAAATCCTGGACGAGGCTGTTTGCTTTCCCGTTCGCGCTAATTCCCTAATGAGTCTAGTCTGCCCTACTATTTACTCATAACTGGAAGGAGAATAGTGTTATGCATAACTTTTCCAGGGGCTATATGAAATACAAACAGCCCTGTCCAGGACTTGAATTCTAAATATATCCTTTAAACCGATAGATATAAACAGTTGTTGGGGTCAAAGAGGTAATAAGGTTAATTATTGTTAGTTGAATAAACAATTCCGACTAAGGGTATTAAATACACAATGGACTTTAATACATGACTGCACGTGTAGAGGATACGTATAACGAGATACATAAGAAACAACATGGGGATATATGAGTAACACATATAGAGACAAGATACAAAATGAAGTATAAAAGTTATGGAGAGTTCATAAGTCTAATTCGCTTACTAAGTTGTCTGTGTGGGGGTGAAAACCCCCCACACAAGAAGGGTGTAGACAAACAGTCTAACCCATGTGTGTTCGTCAAGTCCCGGGGAGAAAGAGGAATCAAACTTGGCGCTTGCCTGCTTAAATAGTCAGAGCGCCAGCGGGGAAAACCAGAGACCCTAGGGAAGACAACTCTTCCAGCCAAACAAGGGCAGACAATCCCACACAGTAAATAATGTTGGCGAAGTGGCCTATTGTCGGCATCAGCGAGGGAGTAGATTCCATTTCGCTAGCGCCAGACCAGGAAGATTGTTTTTGCTGAGGTGAAGTGCCACACCTACCGTCAGCTCACACTTTACTGCAGCAGATCAGATTATCCAATCTGTGCTACTCATGCGCTGAGTTGGCGGGGACCCGTATCGAACCTGGAATCTTGCGATTACTAGCCGGGTGCTCTACCGACTGACCTAGACCAGGCACTATTATCACCGTTACTGCTTTATAGTTAAAGCTAATGTATCAATTATAATGTTCGAATGAAGTCATACACGAAGAAAGTAGTAGGGCAGACTGGGTTCTTTAGTCACCGCGATGCAAGCAGTCTAGGAGAAGGAAAACCTGAATTCAAACTAACTGTAAGTAAGTAAGTAAATTCGTTGGGGTGGCCTGAAGTCGGTATCAGCCAATCAGCGAGGGAGTCTATCCCCTTTCACTAGCGCTAGACCAAGGATATTTTTTGCGTCTGGAGTGGAGTACCACACCTACCATCAGCTCCTCACTTGGACTATATAACCTTTAGGCACCCCCTTTTTGACCTCGATTAAGAAAGGACATGTTTTTCATTTAAACCGTCAATATCCGGTTATTTTAACAGAGGATTTTTAGATTTTTTTCAAATTATAAAACTAACCCCTAACCCTAACGCTAGAAAAGGTATGAATCCAATTCTCCCTCCAGCTATGGTTAATTAGCAGGATAGATTGGGCTCTTTAACCATGGCTTGGTAACCAGTCGAGGAGAAGGAAAACTCTAAATTCAAACCTGTTAAATTCCGCTTAAGAAATTGACCTTGTGTCGCATCCTGCTCGTAGTTAGGGATTGGTAAATATATCTATTTTTTTCCTGGTAGTTAGGATCTTTCCATGTGTGGTTTAACCAAAATGATGCAGGCAAACCGTAATGAGAGCTCAATGTGCCTTGTGACCAGTGAGTGGAGGGACAGAGCAAAATATTCAATAAGTGAAGGAAAAAACATTAAATTTGCTTCATTACAATATTGTAACGATGCAAATTTAAAAATTTTCCTTCATTTATTGTATATAGATATATAGATAGATAGATAGATAGATATGAACAGACTAAGATAGATAGATATATAGATAGATAGTCAGATAGATAGATATGAACAGACTAAGATAGATAGATAGATAGATCGATAGATAGATACAGATGAACTGACTGGAATATATATATATATATATATATATATATATATATATATAGAGAGAGAGAGAGAGAGAGAGATATGAACAGACTAAGATAGATAGATAGATATGAACTGACTGGAATAGATAGATAAATAGATAGATAGATAGATAGATATGAAGTGACTGGAATAGATAGATAGATAGATAGATAGATAAATAGATAGATAGATAGATAGATAGATATGAACTGACTGGAATAGATAGATAGATAAATAGATAGATAGATAGATAGATAGATATGAATTGACTGAATAGATAGATAGATATGAACGAACTGATATATGGATAGATAGATAGATAGATAGATAGATAGATAGATATGAACATGCTAAGATAGATAGATAGATAGATCGATAGATAGGAACTGACTGAATAGTTAGATAGATAGATAGATAGATAGATAGATAGATAGATAGATATGAACTGACTGGAATAGATAGATAGATAGATAGATATGAATTGATTGGAATAGATGGATAGATAGATAGATAGATAGATAGATATGAACAGACTAGATGGATAGATAGATAGATAGAACAGACTAAGATAGATAGATAGATAGATAGATAGATATGAACTGACTGAGATAGATAGATAGATAGATAGATAGATATGAAGTGACTGAAATAGATAGGTCCTACCATGAGGTTAATCTCGATAAATGTATTACACACGTCTACATAGTAATTAACACATACATTTGGGTACGCATGCACACACACGTACACTCGGATACACTTATTTAGGTGTGCGCGCATCTCCATATGTGTGTGTGTACGTGTGTTTACGTGTGTGTGTGTGTCTGTGTATGTGCGTGTGTGTGTGTACTTTTTAAAAAACAGATGTATCATCAACACTAAGCAATGACATTGATGAACAGATGTGTTGAAATGGATCGTTTTGCAGATGCCGCTTTCGCCAGACGACGGAACAGACATGCATACAGACGAGCCCCTCGTCATAAACGTACAGCCACATCGAGGCTGACGAGGGTGCGCGTGCGCACACATCTACGCTCAGACCCTGACAGAAGCAGAGAGACCAGCACGCGCATGTGCTTTTTAAAACATGACTCATACACAGTAGCCCTCGCTTGTTTTACGGAAGGGTATCTTAATTACTCAAAGTGGATATGGAAAACGGACACGAGGCTTTCTCAATTAAAAAAAATAATAAAAATAAAAAAAATAAATAAAACAAGAAAAAAAAAATTTGTGAGTCCCTTATATGTGTCTGTCAGTCTGTCTGTCTATCTGTCTATCTGTCAGTCTATTTGTTTGATTTTCTCTGATTAAAAAAAAAAAAATTAAAATAAATGAGACCATTCTTATTCTGTTCACAAGTGAATATAATTATTCGGTAGTCAGATATTTAAAAGTAAAGACATCATCCTCATCAGCATCATCATCATCAGCAGCAGCAGCAGCAGCAGCATCAGCAGCATCAGCAGCAGCAGCATCAGCATCAGCATCAGCATCATCATCCTGTCGTGCTAGCAGCTCGGATATCCATGACAATCTCTCGCCAACAATCCGTTATCATTCATTGCCCCTGGCAAGTCCTCCGAACAGCATCCAGTATCCGCGCAGAGTTGGTTAGTGTAAGTATTTGCTGAGGGCGGCCCCGCATTGGCGTTTCCATGAGCTGGCTTCCACGGGAGAACGTCGCACCACAGGAGAACGTCGCAGTGCCCAGCATGTCTTGTTCGTCTTACATGGTTTGTGTGATAGGGGGCAAGTGGCCGTGCAGCTGCTTTCTTGTGGGACGTTGTTTCCACGATTTGTTTAAGATTGCACGCAGCATTCTTGTGCAGCTACCATCTAGCTTATTCTCCAGGCATTTCGTTAGGTGGTGCAACCATACAGTAGCACTGATACAACTACGGCCTGGAAGAATTATCGCTTTAGTTTATAAGTGAGATCAGATTTCCATATGACTGATAATCTGTTTATAGCAGACCATGCCTTTCCTATGCGTGCATTAACATCGCTTTTTGTCGATGAGATATTACTACCTAGGTACGTGAATTGTTCTATCGGCTTTAGAGGTTTACCGTCAAGTGTAGAGATGCATCCAAAGTAAATTAACTAAAGTTATCAGAGTGGCCTATTGTCGGTATCAGCCGGAAAGCGACGGAGTTTATGTCCTTTTCGTGAGCGCTAGACCAGGGAGATTTTTTTTTATGTCAGATTGGACCTGGAAGTAATCGCAAATAAGATATTCCTCACGTTGCCTAGATCTTTAGAACTAGAGCCTCACCATCCGATACATTTTAATATTATATTCCATATGACTGATAATCTGTTTATAGCAGACCATGCCTTTCCTATGCGTGCATTAACATTGTCGATGAGATATTACTACCTAGGTACGTGAATTGTTATATCGGTTTTAGAGGCTTACTGTTATCCATATATTACAAAAATAATGTTGATCATTTTACTGGCCACTGTCAAGGTTGAAAATAGGTGCAACATCTTTTTTACAGTTGTTATTGTCTGGTTAGGAGTCATATGCATAGGCGTACGGGGTAATTTTCCAGGGGCGGCTGAAGGAATTTGCTCTTAAAATTTTCCTCTAGATCTTCTCGGTAAAAAATGTGTTTGATTTTTGTTAAAGAAAAAGAGGTACGTGTATTCAAGTGTATATAAAAAAGTAAGTAAAGTTGGCGTGGTAGCTTTTGTTGGTATCAGCCGTACAACGAGGGAGTCTATCCCCTTTTTCGTAGCCCTAGATCAGGGATTTTTTTTATTGAGGTGGAGCACCACACTTATCATCAGCTCCCTAGTTTACCATACAGATCAGAATACCCAACTCTTTGTGTCCTGAATATTTGAGGAGCGTGGAGTATCTCTTATTTACTATTACTTCTGGTTCAATCTGATCCGGGTCGCTGGCCGGTTGGTTGGCTGGTTGGTTGGTTGAATTTTAGAACATTTCAAATTGTTGTGTTATTTTTTGCCGAAGACATTTTGTTTTATTCATTCTGGTTGGGTCTTCAAATTTTTTAAAACGTACGCGAGTCCCTAAACTCTAGACATAAAATAACTCCAGTCGAATTAACGTGCCGTTAAAATAAGTCAGTACCACCTCAGACGCCCACGCAGCATTCTATGCATACGCTGGCAAGACAAAGTGGCCAACACAGACGTGTCGGAACGAGCAAACAGGAACAGCATGCCCGCCATCATCTGCGAGAGACACCTGAGTTGGCTTGGTCACATCCGGAGGATGGACAAAGGCCGTATCCCCCAAAGACCTACTGAATGGTGAATTAGTAGAGGGCACCCGACCGGTAGGGAGACCACGCCTGTGCATTAAATATGTCTGCAAGAGGGATATGAAGACATGTCACACCAACACCAACACATGGGAGGCTTGTGCAGAAAACCGTACGACCTGGCGACTCCTCGTCAAACAAGAAACGAAAAGAAGTGAGAAAGAGAGGAAAGAAGCCGCCGCTGAAAAAAAAGAGTCAAAAGGAAGAAGAGACAACAGCAACTCCAGCAAGCATCACTGTTTATTTCATTCACTGCACCAGAGATTGCCATTCAAAAATTGGTCTGTTCAGCCACTCACGCAGCTGCAGATAATTTTTTTTTAAGTGGACACTACGCCATCGTCTTTAGTAGCCGGAAGGATGCCAACACACAATTGATACATTTATTTTGATAAAAAATCATTAAGTTTCTGCTAACCAGTAAAATGAAGATGTTTTTATTTGGCACATTACAAGAGGACTGTATTCCTACTGACCAGAGGATGGTCCCTGGCATTGGATAGACAGTGTAGAAACATTAGTAACATGGTGACCCGAAGGGTCTTTTTTTATCGAGACGGCGCTTTCATGGTAGTAAAAGACTCGCGGTAAAGGTGCACAACACGTAGTCAGCGGAAAAGCTGGTTTGTTTGTTTGTTTGTTTATTGATATTAACCCCGTCTGGGGTTATGTCATGCCTAACGATGAGGAAGTGATACATATCGTGTATTTATATTATACTTTTTAGTATTGGTTTTAAAAATGTGTTAGCATTATTGGGGATTATGTTGTATGGTATTGATTTGTTTATGTCTATATTCTATGGTATAATTTTATTTCTCTCAGAAAAGAGAGAATATCCTCCATGTTGACATTTTCAAACAGATCTTTCATAATGTTTGCTTTAAAATAACGGTTTCTGATGTGAGCAAAAAAACCTGCATTCCATGAATAAGTTTTAACTGTCAAAGGTGTTTGACATGTTCCACATTGTGGTGGTTGTTCTTGTTTGAGTATATAAGAGTGTGTTAGTCTTGTATGACTAATGCGTAATCGGGACACAATGACTTGTTCCTTTCTAGACTTCCTTAAAGTTGGTCTCTAGCCTCCCAAAGTGGGTTTGATTAGGAAGAGTTTTTTTATGGATGATTGTCATATACTCTCTTTTAGAGCGACCTATACAAAAAAGGATCATATATTGTATTGTGCACTTTTTGATAAGTAAAATAATTATCTTATTTTTCTGTTGTAGAGATCTTCGTCTCAATTTATAAGTATACAAGTAGTCCTAATATAAAATGATTAGAAAATGAAATATCTTATTATAATAGAGATTCGGTGTCTGTCTGTGTGTAACCAAAACTACGTCTCTGCTACGTTACAATACCCTCAAGTAACCTGCGTAAGTTTATCAATGAGTATCTAATTCAATAAAATCATTAATAAATAGAATAAAAGTTATTTATTAACGATGTCTCTATGAAAATCTGAGTTAGATTTGCCTCAAAACAGCCCATGTTATAAGGGCGTTTCAAATCTTGCTATGTGTCTTTTACATCACTAAGAAATAAAGGTTACATAATATATGGTGTGGTTAATTTGCATACTGGTTTTAACAAAACTGGTTTTAATAAATAATTACTTGGTTTTATTGATCTCTAATATTATTGTTTTATTCTCCAACGTATTAAAATCAATTCAATGAATAATTCTCATTGATCTCGTTAGAATTTCTGATTCTAATATATTCTATTACATTAAAACTTAAATACTACTCACATATACTGCTAGTATAGCAGAAAAAGGACGAGTTGAAATCTAAAAACAGTATGATTAGTATACTGGTTTGAATGATTTGCAAAATAGTGACACTAAATGATACGGACCATATGACCATTAGGCACCCCTTTTTGATATCGATTAAGAAAGGACATGTTTTTCATTTAAACCGTCAATATCCGGTTGTTTTAATGGACGATTTTTAGATTTTTAAAAAAATTATGAAACTAACCCCTAACCCTAACCCTCACCTCTAACCCTAACCCCTAACAAACAACCGGATATTGACGGTGTAAATGAAAAACATGTCCTTTGTTAATCGAGATCAAAAAGGGGTGCCTAAAGGTAATAAGGTCCAATTATATTTTATTACAAACATCTATAGATGAGAATAATAAATAAAAAGTACTACCGAAAGTGTCTACTCTTCTCTAATAATATATTCAAATATCAGTGTGTCAAATTTTCTTAACTTTACGCCTAGAGATTGTATCCCAATATATCATTCCATTTTGTAATTAAGTCGGCTCCTTGAGCAAATTAAAAACATTCCGGGTCGAAAAATTGAACCAGAAATACTGAAATTTTGGATTCCCAATTTTAAATTACTTCGATACTTTTCGGCGATATTTACGTGATTTTTCAGACGATATATTTTGTGGGAACAATAATTTTCTTAGCTTGGAAATTAATTTGGAAATAATTGCAATGAATTACGAAAGACACTCATGAAATAGAAATAATTGTTTGTATGGAAATAAGGACCTATGTACACAAAATTGTCTTTGAATTAAGTGGCAGTAGAAGAATGATATCATTTTTTTTTTTTTGTTGAGGAAAACTGTTATTTGTTTGAAAGATATTGTTCAAGTTTAATAAAATTTAATAAGAGGTTAATGCATGAATTGTCATTGAGAGGCCGAAAGGTCCAATCAAGAGCCCACCGAAGGAGCTAACTTAATTGCCACCACATAAAGCGGCTTTTAAGATAATGAGATATATGTTAAAATTAACCAGTTTTTAAGCATATTTGCAAAAGCTATTTTGCTGTGAAACGAGACAGATTAGTTATATATTCTGTTATATCTGTCTATCTATCTATCTATCTTTTTCCTGTTATATATCTATCTATCTTTTTCTGTTATATCTATCTACCTATCTATCTATCTATGAAATCTATGTCAGTTTTTATCTGCCTATCTTTTTTATATTTAAAATGATGATATTTCCACTCTCTCTCCCACTCTCTCTCTCTCTCTCTCTCTCTCTCTCTATATATATATATATATATATATATATATATATATATATATATATATATATAAGAATTATGATATTTGCATAATCAATGTATTTATGTATCAATGTATCTATCAATCTATCTCGGTCTGCACATGTCTATTTCACTCTGTCCTATCTAACTATATTACTCTGTTCATATCAATCTATCTATCTATCTTTCTATCTATCTATCTATTTCACTGTTTATATACATTCATCCTTAATTTTGTGATGAAGAGGTACTACTCTCTCTCTCTCTCTCTCTCTCTCTCTCTCTCTCTCTCTCTCTCTCTCTCTCTCTCTCTCTCTCTCTCTCTACGCAAAATATTGCACTTCCTTGCAATAGCATTTATGAAGGTGTTGTTAGTCTTTCATATCATGGCCAATTAAATGTTTAATCATATTGTTACATTATTTTTTCAATCCTATAGTTCTACACCAGAGTTTGTTATGAAAGTAAGACACGACTTTATTAATTTATCTATCTATCTATATCTATCTATCTATCAATCTGTCTCTCTACCTATCTATCTATTTAAATTGATCTTATCTATCTATCTATCTATCTGTCTGTCTATCTATCTATCTGTTCATATCTATGTATCTATCCTGATCTGATCCCTATCTATCTATCTATCTATCTATCTACTATCTCTCTACTTAAATTGACCTTATCTATCTATCTATCTATCTCTCTATATATTATATATATATATATATATATATATATATATATATATATATATATATATATATATATATCTGTTCATATCTATCTATCTATCTGATCTGATTCCTATCTATCTATCTATCTATCTATCTGTTCATATCTATCTATCTATCCTGATATTCCTATCTATCTATCTATCCTGATCTATTCCTATCTATCTATCTATCTATCCTGATCTGATTCCTATCTATCTATATCTATCTATCTATCTGTATATCTATCTATCTATCTACTTAAATTGATCTTATCTCTCTATCTATCTATATATTTGTCTATCTATCTATCTGTTCATATCTATCTATGTATCTATCCTGATCCAATTCCTATCTATCTATCTATCTATCTATCTATCTACTCTATATCTATCTACTTTAATTGATCTATCTATCTATCTATCTATCTGTTCATATCTATCTATCTATCTGATCTGATCTATCTATCTATCTATCTATCTATTTATCTATCTATCTGTTCATATCTATGTATCTATCCTGATCTGTTTCCTATCAATCTATCTATCTATCTATCTATCTATCTATCTATCTACCTGTCTATCTATCTACCTATTCTGATTTATCCATCTATTAGCCTGACCGACCGCTGCCTGCCTGCCCGCCTGCCTATATGTATGTATGTAAGTATGTATGTAAGTATATGAGTCTATCTATCTATCAATCTCGGTTTGTTCATACCTATCTATCTATGTATCTATCAATCTATCTATTTAGTCTGCTCATAGCTATCTCGGTATGTTCCTATCTATCTATCTATCTCTGTCTGTCTGTCTATCTATCGATCTCTGGATGTTCATTATTTATCTATTTACAAATACACACACATATATATACATATACATACATATATACATATATATATACATATATATGCCTGAATGTATGTATGTATGTGTGTATGTATGTATGTACGTATGTATGTATATCTGCTCATATATATATATATATATATATATATATATATATACATATATATATTACTATATATGCCTGAATGTATGTATGTATGCATGTATGATAAGTTGTAAACAAGGTATGTTTGGAATGGCTTTTTTGCCGACAATTTTATGTATGTATGTAGGTATGTCTCTTCATATATATATATAATATATATATATATATATATATATATATATATATAATTGGTAAGAAAAAAGGCTTAATCGGCAATTTTCCGCCATAAATCAATATCTACCCACAGGTAACTGAGTTTTATCAGACTGCTAACTTTATTGAAAATGGTAAACAGAAAATTCATGGGGCTTTATATATAATTTTTCTGAGAACTTCTGAAAAGGTTTCGGCTGAAGATCTTTTCATCGCCTTAGGGGGTGGGGTGTTTATGAATGAGAATTAATTAACGAGGTCTCTTCAAATATTTCTATGTATCTCGGTCTATCTATCTATCTATCTATCTATCTATCTATCTATCTATCTTAGTCTGTTCATATCTATCCATCTATCTTAGTCTGTTCATATCTATCTATCTATCTCTATCTAGTCTGTTCATATCTATCTATCTAGTCTATCTATCTATCTTATCTATCTATCTATCTATCTATCTATCTATCTATCTATCTTATCTATCTGTCTGTTCATATCTATCTATATCTATCTATCTATCTCTATCTATCTATCTATCTAGTCTGTTCATATCTATCTATCTATCTATCTATCTATCTATTCTATCTATCTATCGCTGTTCTATATATCTGATGAATTAAATGAATCAGAAAATAAATAATTCTGACAAGATTTGAACCCACGCCCCATATGCTGGGAGTCCATAGATATCAATAATGTTAATTTTGCCTACAAAGGCGTGGCAACCTCAAATCTACATTCAACTTGCTACTACATTATTTGATTATGCATGGGACCTTATTCACTACTACTACTACTACTACTACTACTACTACTACTAGTAGTAGTAGTAGTAGTAGTAGTAGTAGTAGCAGTAGTAGCCTTTAAATATTCTGAATTTCTTTAACGAACCTTTCTTCATTATCAATTGTGACTAGTTTATCCCTCATCTTTATTGTATTACTTATCGCAACGCTAAGATTATCGGAGCCAACATATCTTTATTTCCAATCCCTGCTGCTATCTCGCATAAAGTATTTCCCTGTAAGGGAGCTGGCAGAAATGCTGTAGTTCCCTTAGAGTAGCATTCATGAAGGACTACTATGCCGTTGTTAGACTGGGAATATTTTTAGGGCGTTTACATAAATCCAGCAGACGCGTTCATAGGTGCAGACGAGGACTCCTACTATTCCCCTCGCATCCCAGTAGAAAGATCCAACTACATTGATGCTAGCTATTCACAAGAATCACAAGGGCATTCATAAAGTGGTTTAGTACGCACATGTAAACCTTAAAATCATTATAGATTTATCAATCCCATAATGTCCTGTCTGAGGCGTGAGAGAGATTTATTAGTATTACTCATTAATAAATCACTCTCCCTCAATTATCGCTCATAGAGATCCCAAAAGAAAGAGATACAGACAGAGAGAGAGAGAGAGAGAGAGAGAAGAGAGAGAGACAGACAGACAGACAGACAATACATAAATAAATGAGTAGGTTGAAATTGGCATTTAATAATAGTATATGTATATCCAGAACCATGGTTTTGAAGCATGTATGGACGCTTTGATTTAAAAGTAATGATCTTAGCATAAAGTAAGGCTTAAGGCCATCAGTCTGAAGCATCAAGTGAGTATTGATCTCAATACTAGGCGTACCTTAGTCTGACACAAGGCTATGATTTAGAAGCATTTAGGATCTATTTTATCTATAATTAATGCTCTTAGAATGAATCTTGGCATAAGGCCAAGCATCCAGGAAGTATATATATATATATATATATATATATATATTATTATATCCAGAACTAAGAATAAATCAATAAAATCTAACAGTCCACGAGATGATGTCAAACATTACACACAATTATTTACTAACCTCAACTTAGTTTGCCACAAGGTCATGATTTTTTAGCAGTAGGGATAGGTCACATTAGAATTAATATAAGAATCTATTTATTAACCCTTACTCTATGGCGAGTTACTCAATTATTTACCAAAATTGGCACAAGGCCATCAGTCTGAATCATCAATGAGGGTTGATCTTATTACTAACCTTACATTAGTCTGGCACAAGGTCATTAATTTAAAGTATTTAGGATCGATTACATTAAAAATCAATGAATCTATTAAACATTACTCCATGGCGAGCTATTCAAGTATTTACCAGGGTTGGCACAAGGCCATCAGTCTGAAGCTGTCAATGAGGACTGATCTCATTACTAAACTTACCTTAGTCTGGCACAAGGCCATGATTTTGAAGCATGTATGGAAGCTTTGATTTAAAAGTAATGATCTTAGCATGAACTAAGGCATAAGGTCATTAATCTGGAGCATCCAGTAAGTATTGATCTCAATACTAGACGTACCTTAGTCTGACACAAGGCTATGATTTTGAAGCATTTAGAATACAAGCATACAGTAAGTATATATCTCTACTAAACTTACCTTAACCTGACACAAGGACATTAGTCTGAAGCATTTATTGAGGTTTGATTTTACAACAGAAT
>CM042139.1:20951669-20954169 GCA_023376005.1 Doryteuthis pealeii
ATTTTTTCTATTTAACCCATAGATGGTACTTTAATAGGTACTGCTACTCTGGGTTAGTGTGGACCTGGGAGTAATGGAGATGCCCAGATCTACATAATTGAAACTTCCCGATCAGATAGAGATTAACGTCATACCCAGGACCGTAAGAGCCTCAGTCACCGCCTTCTAGCACATATATGATAAAAAGGCTTGGGGACTTACCATAAGAGAAATAGAATTGGGACAATCCTATAGGTGTTAGGACTTGACGTGCCCAGCCGATTGATCGCAGGGAGCCTAAGCAGAACCCAAAGTAGTTCTGTTGTATGTCATGGACTGCTGAGCCACCAGGGTTCCATCCTTAAGCACGGTCGCCCCCAAGGACAACAGAATATATATATATATATTGTAATACAGGTACAAGTAATAACCTACTTGAGTTTCACCATAAGGATCCCCAGGGTTAAATCCACTGGATTAATCAAGATATTGATTAATTGCAGTCGATTACACGTGTAATCGACTGCAATTAATCAATATCTTGATTAATCCAGTGGATTTAACCTTGAAGATCCTTATGGTGAAACTCGAGTAGGTTATTACTTGTACCTGTAATACAATAAATTTGGTCTACAAACGTATTGAGCAATTTTTATTTTGTTATATCGCTGTCTTACCTTTCTGAATTTTGCATCAACTAACCATTGTGACCATCTTCACCGGTAAGTCACCTTTTCCAAAATAACATATATATATATATATATATATATATATTATATATATATAGAGAGAGAGAGAGAGAGAGAGAGAAATGTTGAAGGTCTAGACTTAGATTACTTCTGTAGATATAACAAGATTGATTTACTAGTTGCATCTAGTCGATATAGTGAGATCTATCTATTGAATAGATCTATCCAGGTGTATTGACTTAAATAAATGATAGATTTTATCTGTTTAAACAGGTAAATTTAATCACTGAAGCTGTGTTTACACGTACTTGTGGGAGTGTCTTTGCGTTCGGTCATCTATGAGTCATGCAACACAGGTTAATGCAATATAGAGCATTCGATCTGGTTGGCTATATGAAATACTACTTTCCTGTAGCCGCTCGTTTATCAATACCCAAATGTGAGTACACGAACGAGGCTGCATAAAGAGATGCGGATGTATGTGTGCATGCGGGTACCTGCATGAATGAAGAATAGTGCAGCTATGTTTTATATATATATATATATATATATATATATATATATATATATATATATATATGAGAAGTAAATACACAAGCGATGTATTTATGATATGGCTTCTTTTTTTTTTAGCCGACAATTTTTGGGAGAATATGTGCTTAATTGAAGTCGTACCTAATTTTGAAAGTTAATTAATTAATAATTAATTAATTAGGCGGGCATACCTATTTAAATGTAAGGCAAAACAAATCGAGAAAAATCAATCTCTGTATGTACATTTCGGCCTATTAGGCCTCATCAGCAGAGCTAAGTCCGGTTGGTGTAGGGGTACGGTGCTCGCCTGTCAGCTTGACAGTCGGGTTTCGAATCACGCACAAGGCGGTCTTCCTATCTATAGCTCTGCTGATGAGGCCTAATAGGCCGAAATGTACATACGGAGATTGATTTTTCTCGATTTGTTTAGCCTTACATTTAAATAGGTATGCACGCCTAATTAATTAATTATTAATTAATTAACTTTCAAAATTAGGTACGACTTCAATCAAGCACATATTCTCCCCCAAAATCATATATATGTATATAGTAGATATCATTAAATTCGATACCCCTGAGTATTCCTGTTACTTAAATTAGCACAAAGAAATGTATGCGATTTTCGTACTTTATATGTTACTACCAACGGCTACCCGGTGTCGTAGATATTATATATCTTATTATCTTATTATAATGGAGATTGTGGGTTTGTCTGTCTGTAACCGAAACTATTTTACTATACAAGTCACAATTCCCTTTGTTATTTACATCACATTCTCGATGATTTTATTTTTTATTTAAACCTCAATTATTAGTAAAATTGTTTTACATCATTAAGACTGTTAACAATATCTACATACTAACAACATGCAATTATATTTATATATTCAACGAAATAGCGGTTTACAGTGTGAATGGGAAGGCTAATTTGCATATTGATCTTAAAAAATTTGATTTTAATAAATATATGCTTAGTATTATTGATTTCTAATTGTTTGGTTTTATCTTAATAAATATGAGCAAAAATCTCGGGGATGAATCTTAACAGAAATCTATTAACATAAAGAAATAACTGTAATTTTGTTCTTTTCTTCCTATTTGAACTAAATAGTTAAATTAGGGAAATTTACCACTGAAAGACGGGAGTAAGGGAAAATGGTGGAACAGTTAGTTTCAAAGTTGTTCTATTTTCCGATTATACCCCCTCTGTTCCAAATATTTTTATCTGAATTCTTATTCAGTTTCATTAGCCTTTCTAATTTAACATGATATTTTATTAGATTAGAACTTAAATACTT
>CM042139.1:20959169-20961669 GCA_023376005.1 Doryteuthis pealeii
AGGTGGATGAGCAGTTCATGACATGCAATACTCCACTTTGGCCCTATCTTGGGCTAGACGGGCGGTCGGAGAGGCCCCCTCCGATCAATCTGCTGGTAACGTTAGGCCCTAGCACCTATATGATTTTCCCAACCCTATTGCCCTTATGGCAAGCCCCAACCCCTTTTTATCATATGGGTGCTAGAAGGCGGTGGCTGCGGGTCTACATGTCCTGGGAATGACGTTAAACTCTATCTGATGGTGAGGTTCCAGTTTTGGAGGTTTGGGGAATGTGGAGCACCCCATTCATCACCATTGCTCCCTGGTCCACTCTGACCTGGACTGGTAGTACTGTTAGGGTCACATCTATGGTTTAAATAGAAAAATGTATTTATAAAAAAATTGTTTTATCCATTAAGAATTGATTTATTTCAAAACTTTATTGGCATTAAATGACCCACTGAGGTTGATATGCCGTAAAACAAAACAAACCAAAAAAAAAATAACTTAATTTTGAACAGGACAATAGTTGTAGAGTATTCGGGCAAGTTCGAAGCCCACGTGACTTGAATGCTGACAAACTCCCGCTCACCGTTTGCGCGTTGCATTCATATATTTATATATTTACTTTTATTCTTTTCTTTCTTTCTTTTTTCTATTGTAATTATTGTTCAATACACACCAGCAAGCACTTAAATATTCATTTTGTGAATCATGCAAGCGTTGAAGGTTACGTATATTTCATTTTTTCCTGTTTTGGTGGCAAAAGTCTAACTGTGCATGTTCCTACTTTCTTAATGGCGTCCCAGAAAAAAAAAAAAAAGAAATGAAAAAATAAAGAAAACCTAATAAAGAAAAAAAGAAAGAAAGAAAGAAAGAAAGAAGGAGAGAGGCAAAGGAGATGAGGATATAGCAAAGATTCTGAAAGAGAAAGGGAGCAATAGTTCGGCGCGAAAATCATACAATAAAGAAATATTGAAGTTAAAATCTTAAGGAGCTGTCGGTGGAATAACAAGAGCAAGCGATAGCATCATCAGCAGCAGCAGTCGTAGAGATAAGAACGGTGAATATGGTTGCCATGGTAATAGCATGTTTATTAAGAGTAGAGGTTGAGCTGTGACAAATCACAGAAGATTAGCAGTAACCCTGAATGATGCAGGCAGTTGGTAATCGAATAACAGGAAGATAACATAACAAATAGAAAACATCTATGTTTTCTTTCATATATATATATATATATATATATATATATATATATATATATATAAAGAATTATATCATATTAATAATATATTATGATTAATTTAATATACTAGCAAATATATGCACCCTCCGGGTGCAAGTATTTAAGTTTTAATATAGTAAATATCATGTTAAATTAGAAAGGCTAATGAAACTGAATAAGAATGTAAATAAAAAGATTTGGAACAGAGGGGGTATGATTGAAAAATAGAACAACTTTGAAACTAACTCTTCCATCATTTTCCATTACTCCCGTCTTTCATTGGTAAATTTTCCTAATTTAACTATTTAGTTAAAATAGGAAGTAAAGAATAAAATTACAGTTATTTCTTCTTGTTAATGGATTTCTTTTAAGATTTATCCCCGAGATGTTTGCTCATATTCAATAAGATAAAACCAAACAATTAGAAACCAATAATACTAAGCATATATTTATTAAAATCAAATTTTTAATATCAATATGCAAATCAGCCTTCCCATTCAAACGGTAATCCACTATGTTGTTGTATATATAAATGTAATTGCATGTTTTTAGTATGTAGATATGATCAACAGTCTTAATGATGTAAAACAATTTTATTAATAATTGAGGTTTAAATAAAAATAAAATCATGGGGAATGGGATGAAAACAACAAAGAGAATTGTTTCTTGTATAGTAATATAGTTTCGGTTACAGACAGAAAAACACACAATCTCCATTATAATAAGATATATATAAAATATATATATATATATATATATATATATATGGTATTTGTGGAAAAGGTGACATACCGGTGATAATGGTCACAATGGTTAGTTGATGCAAGTTTCACAATGTTAAGACACCGATATAACAAATATAAAATGCTCAATACATTAGTATAGTAAATTTATTATCATTACGTGTACCTTCATGATAATATATATATATGATAATGTATATATATATATATATATATATATATATATATTTGTATATGTATAAGTATTAACTTACCGGTGGGTATAAGAACGATCGTTGGAATCGCACAATATCCAAAGGTTAAGGTTGAGAAAAAACAAATGCAAAGTGCTCAATACAATGTAGAGCATAAATTTATTTAAGAATGGAAATGAGTAACCTACTCGAGTTTCATCGATAGATTCTTCAGGGTTACTTTTAAATTAATCGAGTTTACGATTAATGTTTGGTGTTATAAACATGCCCGTTGGAATGGGACTTAAATTTAGTTAATGGGACTTAATGGGACTTAAATTTAAGTCCCATTCCAACGGGCATGTTTATAACACCAAAGA
>CM042139.1:20966669-20974169 GCA_023376005.1 Doryteuthis pealeii
AGATTTGTACGTTGTTTTATTTATTTTCTTTTTTTTTTTCTTATTTGTTTTTTTGTAGATGGTCCTATCTAATACTAATAATTTTCAAAAAGATCTATTTGATCACTAGCTGGGACTATAAAAGGTACTACCACTCCCGGTCAGAGTGTACCTGGGGGTAATGGCAATAAAGAGGTACTCCACACTCCTCATATCTACGGAAATCTAGTCTCACCACTGGATGAAGTTTAGTGTCATACCCAGAACACTCAGGGCTAGTCCCCGTTGTGTAATGGCTACGTGCGTATTCTATGCCACACCGACAGGTTATAAAATGAATGGGTCAAGTCTATATTTTTCAAATGGCCACTTATTTATTAGATTTAGATGAATTAGGAAAAAGAACTCTCCATATTTGAAAAACAATGAAAGAATAATGTAATCATTTAAAGACTAATCTGCAATTTCTTAAGATTTAAAACTTTTTGTGTTTATTTATCACGTATTCTGTGTATAAAATCATACTAAAATATGTTATTATAATGGAGATTCGGTGTTTGTCTGTTTGTAACCGAAACTATGTCATCGCTTACGTCACAATACCCTGGAGAACTGCGTAATTTAACAATAATTTATAGTCAAAATCATTAATATATAGAATAAATCTTATTTATTCAAGTGGTCTCTAAGAAAATCTGAGTTAGATTTGCCTCAAAACAGCCCATGTTATTAGTGCGTTTAAAATCCTGCAATGTATCTTATATAACACTAAGAAATACAGGTTTATATAATATATGGTGTAGTTAATTTGCCTACTGGTTTTAACAAAACAGGGTTAAATAAATGATTACGTGGTGTTATTGATCACTGATATTATTGTTTTATTCTACAACGTATTAAAATTAATTCTATGAAGAAAATATAATCAAAATAAGTGTAATACTCTTATATGCGTTTTTATTTAATTTCGTTTATCTTTCTAATTTAATATATTTCATTATATTTTAATAAAATGAAATAAATGAAATATATTAATATTAAATGAAATATATTAAATAATATTAAAAGAAATATATTAAAAATAATTGTATATAATTACGCCCGGAGGGCACATATTCTTGCTAGTATATTCAAATTATTCCATTAAAAAGATTGTCTATTTTTCCTGACGAATGTTGAATACTTCTACTATGTTTTTTTCTTTTCTTTTTTTTTATATAAATTGTAGATGAACATCGTCATTTCTTTTTCTTTGAATCAAGCGATTCAATTTTATTTTTTTGGAATTTTCAATTCCAAAAGTTTATTTAAATATTAGTGGGTTTATTGCTATCAAGAATTCAACATTTAACAGACAGTGAGTTGCTACCGTAATATGACTCGTTTAAAACGGATTATCTCGGCTATAAATTGAATTAAAATTCTCGAAATGTTGAATGGCGGCAAAATTATGTCCGCCATCTTTAATATCTTTATTCCTAAACTGAATTTCATTTCTCAGAAGAACGTTTTATATTATTATTTCTTTTTTTTAATTCTATTTTGTTATAAAAAATTTTTCACTAGATATCCAAACGAATTCAAACGTTATTAAAAATGTTTGAAATCCGTCTAATCCAAAAGACTAACAGAAAAAAAATGATTTGAAATTTGACACGGTTGTGCATTCAAGCAAAAAATACAAATGTAACATCAAGTCTTCACTCATCTAATAATCCTCATGGATAAGATGCTGTGCCAGTTTTTTTTAAATGTTTGGCATTCCATTGTGGTTTTAGTAAAAGTAAAGTCGTCGGGGTGGCCTAAAGTCGGTATAAGCCAATCAGCGAGGGAGTCTATCCCCTTTTCACTAGCACTAGACCAGGGAGATTGTTTTTGCGTCTGATGTGGAGCGCCACACCTACCACCAGTTCCTTACTTTACTGCACAGATACCTGTGCTACTCATACACTAAGTTGGCGAGAGGCCGGTATCGAACTAGGAACCTTGTGGTTTCTAACCGAACGCTCTACCGACTAAGCTAACCCGGCCCTACGATTCGAGAACTATTTATAGATTCAAATTTAAGATCAGTTCAAGGCCCCCAACTCGGTATAAGCCAATCAGCGAGGGAGTCTATCCTCTTTTCACTAGGGCTAGACCAAGGAGATTGTTTTTGCGTCTGAGGTAGAGCGCCACACCTACCATCAGCTCCTTACTCTACCGCACAGATCCCTGTGCTACTCATACGCTGAGTTGGCGAGGACCGGTATCGAACTAGGAACCTTGTGGTTTCTAGCCGAACGCTCTACCGACTGGAATATTCATGATGAATGAAAACTTATCCGAGTAATCCCTTTCCCAATTTCAAACGTCTGACGACAAAGTCTTCCCGCTTACAAAAATATCACAGCAGTCTTCAAAGGGTAGACTGCGAATTCAAAGGCGTAATTTTTTTACCATATTCTACTGGACAGATGTTAGTGGAATATGAAATTAAGTTCAATGCATATATTCTAAAATTCTGAACTAGGATTAATATTTAAATAAAAATGAAACTCTAAGGAAAACAAAACTTAAAAAAAAATTTTTTTAAATACAAAAATATCACAGCAATCTTCAACGTATCCGCAATATCACGTTCCTAAGCGTCTCACCTTTTCCCATGTGGCGCCTGTTGTTTTATGCACAATAGATCACGAAACAATTTTCATACGTGCTGATCATTCTCGACAATTCTCTTGTATTCAAGTTCGTGTTTTCTTAAATTAAGATGTTAAGGCAGCCATCTCTTATTTTTTCCTTTCGAGCACTTCACTCATTTTGCACGCAAGACACGTTTGCGCTCGCTTTAAGCTCCGTGGCAAGTTATTTCTCGCGCTACAATTCCGCACGTCTTAAGTCTATTTACATAATTTTGTTTACTTTGTATTTTAGCATTTATTTCTTGACACAGTTTTTTCATTTCTTGTTTTAGTCAAAATTATGTTGCAGTGTTGTCGCACATCGGTGAAAAAAAAGGAAAATGACAATAATGACTTTAAATGATATTATGAAGACTGGTATGATGAAAATGAATAGCATAAAGAGACTTAATATTCACAAGGCTGTGTCAAAAGCTAAACGAACATCACAAGATCACTGTAGTAGTAGTTAGTTGTTTTGCTTTAAGGCATTGCTTTTCGGGTCATTTGATGCCGAATCAAGTCATTTTTGATAAACAAAGAACTCAGGTAGCTTACAGTATTTTCTGTTGCTTAAGTGGTAGTGAACTGGGCCAACGCTGCTTAACTTCGATGATCTAGCGAAAACCAGTGTTTTCAGTATGACTGGACAACAGTAGTAGTAGTAGTAGTAGTAGTAGTAGTAGTCTGAGGAAGGTGATAACATTTGTAGTTGGTGCCCTTGGAACAGTCCCCAATGGTTTTAAAAAAAAAGACTGCGGTAATTGGAAATCAGAAGAAGAGTTGAGATCATCCACACTATAGCATTGTTGAGAGTGGCTAGAATAGCCCCCAGTGAAAGACCACCGGTTAACGCTGGTGTGAAAAATATACAAGGCGTGAAACAATAATAATAATAATAATAATATAATAATAATAATAATAATAATAATAAGAGAGAACCAGTCATCTCGTGGATTTTGCTGTCCCAGCTGATCACCGAGTTAAAATGAAGGAAAGCGAAAAGACTGACAAATACTTGGACCTTGCCAGAGAACTGAAGAAACTGTGGAACATGACAGTGAAGGTCGTAACAATTGTAATTGGCGCCCTTGGAACGATCCCCAAAGCTCTGGAAAAGAATTTGGGTGAACTGGAAAATCAGAGGAAGAATCGAGAGCATCCAAAATACAGCATTATTGGGATCGGCTAGTATACTCAGAAGAGTCCTGGAGACCTGAGGAGACTTGCTGTCACTCAGACTCCAGTAAACCACCAGCTACGACAGGTGTGAAAAACAAAAGAATAATAATCTCTCAGAAATGAGACTAGAAGAACTGGAAATCAACGGAAGAATTGAGACCATCCAGATAACAGTATTCGGCTAGAATACCCGGAAAGTCCTGGAGACCCGAGGAGATTTGTTGTCAACTAAACCCCAGTAAAAGACAATCAGCTAACGCTGGTGTGAAAAACTAATAATAATAATAATAATAATAATAATAATAATAATAATAGTTGGTGCACTTGGAACGGTCCCAAAAAGATTGGAAAAAAGTTTGGAAAATCTGGAAATCAGAGGGAGAATCGAGACCATCAGAATACTGCACTGCTGCAATCTGCCGGAATGCTCGGGAGAGTCCTGGAGACCTGAGGAGACTTGTTGCCTCTCAGACTCCAGTGAAAGGCCATCCAGCTAACGCCGATGTGAAAAACTCAAAAGGAGTGAATAATAATAATAATAATAATAATAATAATAATAATAATAATAATAACTGGACAATGGAGAACTCAGAAATATGGACATTAGAACAAGGAAATTGATTACACAAGAGCTTACACACAAGAGATGATAGACTCTCAGTGACAAGAAAAGAAAGAGAATTAGGACTCGCCATCATTAAGGACTGCGGATGGAACAATACAAGGACTCGAAGAATATATGAATAGGAGCAAACAGAGACTGATCACAACAGCTAATAACAGCGATAACAACAAGGCAACACAAAGAACAATTTTAGAAACAAAAAAAATGGGGAGAAAAGCAATTTATGTATAAGAAAATCAATTTATGGATTATAAAGAAAGACAGGGAAGAAAAAGGACATGATACATAGAAAGAATATAATAAGAAAGAAAAAAAGAAAGAAAGAGAGTAGAGGAAATATATATATAGAGGGGGTGCGCGCACGGAATCGATAATGCTAAACTGTTTCAATCGAACATAATGAAAAGATGAAAAGAAGGAAAGAAGAAAGAAAGAAAGAAAGAAAAAGATTGAGAGATAGTTAAATAATGATTATACTCTTTACATATTAAACTATTTGGCAATAGCTCTTAAGTTCACACTAAGGAGATTATACATAATAGGATTTGGATATGTATTCAAAGGAGAAACTTAAAGATAGAAACTGAATCTCTCATAATAGCAGCACAAAATACTGCTATACGAACTAATTATATCAGAGCAAAAATCGATGACACACAGAAAAATAGCAAGTGTAGGTGCAGATAGAGATGAAACATTTAATCAGACTATAAATGAATACATTAAATTGGCACAAAAGCAATACGGCAGTAGGCATGACTGAGTGGAGTAGGTGATCTTCTGTGAATTGTGCAAGAAACTGAAATTTGACCATAATGTTAAATGTTTTTACGTGTAATTATATGTCAAATCATTCAGAAAAAAGTAAAATTATCACCCACCCCCATTGATTTTTCAGGTGTGGACTATGATAAAGTGAGACAATACCCAAAATTTGAGTTCCAATTCCAAAAATTGGCTGACTTATGTCGATTTTTAACCCTCCAAATTCAGGGGATACGCGAAAAAGGGCCACTTTTTGTTATATATTTTTGTCTGTAAAATGAGTTCTAGAGCTTTCTACTCCTAAAAATTGGTTTATAAAGGATTTTTTTTCCCAAAGAAGCCGAAAATGCTAGAAAGAAGTTTTGAAATTAACCAATTTTAAGTTAAATTGATTTCTAAATTTTTCATAGCAAGATGGAAAAAATCTCAATGTGACACTGCACCAATGACAATTTTTTATATCATTATTATTTCACATATATTGAACATTATTTGTACCAAAAAGATAGTTTGATTTTTGCTCAGAACCGAAGCTACAATATCAATTAAATTTTGCACTTTTATGTTTGAAGTGTCTCCGTTAAGTTAATTTCAGAAACATTAAAGGGGACGGATGGCATGGCCTGAATGATTTAACATGGAGCTGCCCATGCATAAACCAAAATATGTCCTATAAAAAAAAACGGACCACCCTTTCCCGGCCAGAAGACTATACCTAGCGTTGATAAATAAGAAGAAAATAGCTAGTGAATTTTGCCGTGCTAGCAGACCACAGAGTGGAAGTGAGGAGGCGAAAAGCCGGAAAAATATTTGGACTTTGTCAGCGAACTGTAAATATTGTGAAACATGAATTTAACAGTGATACCAATCACAGCAGGAGCCCTTGGAACAGTCCCCAAGAACCTGAAAAAGAAAATAAGTGAAATGGCGATCAGAGTGAGAACTGAGACTATCGATATAACATCACTGCTAAAATCAGCAAGGATACTTAGCAAAGTCCTGAAGAACCGAGGAGACCTGCTTTCACTTAAACTCCAGTCAAATCCATCAGTTAAAGCTGATGTGCAAAACTCACAAGGAATAAAATAATAATTTTTAAAAGAAATGAACAAAGTGTAGGAGGTAAATGTTTAATTAAAAATTATATTTCTTTGATATTTTCGTCTCTATGTCATCACTAAAAACATAATTATCGTATGGCTTTAAATATAATTATACGCTGTGAATCCGGTATGTTCATGAAATATTCAATATGTTTTTGTCTCTGATATTGGTACGTTTGATGAATTTATTTTGCCAGCTTTGCATGACTAATCGTGTCGTTAAAGCCGTTTAATACAGGTCAATCATTTTTTCGCTTTGGAAGTAATTAAATATTAACAAGATTTAAAAATATGTCAAGCCATTTTCAAAATAAAATGGCTGAACGTCCCTAAAAAAAATTCTAATTTGAAATACCATAATGTTAAATACCAGCGCAATAATAGGGCAGCAGTTATATTTCTTCTTCGTCTCCTCCTTCCCCTCCTCCTCTCCCTTCTTCCTCTTCTTTTTCTTCTTCTTCCCTACTTCTTCTTCTTCTTCTTCTTCTTCTTCTTCTTCGTAGTAGTAGTAGTAGTAGTAGTAGTAGTAGTAGTATTTTCACTCTTTGCAAGTTTTTCACACCAGCGTTAGCTGGTGGTCTATCAATGGAGTCTGAGTGACAACAAATATTCTCAGGCCTCTTCTGAGTATTCTAGCCGATCTTCAATGCTGAAGTCTGCATGGCCTCGGTTATTCTTCTGTCACATTATTATTATTATTATTATTATTATTATTATTGAGTTTGTCCCACTTGCCTCAGCCGTGGTTCACTGGAGGCTGAGTGACAGCAAGTCTTCTCCGGTCTCCATGACTCTTCTGAGTATTCCAGCCGATCTTAACAATGATGTAGTCTGGATGGTCTCGATTCTTCCTTTGATTTCCAGTTCATCCAGACTTTTTTCCAGGCGCTTTTGACCACGTTCATGATTGTTTTCAGGGTGATTATTTGTTATTTGTTTGTTTTTTTTTGTTTTTTTGTGGTGCAAGGTGTATTATGTTGGGAGGGTTTCATATAGAGGAGGGGTGTATGGTTATTACGTTAGTTAGTAGATATGTTTAATATATTGGTGCCATTGGTAAATGCTATTTTATTTATGGTAATTTTTAAATACAATTTTCCTCTATGATTTGTATCCTCAAAGAGTGAGAGATAGTTAAGACCCCCCCCAAAAAAAAACAACCCTGTTCTGTGTATAAAACTAA
>CM042139.1:20979169-20989169 GCA_023376005.1 Doryteuthis pealeii
GGATTCTGCTTAACACTGAAAAACACAAGGATCATAGGATTCAAGATACACGGACCAATAAATAAGGATTCTGCTTAACACTGAAAAACACAAGGATCATAGGATTCTACTTAACACGGATTACGCTTAATGCCAAAAGGGATCTCCACTGTAAAGTGTTCTCAGCTGCAGCCTAAAAATGGCCAAAAGAATCTTAACAGCACTGTGTCAGACTAAGAAAAACTTGGTAAATGCGTATTGTACTTATTCTTGTCAACCCAATCCAATAAAAGAAGAAATCAACAATGAGAAAAGACGAATAATATGAAATAAAGATATGAGGAGTACTTTTTTTAAGTAAAACAGAAAACTGCAAAATTAGGAAAACAATTTTTTTTTAAAAAGACACAGAAATAGGATAGAAAAAGGAGAGAAAGAGAGAATGGAAACCTTAAAAGTTTTGAGGAGGAAGGAAGAAAGCAAATAAAAAAAAACGTCAAAAACCGACAAAAGGCACCTCAAAACAGACATAACAGAAAAACAAAAAAATAAAAAAACAAAACAAAGCTGAACGTAGTTGAATAGGTCACAAGGGCTGAAACATTCTCGTTTTTATTGGTTGTTGATCTGGTACGTCATAAGACTTCTTCTATTGGACAATTGTTTGTTTATTTCTTATCGCTGGCATTTTGTTTTTGTCTGATATATAAAGATTAACAGAGATGATCTTTTTGGAAGAAAGTCCACATTTGACCCACTCACTCTCTCTCTCTCTCTCTCTCTCTCTCTTTCTCTTTCTCTCTTCTCTCCCTCTCTCTCTCCCCCCTCTCTCTCTCTCTCTCTATATATATATATATATATATATATATATATATATATATATATATATATAAAAAAATGAAAAATGAAATGAATCAAAATAAGGGATAATGTAACTCTTTAAAACTAATTTAACTAGATAGGGGACAGGTTGAAAAGAAGCCCCCATTAAAAAAAAAAACAGGCCTTTGTTTGATAGTCCTGTGGTTAGAAATTATACATGAAATTGCCACCTGAAGGAAGATTACTTTTCTATAGATATTTCATTCATAAATACACATTTCTTTGTCATTCATTTATTTACCCATTATCACCCTTTTTTTTCTGTTCCCCTGCATTATCATACACATATTATACACACACAATGATGTGTATTTAGGCAAGCATTTTTTGTTAAAAATAACAGACAAGGATTTCGTGTTTATTTTTTTTTTATGTGGCTTTTATTTTAGGCAGATGAGATATCCCAACTGTGGTTATAGGTAGTTTAAAAACTGTCCAAAGTGTAGCCCAAATACGGATACTTTCGACCATCTTTGGTCATCTTCGAGGATGCAAGTGCTCCTATGTTGTGGAGTACTTAGTTGTCTTTGTGTTCAAAAAAAAAAAAAAAAAAAATATATATATATATATTTTGGTACAGGCAAACTTTTATAATATATTGAGGGTTATCATAGTGATCACCACGATGTCAATGGATGGAAGACTAAGGAGGAATAAAAGGAACGAAAAAAATTGTTTATTGATAAAACAAGTGCCCTTTCGACCGCTGCTTTTCAAGTTTTACACCCGGAATCGATTAAAAGTCAAGTTGTAAATTAATTACGACAAGAATGGATATGGAATAAGGACTAAGGAATAAAGAATAGAGGGGGGGGGCAAAAAAAAACTAAGAAAACCCCCATCAAGTCACACCATACCCAAGCCGCTCACCGAATAAAATAAGTGAGTGCTTAAGTCTAATTTGTCTGCATATATATATATATATATATATATATATATATATATTATTATTATAATGGAGATTGTGGGTTTGTCTGTCTGTAACCGAAACTCTATTACTATACAAGTCACAATTCCTTTAGTTATTTACATCATATTCTCCATGATTTTATTTATATTTAAACCTCAATTATTAATAAAATTGTTTTACATTACTTACACTGTTGACCATATCTACATACCAATAACATGCAATTGTATTTATATATACAACAAAATAGCGGATTACAGTGTGAACGGGAAGGCTAATTTGCATATTGATCTTTAAAAATTTGATTTTAATAAATATATGCTTAGTATTATTGATTTCTAATTGTTTGGTTTTATCTGATTGAATATGAGCAAAAATCTCGGGGATAAATCTTAAAAGAAATCCATTAACAAGAAGAAATATCTGTAATTTTATTATTTACTTCCTATTTTAACAAAATAGTTAAATTAAGAAAATTTACCAATGAAAGACGGGAGTAACGGAAAATGATGGAAGAGTTAGTTTCAAAGTTGTTCTATTTTTCAATCATACCCCCTCTTTCCAAATCTTTTTATCTGTATTCTTATTCATTTTATCAGCCTTTCTAATTTAATATAATATTTTATTATAATAGAACTTAAATACTTGCACCCGAGGGTGCATATATTTGCTAGTATATATAATATGATATAATGTGATCCACTTCTCCTAATTGCATATATCTGCAACATACATGCACACACATAAAAAACTTTGCAGAGTTTTATCCTGCAACACATACACTCCTGAACCTGCAGATACATAGATATTATATCACTAATTCTGCACTTGTTTCTCCTCTGTTCCTCTATGGCGTCAGTCCTACCTAAACATGGCGGCTGTCTCGATACTGAATTACTGTGCGAGATTTGGTTTTTAAAAAAATCTTTGATCTCATATCATGAAACAACAACGAGAAGACGGCGGCTAACTTATTTTTTCCCGCTAAATTGTTATTTTAGATTGATACAGATCATCGGTTAATTTAGTTCAAATTTCTTTGTCGATTCAAATTTTTTGAATAGCAAGTCAATTAGAATATTGAATGTTGTACATTTTCATCTATGAATTTATTCGTCCCCCTCCCTCCTTCTCTCTCTCGCTTTCTCTCTCTCTCCCTCTCTCTCACTCTCTCTCTCTCTCTCACTCTCTCTCTCTCTCTCTCTCTCTCTCTATATATATATATATATATATATATATATATATAAAATTACAAACTCACATGAGGGGACTGAACGCTGACATCGGAATACTCCGTTATTATAATTTTTTTTACAGACGCTGCCGCTGTCAATAACAACAGAAACAAAAGATCCGTTCAACAAGAACAACAGTCATTTGATAAAGGGTATCTAACGAACCCGAAAATTTATGATAAAATATAATAATAAAAAAATAAGTGAATCCAATACTCCATAACATCGAGTTCATTCATTTATTTTTAGATGCTTCGTAATAACGTCCAACTGAAAAAAACAACATATATATATATATATATATATATATATATATATATATATATATATATATATATGTTTTGATGAACTCTACTGACGATTCTTGTCGGACGAGTTTTTGTTCAATCCTTTTTAACTGTCTGAGAATCATTTAATGTCAGGGTGGAACTGGTGTAGCAATCCACCAAAGGTTACATTACAAGCGCTTTCGGCATATCTATCTGCCATCTTCAGGTGGGAAACTGGTGGAATGTTTCAGGTGTCTTGTTTTTAAAAAACGAGCAGTAGCGTAGGAATTAGCAGTGGGGGTAGTAGGAATTGGTAGTGGGTTCAAACGAACGATAGCAGTAGAGATTTTTGTAGGAGGTGGGGGTCACAAGTTTGTGAGAATGAAAGGGAAATAGTGGAAGGAGAATAGACGGGAAATTCTACGCATTTGAGGAGATGTTGTCTTGTTCCGAAGTTTATATATATATATATATATATATATATATATATATATATATGCACGAGGATAGTTGAAATCATTCTAAGGCATGCCAAAAAAGAACAACTTTTTATAAATAGGTAGGTGATGATGCTTAGAACTTTTTGAAGCACCTTCGTGTATATATATATATATATTATATATATATGTGTGTGTGTGTGTGTGTGTGTGTGAACAATATATATATATATATATATATATATATATATATATATATATTTACCAACTCCTCCGGACGAGCAGAATGCGACACAAGGTCAATTTCTTAAGTGGAGTTTAACAGGTTTGAATTCAGAGTTTTTCTTCTCATAGACTGGTTACCTAACCATGGTTAAAGAGCCCAGTCTACGCTGCAATTAACCCATAGCTGGAGGGAGAATTTGATTCATACCTTGCTCGAGGGTATTAGCGCCATGTAAAATGTAAACAGCTTCGTCCAGGAATTGAACTCTGGTCGACGAGTCCATTTCCCACGACTCTAACCATAGACCACGCTCCAATATATATAGGTGAACAAAAGTGAGAATTAGGAATATTTTTCTTGAGTTGCTTATTTTTTATTGTCCCCAACTAGTTTTGACATCAGAAAAAGAGAATTGTTTTTTGTGAAAAAAAAAGTATAGCTCAGTCGGTGTTCGGCTAGAAACCACAAGGTTCCTAGTTCGAAACCGGCCCCCCGCCAACTCAGCGTATGAGTAGCACAGGGATCTGTGCGGTAAAGTAAGGAGCTGATGGTAGGTGTGGCGCTCCACCTCAGACGCAAAGACAATCTCCTTGATCTAGCACTAGTGAAAAGGGGATAGACTCCCTCGCTGATTGGCTGATACCGATTTTAGGCCACCCCGACGGCTTTACTTTACTTATTTTATTTTATTTTCAAACGGATATCTTGATCTGTTGTCTGCCTGATCTTTTTTGTAGCGAGTGTATTTGTGATGGAATTTATGTTCTGCTTGCTGTGTACTTGGTTATATCTGCAGATTTTCTCGAATGTCTTTGCGACGGTGATTTGCAGACCTACATTATGTTGGTATGGCTCGTTGAACTGTAAGATGAGCTTCTTTTTCTGCTGTTGGTGATCTCTAACGGTCTCTTCTCATTTCCTTCTGACATGCGCATTAGGGCATGCCTAGGATTGTGTTTTCAGGTCCCATTTACAAAAAGCATTTTCGTTGCTAAGTTACGGGATCATATTTAATGGATTGAGTTATGCCCATGTGCGTCAGAGATCAGGTTCTAGTTTTGACCGTGTGAGAGTGCTAAAGACTATCTCAGTGTGCGACTAGGAACCATAATGTTCCTGGTTCGATTCCGGCCCTCACCAATTCAGCGTATGAGTAGCACAGGGATCTATGCGGCAAAGTAAGGAGCTGATGGCAGGTGTGGCGCTCCACCTCAAAGGCAGAAACAATCTCCTTGGTCTAGCGCTAAGGAAAAGGAGATATATTCCCTCGGTCTCTGACTGATACCGACTTTAGGCCAACCTGAAGACGACTTGTATATATATATATATATATATATATATATATATATATATATTTTAAACGAGACACCTGAAACATCCCATCAGTTTCATACATGAAGATGGCAGATGGACATGCTGAAAGAGCTCGTAATGAAACCTTTGGTGGATTGCTACACCAGTTCCACCCTAACATTAAAAAGATGTCTCGAAAATTGGAAAGGATTGAACAAAACTCGTCCGACACGAATCGTCAGTACAGTTTAACGAAACATATATATATATATATATATATATATATATATATAATATATACAATAATGTACTATACTATACTATACTAATCATATTATTAAACCCTTACGGTAAGAAACAAACTTAATAAATAATTAGTTAGTAAAAATATACTACAAAAAAATCCCTTGGCAAAATGAGAAAAAGAAAAGACCAAGAGAGTCACACCAACCGAAAATAATCGATTATCACTATATCATTTGGACAAAAGAAAAAAATATATAGGCCGCTATATTTGTCTAAAGCTAAAATGTAAACAGTGCTCGATACCCAAGTAGAGAAAATAGTATTATTAATCCTAATGTGTCAGATCTACCAATTAATAGTTTCACTTACTAGCTCATCAGGGCAAGAATCTGACTATATAGTCAGATTCTTGCCCTGATGAGCTAGTAAACGAAACTATTTGTTGGTAAATCTGACTCACTAGGATCATATATATATATATATATATAATATATAATATATATATTTATATATATATATATATTGAAGGAAGTTGACTTTCTTAAATTTATCTTCTGTCAAATTGAAATTATATTTTTTTATTGTTAGGATGAAAAAGTCCAAACAGCAAAATGTATCGGTGATACAATCACAGTAATTTATACATATATAAAGGGGAGTTGTGTTTATATGTATGTCCGGAGGAAACTTCGACAATAAAACAATTAACGACAATGTAAATATATATACACATTAAATATCACCAGGGCTTGGTTTTTGAGCAAAAATAATAGAGCTTTGATTTATATTCGTGAAGATAATTAAGAAATAAAGTTTAAATGATAACAGCATGGATTTTTTTTCATTTGATACTTTAGATAGTAGACATTAACATTTCTTTTCAGAGTAGCTGGATCAATGCAAGGTCTATTTTTTTTACATAGGGATTTAAATTTTAATATTATTCAGTAATAATGGATCTGTGGGACTAACTTTTTAAAAATCCCCTTCTACTCAGGCGACGCCGGGTAGCCGCCACTAGCCGCCACTAGTAAGTTTAAAAAGGCTTCCTTATTATTTTTGAGAAGCATTTTATAATAAAAAAGACGTTTGAAGCTAAGGTTTCAAAGAAACAAATTAGGAACGTGTGGGTGCTACGTGACATTTTACCAAGGCTGTTATCTCATAACTGGGGCGTTTGAAGTTGCAATTACGTCAAGACCACACAGCAAGTGAGTGGTACGTCTTGCATGCTATTCACTCAGTTACTGCCTTTTCGAAATGAAGTTCCTCCATCGAAAAGGACAACCACTTATACAAAAAGACACATATGTCGATGTCACCGAACACCTACAGCGCATTGCATACAAGGGCGAAGAAAATTTCGTGCATATCCGCCGGCGCATGTAGATTGCGCATACGCATTGACAGTCACATATGCAATGATGCTATCTCTTGCATTTGGATTCATGCTTTTCAAGGTATGTCGGAAGTGAATTTACCGGAAGTATGGCGGTTGATGTCAAATTTTCGTGAGAAGAGGATTTTTAGAGGCAAAGTCTTGGGGCAAGCAATACTTGCACTGAAATGAGGAAATCAACATATTTCACTCGAAGCAAAAATCGTTTGACACAATACTGGATTTAGTTTGATGGCTCTTATGGTCGGCTTTGTGAGTAGACTTTAGGCGACAAAAAAGGAAGGAAGGAAGGAAGAATGAATGAAAAAAAAGGAAAAAGATGTATGTGTAAGCAAAGAAAGAAAGAAAGAAAGAAAGAAAGAAAAAGAAAGAAAAAAGAGAGAAGAAAGAGAAAAATCAAGGTACAGAATGAGTAAAAGACGGAGAGAAAGAAAATGAAGGAACCAAAGAAAGAAAGAAAAATAAGGAGATAAACATAATTAAAGTAAGAAAAAGAAAAGAGAAAAATAAATAGGGAAAGGAAAGATAAAGAATGAGTAAAAGAAATATAGAAAGAGAATAAGGTAAAGTAAGAAAAAAAGAAAGAAAGAAAGAAAGAGAGAAAGAAAAGAGGAAAAGGGGAAAAGCAAAGTAAAAAATGAGTAAGAGACAGAGAGAAAGAGAATGGAGGGACAAAAGAAAGAAAGAAAGAAAGAAAGAAAAGAAAGAAAGACAAAGAAGGAAAGATGAAGAAAGAAAGGAAAGAAATAATGAAAAGGGGTAAAGTAAGATAAAGAATGAGTAAACGAAATACAGAAAGAGAACAAGGCTAAGAAAGAAAGAAAGAAAGAAAGAAAGAAAGAAAGAAAGAATAGGGAAAGGAAAATGAAAGATAAAGAATGAGATAAAGAAAGAGAGAAAGCGAAAGAAAAAAAGAAAGTCAGAAAGAAAGAAAGAAAGAAAGAAAGAGAGAAAGAAAATGAATAAGTAATAGAAATAGTGAAGCTGGATGTATCAGAGAAAGAAAAATAAGAGAAAGAAAGAATAAGGAAAAAGAGAAAGAATGACTTATACAGAGAGAAATAGAGAGAGAGGGAAAGAAAAAGAAGACAAAAAAGAAAGAAAGAAAGAAAGAAAGAAAGAAAGCATAGGAAAAAGAAAGATAAAGAATTACAAAAAAGAGAGAAGGAGAGAGAGAAAAAAGACAAAAACAAAGAAGAGAAAATAAATATTAAGTATGAGTAAAAGAAAGAAAGGTAATGTTGTAAAGAAAGAAAGAAAAGAAAGAAAGAAAGAAAGAAAGAAAACATAAATACAGAAGGAAAAATAATAAATGAATGAGAGACACGAAAAAAAGAAGAAAGAAAATTTGTTGTTTGTACGTCCGAACATTGAGCAAATATTTTTTCCGTCTCTTTCTCTCACACGGATACAAGAAAGAAACAAGAATTTTTTTTTTTTAAATAGATGCACGTCTAAAACGTTCATGCCCAAGCAAGTACTAACAAATACAGACATCTTCAGAGAGGTGCAAATATTTGGAGATATTTTCGTAAATGTTCGTCTTCATATACACATATTGTGATACTTATTTCTTCTCACTCGCTTTACTCTCTCTCTCCCTCTCTTTACACTCTCTCTATATATATATATATATATATATATATATATATATATATACAGACTGATTGCAGACGGGTCGACAAAAAGATAGACATATAATAACAAACTAAAGATAGATAAGTATTATTTGCGTTATTCGGACTATTGTCCCCATCTTCATTGTTATTTGTACAACGTTTCGGCCGATATACCCTCCGGCCTTCTACAGGTATTTCTTGTCGGACTCGGGAACCTTCTCAGTCTCGGGAACCTTCTTTTCGAACTCGGGAACTTTCTTGTCGTATTCGGGAGCCATCACGGAACTTTGAACCTAACCCTTTATTTATTCCACGGGGGTATCCTGTTCTCATTCCACTAACTATAGCTGGGGTAGGAGTTGTGTTAATTAATTATTTTTCTAACTGCTTTCACTCAGGATTGAACTCGGGAACCAGAGATAACTGTCACTTAGAACTGTCTTTTAACCTAACTGCCTAATCCACTCGGCCATGTGTCCAATGTCAAACATAGAGAGAAATAAAGATAGATAGGCAGATAGATATGAACCCATTAATTAATAATATATGCATAGATAGAAAGATAGACACTATTAGATTTTTAAATAAATAAAAAAATAAATAATATGAATAGATAGAAAGATAGACACAATTAGATTTTTAAATAAAAAATAAATAAATAAATAAAAGAATAAAAAAGATCTAGGCATTATGATGTATCGATAGATCAAAGATAGATAGACAGACAGACAGATAACACATTACACACAGACAGATAGATAGAGAGACAGATGGATAGATAGACATACAGATAAATAATAACAGACAATAATTTATAAAAGAAAAAAAAGGAAAAAAAGAAAAAAAGAAATAGATATTATTAAAAAATAGATATTAACCGAGTATCGATAACAGACAGACACAGATGATATCAACAGCCAAAAAATTTAAAAAAACAGCAATTAATTCGTGGTGTAGCTCAGTCGGTAGCACGTCCGACTAGGAACCACAACGTTTCGGGTTCGATACCGGCCCTAGCCAACTCAGCGTATGAGTAGCACAAGGAGCAATGCGGTAAATTGAGTAGCTCTTGGTAGGTGTAGCGCACAATCCCAGGTGCTAAAAAGCAATCTCTTTGGTGTAGCGCTAGTGAAAAGGAGATAGAATCCCTCGCTGTCTGGCTGATACCGACTTTAGGCCACCTCGACAATGTTTTTTTTATATCATCAACTAACTACCAGGCACTAACGAAACATTCAGTAAATTTGACGATAATAATCCTAGTATCCACTGTCTTCATCGAAGTATCACCTATTTTTCCGCTTTTTTCACATTTGGTTGCAAAGATGACTGCTCATGTATTTATTCAACTCTTTCGTCACGGACAAGGCGTGACACAAGGTCAGTTTCTGAGTGGAGTCAAGCTGTTCTGAATACAGCTGATCTGATTTCAGAGTTGTGTTACATCATATCCATGATGTAGAGGTTTGGGTAAATACCTAATCTTGGGGAATATATAGGCGCTA
>CM042139.1:20994169-21011669 GCA_023376005.1 Doryteuthis pealeii
GTCAGACAATAGAGTTATGAGCTGACTCGCATTGGCTTACTCTCAAGCCATAATTGTCCCTGTTACTTATAGTAACCATCGGCGCATTCCATTAGTCTATAGGGTATATCACCTATAACACATTTTAAACAGGTAAACACTACATATTAAGTTGCAAAAGCAATATTTTAAGAGCCAGTGTAATTCCAAATAAGAAAAGTCACATTTTGAATAACACCTAAGAATAGAATTTGATCCTTGTTGGAGGCCTCATACCTGGGACGTGTATCACATTCTACCCTTGGCGAACGGTTTAGTTATGATATTTACCTAAAAAAGAAATTAATTATTGTTCATACAAAAATAGAAGAAAAAGATACATATCGTTTCATTTAACTGTAAATCTATTGATCATTTCCCACTAAAACGAATTGGAATTTGACGAAATCTTAGCTGAACATCGGCGACGCTGACTGTAACGAAGAATGACAGATATTCAGAAGTCAGACAATTAAGTGGTTGTTGAATCAATAAGAAAACCCGTTCAGCGTTAGAGTTCAAGACTTCTAAGGCCACATACCAAGCATACTTAGACGACTCTTCTCAGTGCAGTTTCATCATAAATCACTTTGATAAACGACAAAGAACTGAAGACCAGCCAAAAGTCAACACTACAATTTATTCGTGTAATATTAACACTAAACAGACTTGTCAATTTTTCACGGAGACTTCATATGCGTTGGCTGGTTCATATTACTCATGGCTATGAATACTTACGTGCATATACGTACACACAGACACACACACATACATACACACATACACACACACACACACATATTATATAATATATATATATATATATATATATATATGTATATATATATATAAAAATAGAGGGAAAATGTGGACAAAGAAACAAAACTCAGACAAGTATATGTAAGAGATATATTTCGCCATGCATTGAGCTCGGCTTCATCAGTCGTTTATTTGATCATTAAGGCATCATACATGTGTTTTATCGAAGAGAAAGTAGACGGGAGAGGGGTGTTAACCACCAAAAAAAATTAACCTTCATCTCTCATACTAATCAAGTCCCACCCTCTCTCCCTACCTCCTACACCTTCCACTCTACTTCTAATAATCAAAATTCTCTCCAAGCCAACCAAAGAATGTTAACATAATTCCCCACCTACCATGCTTCGCTTCCTTTGCACTTAACCACCTTACTCACCATATCTCTTCCAATTCACTCCACACTTTTGATCTTATCTCCCACCCCATCCACCAAAGATCCCTTCTGACCAATCAAATCCTCACAAACGCTACCCCACTCACCTGACTTCTTCCCTTAATTCACCTCCCCCCCGTCCACCGTCTCTTCTATAAAGCACATGTATGATGCTTTAATGATCAAATAAACGACTGACGAAGCCAAGCTCAATGCACTGCGAAATATATCTCCTACATATACTTGTCTGAGTGTTGTTCTTTTGTCCAATTTTTTCCCTCTATCTCTTACTACATTCTGTCGGATTTACTCCAATCCGCCCCCCTCATATATATATATAAAAGTCGCTGAGAAGGCCTAAAGTCGGTATCAGCCAGACAGCGAGGAAGTCTACCCCCTTTTCACTAGCGTTAGACCAAGGAGATTGTTTTTTAGCGTCTGGGGTGGGCGCACACCTATAACCAGCTCCTCGCGTTACCACACAGTTCCCTGTGCAACTCATACGCTTAGTTGGCGGTGGCCGGTATCGAGCTAGGAACCTTGTGCTACCCAGGCGGACGCTCTACCGACTGAGCTAAACCAGGCCTCTCAGCCGGTAGAGTGTCGACTAGGAACCACAAGGCTTCCGGGTTGATACCGGCCCTCGCCAACTCAGTGTATGAGTAGCACAGCTTGGAGCGGTGCGGTAAATGAGAGATGATGGTAGGTGTGCGCGCTCCACCTCAGACGCTGAAAACAATCTCCTTGGTCTAGCGCTCGTGAAAAGGGGATAGACTCCCTCACTGTCTAGCTGATACTGACTTTAGGCCTCTCCAACTATATATATATATCAATCATCATCATCATCATGTCGCGCTGTTAGCACGGATATCCATGACAGTCTCTCTCCATCCGTCCCTATCGTTCATCATCGGGAGGTCCTCTATGCAGCATCCTGTATCCGTGCAGAGCTGATCAATGTACGTCTTTGCTGGTCGGCCCACATTGGCGTGCCCATGTGCTGGCTTCCACAGGAGGACGTCGCTTATGAGTTTGTCCTTGCTTCTCCAGCGGTGTCCCGCGTGTCTTGTCCGTCTTACTCGGATGGTTTGGGTGATATGTGGCAGGTGGCCGTACAGCTGCTTTCTCGTGGGGTGCTGTTTCCACGTCTTGTTCAGGATCACCCGTAGCATTCTTGTGCAGCTCCCATCTAGTTAATCTCTAGTCGCTTCGTTAGGGTCCAGGTGGTGCATATATATATATATATATATATATATATATATATATATATATATATTGTATCCAACTGCCGGTTTACATTTTCGTTGCTGTAGGATTGGTAAATCATCCAAAAGTGCTCAATATATAAAAAACATAGATCAATAATAATAGTAGTAATATTAATGGTGTAAAAGACTTAAGGGTCTACCATGGTTTCGATCTAAATGATCTCATCAGGACCCTAACATCCACTTGACTAAGTTGATGTCATTACTTAGTTAAACTCCTAATTAATGTTTTACTATGTAATTACATCAACTTAGTCAAGTGGAAGTTAGGGACCTGATGAGATCATTTAGATCGAAACCATGGTAGACCATTAACTCCTTTCCACTAGTACTATTACTATTTATATATATATATATATATATATATATATATAAGGAAACACTTGATAGTATTCAATCAAAATTGACAACTCAAACGTACATATTTGTTACATAATCTATTCATAGATTATTGTCAACCCCCTGTATTTCTGAAGGGACCTTCCATGGAATATTACAGAAGCCCGCGAAATACGTGAAGTCACGTGGGACTAAGTTAACCCATCAGTTCCAGCTTGGACGTCAGCAGAAAAGATGTCTGCCTTAGCATGGGCTCATTATGCACACGCGCGTTGTGTTAGTTAGAAGAAGAATTTTAGTTAAGTAAATAAAAGTTTAAAGAAATAAGATGGTGTTCTTGTTTGATGAATGTCTTGGCAAAAAGACTGACCAAGAAGAGGAATGCATCAAAGACGAACAGCCAACAAGAATCTAGAAATAGAATTCACCATGGAGAGAAAGAAAAGAAATCATAGAGATCACCAATGGCCAAAGAAGTAAGTTATGCATCTCTCTATCTACCTGTGTATATATCTCTCCCCTCTCTCCAGTATGTAACATATTAAGATTTGCGTATATATTTTTACGTATACAAAGTGTTATAGATTAATGAATAGATGAATACCTTAGTTCAGATATAAATTTATTTCGGCATTTTTTTGCCTCTTTCAGTCTGATTTTTAATAATTTTGAAGATTTCCTATCCGGTCTTATTTCTATGATTTTCCCGTCTGATTGATTTTCTTTTTTAATTACTTTTTCGCGCGTTGTTTAAATACGCCAGTTCACAGATACAAACTAGATAAACATGCGCAAAGTGAGCTGCAACTATTACTGATGCAAACTACGTAGATGATCTAGCACTTTTTGGAATCTTTAATGCATAGACTTGAGTAATCATCAAGTAACATTGGGGTAATTCCATGTCAAATCATTCAGGCCATGTCACCCTACCAAGCTATAGAACTCATTTTACAGACAATAATAGATTATCCAAAGTCGCCATTTTTGTGCACCCCCGCCAAATTTGGAGAGATAAAAATCGACATAACTTGTTGGGATTCAATTTTATTTTCAAACTCAATTCTTTTAAACACAATTTTTTGTAGACTCATTTTTCTTTATCTATTTAACCTATAGATGAGACCCTAACAGGTACTGTCACTCCGGATCAGGGTAGACCTGGGGGTAATGGCAATGAAGGGGTATTCCACACTCTCCAAAGCTCCAAATTGGAACCCATCATTAGATCCAGTTTAATGTCATACCAAGGACATGAAGACCCCCAGTCACCGCCTCCTAGCATATATATGATAAAACGATGTAGGAGTTGCCATGAGTGTAATAGGGTCGGGGAATCATATAGTTGCAAGCCGATTGGTTGGAGGAGTCTTCCCCAACCACAAGTCTAGCTTAAGGGCCAAAGTGGATTTTTGCATGTCATGGACTGCTCAGCCACATGGATTCCGTCCTTAAGCATCACGGGTTGCCACCCACAGCCAACAGCTGGTCATATTGGGGGGAATTTACGCAGCTGCAGAGGTGCAGTCGGTGTATTCTTTAGATCAGCCAACGGGATGTGACCACTTAGTAACAGCAGTAACAGCAAAATCTATTTACCCAGCTCGTTCACCAAAAGAAAAACTTTGCACTAGGGCAATTTTTAAGCGAAGTACAGCTGGTTTGAATTCATGTTTTTGCCTTCTCCGATGCTGGTTGCCTAACCAAAGCTAAATAATCCAGTCTGTCCTACTATTTACCCACAGCTGGAGGATAACAGATGGATCATACATTTCCCAAGAGCAAGGACGTCCCATGATGGAGTAAAGGGGTGTCACATCGTGGTATAATGGTGAACAACCTAGTCTCACAGGTCTATTACAACTGAATAACGAGTTTCATCCTCCTTGGATGCCCATACTTGTGACCTTATATTACATCCGAAGCGCGTGGTGTAATGGTTAAAGTCATAGGAAATGGACTCGTCGCCCCGAGTTCAAATCCTGGACGTTGGAATTGCATTTCACTTAGCGCTATACCCTTGGGAAAGGTATGAATTCTACTCTCCCTCCAGCTATGGGTAATAGTAGGGCAGTCTGGGATCTTTAACCTTGGTTAGGCAACCGGTCTAGGAGAACGAAAACTCTGAATTCAAATCTGTTAAACGCTGCTTAAGAAATTGACCTTGTGTCACATCCTGCTCGTGCGGAGGGGTGGTATATATTATATATCTATTACATCCAAACGAGTTGCATAAATAGCTAACTTCCCCAAGGGCATTAGTGTGAGGTTAAATACAAACGGCCTCGTCCTGTATTTTAACTCGCATCTCGACGGTATCTGTAAACCCGCCTACAGCAGATACTGTAAGCCACTTATAGCCTGTGTGTCAGAATAACCAAAGGTTAGTAAATGATATCAAACCAAGTATTCTAACGGCATCTTACATGCGGTAATTGTTAGCAAGCTGGCAAGCATCTCATTCTTAAGTTCGATTACCTGTGGAGTGCTCCGTATTTCTCGCCTTTACGTCAAACTACTTTATGCTCTTACTTAACTCCGCGTTGTCGAATGGGCTGTAGAATACGCCAACTACACCTCTGTAGAGGGGTAAGACCTCAATAAGACACCTGCTGACCGTCTGTGGCGATCTGTATACTTAAGGACGGAATCCTGATGGTTGAACAGTTCATGACATGCAATACTCCACTCCGTTACTTGGGCTAGACGGGTGGTCTGAGAAGCCCTCTTCGATCAATCGACTGGCACGTCAAGCCCTAGCCCTATTGTCCCAATCATATTGCCCCTATGGCAAACCACAACCCTTTTATCATAAATGTGCTATAAGACCGTGGCTATGAGGGTCTTAGTGTCCTGAGTAGGTCATTGAACTGCATCTAATGTTGAAGTTCCAATTCTGGAGCTCTGAGAAGTGTGAAGTACTGCTTCATCGTCATTACTCCCAGGTCCACTCAGACCCGGAGTTGTAGCACCTGTTAGAGTCCCATCTATGGGTAAATTAGAAGAAAATGTGTTTAAAAATTGAGATTTTTTTACTTTAAGCTGGTGTTCAAATGCGCCCCTATATACAGGAAGCGCGTGGTATAATGGTTAAAGTCATGGGAAATGGACTCGTCGCCCCGAGTTCACAATCCTGGATGTGGTAATGCATTTCACTTAGCGCTAATACCCTTGGGAAAGGGTATAAATCCTACTCTCCCTCAGCTATGGATAAATAGCAGGGCAGACTGAGGCTCTTTAGCCTCGGTTTGGCAACCGGTCTGGAGAAGGAAAACTCTGAATTCAAACCTGTTCAACTCCGCTTACAAAATGACCTTATGTCATATCCTGCTCGTGTGAGGGGTTGGTAAATATATATATATATATATTACAGGCTAAATCTGTAAAATAAATCCAACATTCCAGAGCATTAGAAACATTATGATGCATGAAATCATACATACCATTGACACACACACACACACACACACACACAACCATATTATATATATATTATATATATATATATATATTTGGTGATAGTTTCATTGAAATCAGATACAGCAGTTCTCTCTTTTAATCAATGTGTTAGTAGAAGTGAGTAGAATTAAAATTGACAGGATAAAGATACAGTCGTGCCTTGACTAACGAGTCTCCCAATATAACGAGTTTTCCAAGATACTCGGTCGACCTTTTCTTATGTGTTAAAAGCTAAAATTGACGTACGAGCAGCATCTGATAAACTTATGTTAATAAGTTACTAAAACCATTTAAGTTTCTAAATTTATTACGCCAGGTCATTATTTATAAATTTTTGGTAATTCATGAGGCAGTGCGTTTCCGGTCTCCTGCCTCAGAATTGCTACCTGGTGACTATTAAATAAACGTCCAGCTATGTCGGTGTTACTTGAAGAAAACAACCAGCTTAGGACGTTTAAATGTATTCTAGAGGGGGGGGGAGCTTCTCTTTTTTGCGTAATTCTTATTTATTTATCGTAATTTGTCGTAATTCTTGTTCATTTATAGAAATTTGTCGTAATTCTTGTTTATTTATCGTAATTTGTCGTAATTCTTGTTTAGATATGAAGATGGATATATAGTTTGGAATAGACTGAGATAGATAGATAAACAAAATAATATAGATAGATATGAACAAATGGAGATAGATAGATAGATATTTTCTACAAGTAAATGTATTTGTGGGGTGTCGCTTCTTTTTTGTTGTTATTCTTGTTTATTTAAACTAAAACAAGACATTAAACAAACATGAGTAAAAGAAAATCTGAGACGACATAGCTGGGGACGTTATTTTAATAGTCAACGGGTAGCAATTTCTGAGGCAGGAGACCGGGACGCACTTCCTCTAAATTACCAAATTTTTATTTTAAAAGAAAAATAAACATTAAAAACATATTACAGCACATAATTCATTGCATTCTGTTTTATTATGTTTTTTTTTATATTTATAGACAGCGCTGTTTATTTGATCTCTATCTTTCCTGTATAAACTAATGCAATCTACAGGATTTAGTTAACCGTCCGAGTTATTTATTATTATACTAGCAAATATATGCACCCTCCGGGTGCCAAGTATTTAAGTTTTAATATATAATAAAAAATATCATGTTAAATTAGAAAGGCTAATGAAACCGAATAAAAATGCAGAAAAAAATTGGAACAGAGGGGGTATGATTGAAAATAGAACAACTTTGAAACTAACTCTTCCATCATTTTACCCTTACTCCCGTCTTTCATTGGTAAATTTTCCCTAATTTAACTATTTAGTTAAAATAGGAAGTAAAGAATAAAATTACAGTTATTTCTTCTTGTTAATGAATTTCTCTTTAAGATTTTCATCGAGATTTTTGCTCATATTCAATAAGATAAAACCAAACAATTAGAAATCAATAATACTAAGCATATATTTATTAAAATTACATTTTTAGATCAATATGCAATTAGCCTTTCATTTATACTGGCAAACCGCTATTTTGTTCTATATATAAATACAATTGCATGTTATTAGTATGTAGATATGGTCAACAGTCTTAATGATGTAAAACAATTTTATTAATAATTGAGGGGTTTACATAGAATAAAATCAGGGAGATGTGATGTATATAACAAAGGGAATTGTGGCTTGTATAGTAATATAGTTTCGGTTACATACAGACAAACCACCAATCTCCATTATTATAAGATTGTTATTATCATCATTATTATTATTATTTACTCCTTTTGAGTTTTCACATCAGCGTTAGCTGATGGACTTTCACTGGAGTCTGAGTAACAGCAAGTCTCCTCAGGTCTCCAGGACTCTTCTGAGTAATTCTGGCAGATTGCAGCAATGCAGTGTTCTGGATGGTTTCAACCCCTTCTCTGAATTTCCAGACTTTTCAAACCTTTTTCCAATCCTTTTGGGAGCGTTCCAAGTGCACCAACTACAATTGGTATCACTTTGACTTCATATTCCATAACTTTTTTCAGTTCTCTTGCAAGTTCTCATATATATATAATATATATATAGTATATATATATATATATATATATATATATATGATAAGTTGTAAACACGGTTTGTTTAGAATGGCTTTTGCCGATAATTTATGGGAGAATAGTGCTTAATTGGAGTCGTACCTAATTTTGAAAATTAATTAATTAATAATGAATTAGGCGGGAATACCTATTAAATGTATGGCTAAACAATCGAGAAAAACAATCTCTGTTGTACATTTCGGCCTATTAGCCTCATCAGCAGAGCTATAGATAGGAAGCGCGCCCTGTGCGTGATTTGAAACAGTCAAATTTGAAATATATATATATGTATATATAGTATATATATGATAGTGCATATGCATGTGTGCGTCCGTGCTGCTATAGTGTGTCTTCTGTCTAAGTGTGCGTGCGTGTGTGTGTATGTGTTTGGGTGCTTCCATGTGTATGTAAGTGTATATACACATAGAGATCATATTCTTGGAAAAGGTATGCATCCAACTATTCTCCCTCCAGCTATGGGTAAATAGTAGGTCAGACTGGACTGTTTAACCTTAGCTAGGTAACCAGTATAGGAGAAGGAGAACTCTGAATAAAAAAAAAATAAACTCCTCTTTGAATTTGACCTTGTGTTACAGACTACTCGTGCGGAGGTGTTGATATATATATATATATATATATATATATATATATATATATATGGAAAAGGTGACTTACCGGTGAATATGGTCACAATGGTTAGTTGATGCAAAATTCAGAAAGGTAAGACAGCGATATAACAAATAAAAAGTGCTCAATAGGTTAGTAGAGCAAATGTATTATAATATAGGCACAAGTGATAACCTACTCGAGTTTCACCATAAGGATCTTCAGGGTTAAATCTACTGAATTAATCAAGATATTGATAACGAACCGTTTATCGCGAAAGACACACACGTGTAGGTCGACGGGGCAGCCTAAAGTCGGTATTAGCCAGTCAGCGAGGGAGTCTATCCTTTTCACTAGCGCTAGACCAAGGAGATTGTTTTAGCATCTGAGGTGGAGCTTCACACCTACCATCAGCTCCTTACTTTACCGCACAGATCCCTGTGCTACTCATACGCTGAGTTGGCGGGGACCGGTATCGAACTAGGAACCTTGTGGTTTCTAGCCGAACGCTCTGCCGACTGAGCTACCCGGCCCCGTGTAATCGACTGCAATTAATCAATATCTTGATTAATTCAGTGGATTTAACCCTGAAGATCCTTATGGTGAAACTCAAGTTTGTTATCACTTGTACCTATATTACAATATACATATACATACATACATATATATATATATATATATATATATATATATATATATATATATAAGTATATATGCGTCCGTGTGTGTGTGTGTATATTTGTGTCTGTGTGTGTGTGTGTGTGTGTATGTGTGTATGTGTGCGCAGCATTTCGGCATATGATGCTCCTCCAGCAAACGAGGAGAAAATTAGATCCTAAAGGACGTTACTTGATACTAATTCTTTTCTGGCCGCATAGCTGACAGTCAGAGAATGAGAGAAGTGCTTAATTCTTTCTTTTGCTTTCAAGGACACATGGGAGGGAATGAACACAGTCAAAGAGCCAAGAAAATTGATAGCAATGCAAAAGCAGTCTGCGAATAAAAAAAAGAAAGAAAAGAGGATTGGATACTGTACACCTAAAAATAAAAGGCTACTTTCTTTCTTCTTTTTTTCTTTTTTTTTTTTTTTTTTTTGCTTACTTTTCTTTCTTTTTATTTGGCTGACTGTTCCAATTCGTAGTTATTCACTCTGAAATATGAAGTAAGTCTGACGCAATTTCTATCCACCTTGTTTTAGATCAAGTTTATATATTACACATTCCTCCTGGGTCTATCTCGTTTTAACAAAAGGATTGATATTTATTTGTAAACAGAAATGTAATGTTGTCTTTTCACAGTTCTTCTCTCTTTTTTCTTCTTCTTCTTCTTCTTCTTCTCTCTTCTTCTTCTTCTTTGATTCTCTTCTTCATTTTGATTCTTCTTCTTTTTTATTCTTTTTGATTCTTCTTCTTTTTGATTCTTTTTATTCTTGTTCTCTTTTTTATTCTTTTTATTCTTCTTCTTTCCATTCTTCTTCTTCTTCTTCTTCTTCTTCTCTTCTTCTTCTTCTTCTTTTTTATTCTTCTTCTTTTGATTCTTCTTCTTCATTTTGATTCTTCTTCTCTTTTTTATTCTTTTTGATTCTTCTTCTTTTTGATTCTTTTTTATTCTTGTTCTCTTTTATTCTTTTTTATTCTTCTTCTTTTCCATTCTTCTTCTTCTTCTTTTTTCTTCTTCTTTTTGATTCTTCTTCTTCATTTTGATTCTTCTTCTCTTTTTCTTCTTTCTTCTTCTTCTTCTTCTTCTTCTTCTTCTTCTTCTTCTTCTTCTTCTTCTTCTTCTTCTTCTTCTTCTTTCTTCTTTTTTTCTTCTCCTTCTTCTTCTCCATTCTTTCTTCTTCTTCTTCTTCTTTTTGATTCTTCTTCTTTTTGATTCTCTTCTCTTTTTTATTCTTTTTGATTCTTCTTCTTTTTCATTCTTTCCTCTTCTTTTTTTCTTCTTCTTTTTCTTCTCCTTCTTTTTTCATTCTTCTTCTTTTTCATTCTTCTTCTTTTTCATTTTTTTCTTCTTCTTTTTTTCTTCTTCTTCTCTTTTTCATTCTTTTTTCTTCTTCTCTTGTCGATTCTTCTTCTTTTTCATTTTTTTTTTCTTTCTTCTTTCTTTTCTTCTTCTTCTTTTTCATTCTTCTTCTTTTTCATTCTTCTTTTTCATTCTTATTCTTTTTGGATTCTTTTTTCTTCTGCTCTTTTTGATTTTTTTTTTTGGTTCAAACTTGTGTAGAAATTTTCTAAACGTTTCTTTTTATTCCAAGGGTAAATATTTTATTGCCTTTTTTGACTTTTGAGAAAGTTGATTTTGTATTTGTTTTGACCAATGTTAAGACAATTTCGATAAAAATTTGAACCTAATATGGGCTCTTTAACCTTGGTTAAGCAACCGGTCTAGGAGAACGAAAACTCTAAATTCAAACCTGTTGAACTCCGCTTAAGGAATTGACCTTGTGTCACATCCTGCTCTTGCGGAGGGGTTGGTAAATATATATATATAAAATATATTTATGTATATATATATATTATCTACAACACTACGGATTTACCAACACCACAAGTGATTTGAAACTTTACATCTTTCTTCAATTATGCTGTGGACTTGTAAATTACTTTTTTAATAGCTGGAATATATCATGAACAATTTTGATACTCATTATACACTTTTATATAATCTTACATCAAATCTTTTGAGTTTTATTATGAACTATAATGTTTCTGATTTTTAAAAATAAAATTTATTTTATTTTTAACACAGAACACGCATTTTTTTAAATTCCAGCATTGAATAATAGCGTTTTGTTTGTACCCTTTCTTCTAACGGTTATTTATCCCGTCTTTCTCTCATATGTTGCTCTTGATGATGACCGATCTATTGAAGCGGTCGAAACAGATTTCTGTCAGCAATTATAAACATCATTTGTTTTTTCAAAAATGTTAAATTCATACTGTCGGATTAATTTCCATCTATTTTCATATATATATATATATATATATATATATATATATATATATATGGGAGAATATGTGCTTAATTGAAGTCGAACCTAATTTTTTGAAAGTTAATTCATTAATAATTAATTAGGCGGGATTTAATTATTAATGAATTAACTTTCAAAAAATTAGGTTCGACTTCAATTAAGCACATATTCTCCCAAATATTGTCGGCTGAAAATAGCCATATGTTTGTTTACTTCTCATATATATATATATATATATATATATATATATATATACAAAGGCATGAATGCGAAGAGACTAAATATCCTTGAATTCAATTTCATTCTAGATAGATTTAATTCTGTTTAAATCTTTGCCTGCTTTAAACCGCCCACAGCGGCTCTCCCAATAATGGTATCCACTTGTATACACTAAAGAATCACTACCGCATCATTTGTTTTGTTCGGGAACCAACCCTGAAACTGGTATTTGATTCTTTTGCAATAGAGAACCAGTTGAATGGAATAATCTGGCAATATTCGTCAATTTATTCTCTGACACCGAGAACCGTGGGGGACATTTGGTAAGAAAAGAGTTAAATTTGGTGATCTAAAAGAAACTCTGATTTCAACAAAATTTGGCTTTTTCAAAATAATTCGTATCTACGTGTATATTAACGCAGGCAGGGCGTGTCACAAAGTCGATAAAGCTGGTTTGAATTCAGAATTTTCCTTCTGTTACATAATCTATGCGGTTGCATAAGATTATTGTCAATCCCCTGCAATTCTGAGGGGATGACCCCTTTCATACCATGGCCTGGTCCTTCTATGGAAAATTACAAAAGCCCGCCAAATATGTGAAGTCACGTGGGACCTTTTTCAGAGTCCCCAGTTTGCAGTTGGACGTCAGGCAGAGCAGTCGGCCATCTTGTGCTCTGCCTAAGGTTGGGACTCGCGCTCGCTATGTTAGTCAGATATTTAGTTACGTGAAATGTATAGTTAAGGAAATAAAAGTTTATATAAGTAAAATGTTCTTGTGGTTGATGAATGTCTTGGTAACAAGACTAAGAAATGAATCCAGGACGACCAGCCAGCAGGAACATAGCAACACAAGACCTTAGAAGATTCCAGACCAAAGACGATCAGAATAGCAAAGCCGGCCAGAAGAAAAGACAACTAGAGATAAGAAGTAAGAAAGGGTATACAACAATATATACAGATTTGGTACTGTGAAAACATCACTATGTAACACTTCTCCTAGACTGGTTGCCGTATAGACTCTAAAGAACCAAGTCTACTCTACTATTTTATATTACTTTCTAATACAAATACATTACTCATTGTTGTATATATTTACCAATCCCTCCGCTCGAGTAGGATATGACACAAGGTCAATATCTTAAGTGGAGTTTAATAGATTTTAATTCAGTTTTCCTTCTCCTAGACTGGTTACCTAGGCATGGTTAAGGAGCCCGATCCACCCTACTATTTACCCATAGCTGGAGGGAGAGTAGTTGGATTCATACCTTTCCCAATGGTATTAGCGCTATGTGAAATGCAAACAGCTTCGTCCAGGATTTGAACTCGTGTGGACGAGTCCATTTCCTACGATTCTAACCATTACACCACGCACCTCCAATTTATGGTTATATGGTTTCAAGTATTCTGACTTAATCCTAATAATTTTGAAGCAGGTCTACTTGAACCGTAAATGGTTCGCTAACAGGTACTACCATTCCGGGTCAGAGTGTACCTGGGAGTAATGGAAACCATGTGGAGACTATACACTCCCCAGAGGGTTATTTCCTAGTTGAGTAACATGATATTATAGGGTGACCCAGAAAAAACAGAACCCAAATTATTTATTTATTTTCCAATTAAACTAACCCTAACCCTAACCCTAACCCTAACTCTAACCCTAAACTCTAGCCCTAACCCGCCTAGTTAAAATTAACAATTTTATTAAAAAAATTGTGGGTTCTGTTTTTTCTAGGTCACCCTGTAATATCATGTTACTCAACTAGGGGGTTAGGGTTGGGTTTAGGGTTAGGGTTTAGGGTTAGGGTTTATGGTTAGGGTTAGGGTTAGGGTTAGGGTTTAGTTTAATGTGAAAATAAGTAAATAATTTGGATTCTGTTTTTTTCTGGGTCACCCTGTAATATCATGTCACTCAACTAGGAAATACCCCCCCCCCATCCAGAGCTACAGAACTGGAGTCTCACCACAGCATGCTGCCTAATAATAAAATAATCGTTTATTTCTCTGTGTAAATATTTAGTTTTCAGCACAATTCCTTTGATTTGTAAATGCCCTTCATTCTAGATAAAGTGTCAAGGATAAATCTAATAATAATTAGCGAATATTCCAATTTCAAAATTCTCTAGAGTGTTAGGATACGGACTTACTGATCAACCTTCATAGATGAATATACCTACATATTTCTAATGAGCACATAGGTAAATATATCTGTATTTTGATGTGGGTGGGTTTGTGTTTAGGATGCTATGCGAGTTGGCAGTGCTGAACCGTTCAGTAGGTCACACGTTATATTTAGAAAGCTATTTCTGAGAGCAGCCATAAAGGCAGGTAAGAACTGGGATATCCTCAACTTTTATGATGCAATCATCAAACGTTGGCCATCCCGTAGGCAGCTGAAAGGAATGCGAAGGAGAGGCGCGTCAGATAGCAAGAAAAAACGTTCTGTTATTTAAGCTACTAGCTCCTCCTGTAGGCTAGAAATATAAGTACCCCGGCGAAACTTACTAAAATTGAACAGTTGATTTTATCTTGCTTGGCCCGGTGTTTCTATATCTCGCAGACAGAGTAATTTGATGCAGTGTTATCTACGGAGTAGTTTCCTTGTATTTTTTTTTAATTTTTATTTTTATTTTTATACTGACGTATCAGGGGGAGTCTCCGTGGTGTAGTGACTAACGTGGTAAATTGCAACATCGTTGTAAGCGAGTTCGAACTCCAGTGGCGATATTACGTTCATTTTCTGACTAATACTCTTGGGGAAGTATACAACACCTATTTTTTTCTTTCTTTTTTTTTTTTCTTTTTTTATCCTGACGTATTAGGAGGAGTCCCTGGGGAGTAATGCCTAACGTGGGAGACTGCAACATTGTAATAAGTGAGTTCGAACTCCACTGGGGCTATTACGTTCACTTTCTGACTAATACTCTTGGGGAAAGTATACAACAAATCATCCTCTCCACCTATGGGTTAAATAGTAACACTATTGTTCTTCCCCCAGCTATGGGTAAATATTAGAGCAAGGAGAGCTCTTTAAACTTGGTATGAAAACCTACCAAGGAGAAGGAAAAGTCTAAATTCAGTTACGGGATAAGTCTTATAAGTCTTACATCATCATCATCTTCACCATCATCATGTCGGGCTCACAGCACGTATTCCCATTATTCTCTCTCTCTCTCTCTTCTCTCTCTCTCTCATCATCATCATCATCATCATCATGTCGGGCCACAGCATGCATTCCCATTATTCTCTCTCCCCCCCCTCTCTCTCTCTCTCTCTCTCTCTCTCTCTATCTATCTATCTCTCTATCATCATCAACATCATCATGTCGGGCTCACAGCACGCATCCCATTATTCTCTCTCTTTCTCTCTCTCTCTCTCTCCTCTCATCATCTCATCATCACCATCTCATGTCTCTTCTCTCTCTCTCTCTCTCTCTCTCTCTCTCGCCACCCGTTCCAATCGGTAATTCCTTCTGGTAGGTCTTCCGCTCGGCGTCCAATATCCGCACAGAGCTAATTGATGCAGTTTTTTTTTTGTGGTCGGCCTACACTGGTGTGTCCATGTGTAGGTATCCATAGGAGAACGTCACTTATGAGTTCGTCCTTGCTTCTGCAGCCGTGTCCAGCATGTCTTGTTCGTCTTATTTGGATGGTTTGTGAGATAGGAGATAAGTGGCCGTACAGCTGATTTTTTGTGTGGTGATACTTCCAAGAATTGTTTTAGACATAGCGCAGCATCCTAGTGTATTGCTTTTTCAAATTGGCTAAAACGACACATCAAATTGAGATATTTATTTAGCTAACCAATTAAAATGTTCTCAGATATTTCAGACCAATTTGATACTGAGTTACAAATTCGCTGTGAATATCATTTTTGATCATTCAAACCCGATATATATATATATATATATATATATATATATATATATATATATAAAAACCACAAGGTTTCTAGTTCGATACCGGTCCTCGCCAGCTCAGCGTATGAGTAGCATAGGGATCTGTGCGGTAAAGTACGGAGCTGATGTTAGGTGTGGCGCTCCCCTCACTCAGACGCAAAAACAATCTCCTTCGTCTAGCGCCAGTGAAAAGGGGATAGACTCCCTCGATGATTGGCCAATACCGACTTTAGGCCACCCGACGACTCTAATTACTTCATATATATATATATATATAATATATATATGTGTGTGTGTGTGTGTGTGTGTGTTTATCAATCCTTCCACACGAGCAGGATGTGACACAAGGTCAATTTTTAAGCGGATTTAAACGGATTTGTATTCAGAGTTTTCCTTCTCCTAGACTGGATACCTAGACAAGGTTAAAGAGCCCAGTCTGCCCTACTATTTACCGATAGCTGGAAGGGGATTAGTTGGATGCATACCTTTTACAAGGGTATTAGGTCAATGGAAATGCAAACAGCCTCGTCCAGCATTTGAACTCGTTTCGGCGAGTCCATTTCCTACGACTCTAACCATTACACCACGCACCTTCAAACTCGTTGACATAGTAGAGGTAATTAGAATTTTCCCCTTCCTAAATAGAAGTATCAATATCATCATGAACTGTTGTTGCAACGTGGGCCCAAACTAAATTAGTTATTAATGATAATTGCTTTTTTTGATACTTTAGAGATCTTATATCAGAGTTCAAATATGACATTTATGGTTATTTCTTTACTGAAGAAACAAAATATCAGTTTGAAGAATCAGCAGCAGCAGCGGCAGCAGCAGCAGCAGCAGCAGCAGAAACAACAACAACAACAACAACAATGAAGATGAAGATGAAGATGAAGAACAAGAAATACAAATGATGATGAGATAAAAGAAAAAGAAAAAAAAAACGAAAGAAAAGGAAAAGACAAACGAAGAAGTTGGTAGGCTGGTTGGATTTTACGGCATGTCAACCCTTGTTGGGTTATTTTATGCCGAAGACGTTTTGTTTTATTCATTCTTGATGGATATTCAATTTTTTAAAATAAATCTTTTTAACTCAATTTTTTAACCATATTTTTAAAAACACCTTTTTTCCTTTTAACCCATAGATGGGACCCTAACAGGTACTATCACTCCGGTTTAGAGTGGACCTGGGAGTAATGACGATGAAGGGGTAGTCTTCACTTCCTTAAATAAGCTTAAATATATGTATTTAAAAAAAAATTGAATACCCATCAAGAATGTATAAAACAAAACGACTTCGGCATAAAATAACCCAGCAAGGGTTGACATGCCGTAAAATCTAGCCAGCAAAAGAAGAAGGGAAAATTAAACACAATAGAAATAGATGAAAAGATAAAGAAAAACTGACTGAAAGAGATCTTTTTTTAAAAGAAAGAAAGAAGAAATTGAAGAGAAAGAAAAACAGATGAAAGAAATAGTTT
>CM042139.1:21016669-21024169 GCA_023376005.1 Doryteuthis pealeii
TTTTAAGAATTTTTTTTTCAATCTGATAGATTGGTGTGTAATCGATAATAATCAACTGAAGGAAAAAAATAGATGGGGGGGGGGGAGTCCAGATAATCAGGTCCACCAAAACGTTTTTAAACAATGTTTTTAAAATACTAGGTACTACCAATTTAACCCTGTGAAATTTACCCCCCCCTATATTTAACACTATGAAACTTGCAGAAAAATTAATATTTTCTTGAAAAATTTTTTTCCATTTGAAAGAAAAAACATTAAATAAACTCCTGATGATTTAACTTTTTTTCAGCTTACGGAAATAATGAAAATTATGATTGAAAAACAATGTTTTCATTTTTGCACTGTTAAATCAACTGAAAATTAACGTAGCTAAAAACAAGTTACGATAAGAGTTTTTTAAATTCTATGAAAAATCAATTAATTATAAATAATAACAAAATATTTCCGTTTTATTCAAGATGGCCTAAACTGATCAATTGGTGGTCCCTATAATACTATCTTAGGTTTTAGCAAAAATAGATATTGCAATACGAAGAATTTAAATTTTTCGATTCTCAGCTTCTTTTTAAACTCAACATGCAATTAAGAACTAAATGTGAATTGTTGTCATGTACAAAAAATTTAAAACAATAACAAACAAATATACAAACGAATACTTTCAATTTGTTGTATAATGATATGAAATAATTTTAAACTATAAAACAGAAAATACAAATCCTGAAATATACAAATTCTCAATGATTTTAGTTTCAAGAATTATTTTCCTCTTACCCCCTCTCTAACTACTGTCTTCCACTTTCTCTCTCACTCCCTGGTGATCCAAATTTCATTTTAGTCCGGTCATGGACCGGGTACTTTAGCTAGTATATATATATATAGTCTTTCCTTACTGTTGTTAGTGTATTCGTCTAGTGCTCGGATTGCCGTATCAACACAGTCTTCGATGTTGGCCAGACTCCTTCCTCCTCTTTTCTTGACACATAGAGTCTGTCCGTGTCGTCTCTCGAGTGGAATGCCTTGTGCATGGTCATCAGTTTCCTTGTCTTATCTCACTCCTTGCGACTTTTTCCCACCAGTATTACCCAGCAGTATTTCACTAGACTCTGAGAGACAGCAAGTCTCCTTGGGCGTCTTGCACTCTTGTGGTTATTCTAGCCGGTCTTAACAATTCTGTTGTTTAGATAGTCTTAATTCTTTTTCTGATTTCCAACTCCTCCAGTTTGTTTTTTATCAAACACTTGGGGACCGTACCAAGGGTACCAAGTTTACCTTTTACCTTTACACGTGAAAATCATATCAATAAGACTGGATATGAATTCTTCAAATTAGTAAAAGTCAGACTGCAAGAGGAAAAAAATGCCTAAATAAATTTATATCTGAACTATGTTATTAATTTACTTACTTATCTATCTATCTATCTATCTATCTATCTATATATATATATATATATATATATATATATATATATATATCGCATGAAACCAATATATATATCGCATGAAACCAATATGGTTGTGAATATATCGCATGAAACTTCGATAACAAAGTATATATTATAATTTATATTTTTGCTTGAAGGCAATTACAATGCGTATATCGCATAAACTTCGATAATTATAAAAGATAATAATGACAAGTGAATTTCGGTAAAGAATTATTCGGTGTGTAGAACATCGTACAGACTGTTTCAACTTTATTAAGTCTCATCAGTGATGTATACTAACGATTTCCCTCCGACAGAAATCGAAACCGGGACTTCAGCAGGATAGCCAGAAACCATACTGCCTCGGCTACGATACAGCACGGGACAATCCTTGCGAAATTAACCTGTCAATGATACTGAGACGTCTCTACCATATGAGGCAAGGGGGCGCCGAGTGAACAATAACAAACCCGGGCCTTATGCTCTTCGGCGAAGGAAATAAGATTTTTGGATGTTTGTTTATTTTAGAAGCATTGTTGAACAAAGTATATATTATAATTTATATTTTTGCTTGAAGGCAATTACAATGCGTATATCGCATAAACTTCGATAATTATAAAAGATAATAATGACAAGTGAATTTTGGTAAAGAATTATTCGGTGTGTAGAACATCGTACAGACTGTTTCAACTTTATTGAATTTTATGCGATATACGCATTGTAATTGCCTTCAAGCAAAATATACGCATTGTAATTGCCTTCAAGCAATAATATAAATAATAATATATACTTTATTCAACAATGCTTCTAAAAAAAACAATAATATATATTATAATATATATATTATATATATATATATATATATATATATATATATATATATCAAGAGGATGGGTGATAGACATAGAAAGAGAAAGAGTGTGAAGGAGACAGATAGAGATTAAAATTTATTTTTCACCATTCTTTATTGCCCTTTCTGGTTTCTTTATTTAATGGCATATCAAACTTTGTGGGTTATATAATGCCAAATTCATCCTTGTTAAAAAAAACCCCACCTCTTTACCAAGGGTATTAGTCGGCAAGTAAACGTTATAGCGCGACTAGACTTCGAACTTTCTTATTACGATGTCACAGTTCAGAACGTTAGCCACTACACCACGGTGACTCCTCCCCCATTATTAACCTTTTTTATCACCGAACATGCCATTTATGAATAGCAATCATAACTGTTTTGTTGATTTCATCCGATTGGTTGATTATTTTAGTAATGATTTGATTTGAGGCGATTTTTATCTTGAAATAAGATCAGAGGAAACAAGGAAACTTTTCGGTGCGGATTAGTGAAATTATTCGGAGAAATGAGAGAAGTGGGCGGCTTATTAAAGAAATTATGAAGAGGAAGAGGCTGGAAATGGTCGACAGAATATGATGGGAAGTTTAACTGGATTCTGAAAGAATGAACAGATGATGTGACAGAAAGAAAGAAAGAAAGAAAGAAAGAAAGAAAGAATGAACGGATGGTGTGAAAGAAAGAAAGAAAAAAGAAAAGATTATGTGAAAGAAAGAAAGAAAAAAGAAAAGAATTATGTGAAAGAAAGAAAGAAAAAAGAAAAGATTATGTGAAGAAAGAAAGAAAAAGAAAAGATTATGTGAAAGAAAGAAAAGAAAAAAGAAAAGATATGTGAAAGAAAGAAAGAAAAAAGAAAAGATTATGTGAAAGAAGAAGAAAGAAAGAAAGAAAGAAAGAAGAACAGATGGTGTGAAAGAAAGAAAGAAAAAGAAAAGATTGTGTGAAAGAAAGAAAGAGAAAGAAAGAAGAAAGAACAGATCGGTGTGAAAGAAAGAAAAAAGAAAGATTATGTGAAAGAAAGAAAGAAGAAAGAAAGAAAGAATAGATGGTGTGAAAGAAGAAAAAAAAGAAAAGATTGTGTGAAAGAAAGAAAGAAAGAGAAAGAAAGAAAGAAAGAAAGAAAGAAAGAACGGATGGTGTGAAAGAAAGAAAGAAAAGGAAAAGATTATGTGAAAGAAAGAAAGAAAGAAAAGAAAGAAACGGATGGTGTGAAAGAAAGAAAGAAAAAGGAAAATATTATGTGAAAGAAAAGAAAGAAAGAAAGAAAGAAAGAAAGAAAGAAAGAACGGATGGTGTGAAAGAAAGAAAAAGAAAAGATTATGTGAAAGAAAGAAAGAAGAAAAGAAAGAAAAGAATGGATGGTGTGAAAGAAAGAAAGAAAAAGGGAAAAGATTGTGTGAGAAAGAAGAAAGAAAAGAAGAAGAAAGAACGGATGTGTTGAAAGAAAGAAAGAAAAAGGAAAAGATTGTGAGAAAGAAAGAAAGAAAGAAAGAAAGAAAGACGGATGGTGTAAAAGAAAGAAAGAAGAAAGAAAAGATTATGTGAAAGAAAGAAAGAAAGAAAGAAAGAAAGAATAGTTAATTTTGAATAAAAAAATACAGAAAGAAAGAAAGAAAAAGGAAAAAAGAACGGATGAAAAGAAAGAAAAAGAAAGAAACAAATTGGATGATGCGAGAGAAAAAAAAAACAGACGGTGGGCAAAAAGAGAGAAAGAAAGAAAGAGAGAGAGGGAACGGACAATGTGAAAGAAAGAAAGACATATGATGTGAAAGAAAAACAAACAAAAAAAGAAAAAAGGGGAGAAAAGAGAAAAAAAAGAAAAGATATGATGTGAAAGAAAGAAAGAAAGAAAAGAAGAAAAAAAGAACATATGATGTGAAAGAAAGAAAAGACAGAAAAAGAACGGACGATCTGAAAAGAGAAAGAAAAAAAGAATTGAAAAGAAAGAAAGAAAGAAAGAAAGAAAGACAAATGATGTGAAAAAAAAAAGAAGAAGAACGGACAATGTGAAAGGAAGAAGAAAGAAAGAAAGAAAGAAAGAATGGAGGATGTGATAGAAAGAAAGAAAAAAAACAGATGAAAGAAAGAAAGAAGGAAAGAAAGAACAAAATGATGTGAAAAAAGAAAGAAGAAGAACGGACAATGTGAAAGGAAGAAAGAAAGAAAGAAAGAATGGAGGATGTGATAGAAAAGAAATTTAAAAAAAAACAGATGAAAAGAAAGAAAGAAGGAAAGAAAGAACAAATGATGTGAAAAAAAGAAAGAAGAAGAACGGACAATGTGAAAGAAAGAAAGAAGAAAGAAAGAAAGAAAGAAAGAATGGAGGATGTGATAGAAAGAAATAAAAAAAACAGAATGAAAAGAAAGAAAGAAGGAAAGAAAGAACAAATGATGTGAAAAAAAGAAAGAAGAAGAACGGACAATGTGAAAGGAAGAAAGAAAGAAAGAAGAAAGAGAGAAAGAAAGAAAGAAAGAAAGAATGGGGGATGTGATAGAAAAGAATTTAAAAAACAGATGAAAAGAAAGAAAGAAGGAAAGAAAGAACAAATGATGTGAAAAAAAGAAAGAAGAAGAACGGACAATGTGAAAGGAAGAAAGAAAGAAAGAAAGAAAGAAAGAAAGAATGGAGGATGTGATAGAAAGAAAGAAAGAAAAAACAGATGAAAAGAAAGAAAGAAGGAAATAATGAACAAATGATGTGAAAAAAAGAAAGAAGAAGAACTGACAATGTGAAAGGAAGAAGAAAGAAAGAAAGAAAGAAAAGAGAGAAGAATGGAGGATGTGATAGAAAGAATTTAAAAAAAAACAGATGAAGAAAGAAAGAAAAGGAAAGAAAGAACAAATGATGTGAAAAAAAGAAAAGAAGAAGAACGGACAATGTGAAAGAAAGAAAGAAAGAAAGAAAGAAAGAAAAGAAAGAATGGAGGATGTGATAGAAATAATTAAAAAACAGATGAAAGAAAGAAAGAAGGAAAGAAAGAAACAAATGATGTGAAAAAAAGAAAGAAGAAGAACGGACAATGTAAAAGGAAGAAAGAAAGAAAGAAAGAAAGAAAGAGAGAAAGAAAGAAAGAAGAAAACAGAGAAAGAATGGAGGATGTGATAGAAAGAAAGAAATTAAAAAAACAGATGAAAGAAAGAAAGAAGGAAAGAAAGAACAAATGATGTGAAAAAAAGAAGAAGAAGAACAGACAATGTGAAAGGAAGAAAGAAAGAAAGAAAGAAAGAAAGAAAGAGAGAAAGAAAGAATGGAGGATGTGATAGATATAAATAAAAAAAAAAACAGATGAAAAGAAAGAAAGAAAAATTTCCTGGTAGTATTTAAAAATTCAAAAATGTCAGAGTTTGTTAAAAGGCGTTAAGTTGTTCAAGGCTTGACCTAGTCAGGAAAATAAATAGGTCGTTCCTGCCCCCGCATGTGTGGCCTCATCCTGACCCCGAACTCTCATTTTCTACTTACCCCTCCCATCGCACTTACTGTACCTCTCCAACTAAGAGCATAAATGTCGACAACTATAAGTCTCTTCCTTTTTAGCATCTCTCATTACAGAGTTTTTTTTTAAGCATCTCCACTCTCCTCGGTCGTGTTTGGGTTAATTGTAATTATTAGTTTCCCTTTCTACTTTTCTCACAGTCGAACTGTCGAATTAAAATGGAGCTTAGTTTTCCCGCCTTTTTCTTTGTTTTTCTTTGTTCATTATTAAAATATTTTACCGCTTTTTTTTTATCAAAAGAAAAAAAGAAAAAGACCCCCCCCCCCCAAAAAAAAAACAATTAGCTGTTTGTAGGATTTTTGTTCATCTTATTCCCTAATTGAATCTCTTTCTCTCTTTAAAAAAAAAAAAAGTCTTTTTTTTTCTTTTTCCTGTTTCATTTCTTCTTGCTTTTTTTTCATTTTATTTCTTCTTCTTCTTCTTCTTCTTCTTCTTCTTCTTCTTCTTCTTCTTCTTCTTCTTTTTCATTTTATTTCTTCTTTCTTTTTCATTTTATTTCTTCTTCTTCTTCTTCTTTTTCATTTTATTTCTTCTTCTTTTTCATTTTATTTCTTCTCCTTCATCTTCTTCTTCTTCTTTTTCATTTTATTTCTTCTTCTTTTTCTTCTTCTTTCATTTTTTTTCTTCTTCTTCTTTTTCATTTTATTCTTCTTCTTCTTTTTCTTCTTCTTTTCCATTTTATTTCTTCTTCTTCTTCTTTTTCATCTTATTTCTTCTCCTTCTTCTTCTTTTTTTTTATTTCTTCTTCTTCTTCTTCTTCTTTTCATTTTATTTCTTCTTCTTTCTTCTTCTTTTTTTTTCTTTTTTTCATTTTATTTCTTCTTCTTCTTCTTTTTTCATTTTATTTCTTCTTCTTTTATTCATTTTATTTCTTTTCTTCTTCTTCTTCTTCTTCTTTTTTCTTTTATTTCTTCTTCTTCTTTTTCATTTTTTCTTCTTCTTTTTCATTTTATTTCTTTCTTCTTTCTTTTATTTTTTTCTTCTTCTTTTTTCATTTTTTTCTTCTTTTCTTCTTTTTCATTTTATTTCTTCTTCTTCTTCTTTTTCATTTTATTTCTTCTTCTTCTTCTTCGTTAGCTCAGTCGGTAGAGCGTTCGGCTAGAAACCACTAGGTTCCTAGTTCGATACCTGTCCTCGCCAACTCAGCGTATGAGTAGCACAGGGATCTGTGCAGTAAAGTAAGGAGCTGATGGTAGGTGTGGCGTTCCACCTCAGATGCCAAAACAATCTCCTTGGTCTAACGCTATTGAAAAGGGGATAGACTCCCTCGCTGACTGGCTGATACCGACTTTAGGCCGCCCCGACCACTTTTTACTTTATTGTTACTGTAAATCCTTACCTTACCTCTTCTTCTTCTCTTCTTCTTCTTCTTCTTCTTCTTCTTCTTCTTCTTCTTCTTCTTCTTCCTTCTTTCTTCTCATTATTATTATTATTATTATTATTATGAAAGTTTTTCATACCCGCCTTAGCTGGTGGTTCACTGGAGGCTGAGTGACAGCAAGTCTCCTCAGGTCTCCAGGACCCTTCTGAGTATTCTAGCTGATCTTAACAGTGCTGTTATTTGAATGGTCTCGATTCTTCGGATTTCCAATTCCTCAAGAGTCTTTTCCAAACCCTTGGGAACCGTTCCAAGGGACCCAATTACAATTGGTACGGCCTTTGCCTTCACGTCCCAAAGTTTCTTCAGCTCTCTGGACAGGTCTAAGTATTTGTCTATCTTTTCGCTTTCTTTC
>CM042139.1:21031669-21039169 GCA_023376005.1 Doryteuthis pealeii
TATTTCCGTTTGATTTGTTTTGGTTTATTTTGATAAGGTCATTAAAATACGTTTATTTCTATGTATGGAGTAAAGATTGGACATAGCAATCACGTGAGGCGTCCAGAAGTTTCAGTGTCCATATTCAATAGACACATTCGGACCAGTTTCACATCCAGTCTGTATTTACCACGTACAGGTTAGGCACAAGGCCCTATTAATGTGGGACCACCCACGAACCGAAGCTCATGGGTGGTGGGTACAAAAAATGCGTGGATCCCATCAGCATTCCCCCTCAAGGAGGCGCCCCAGGCACTAGGCAATAAACTCAGCCCTTCCCCTTTAAATCGAGGGTGCAGGTGTTGTCTGAGCGGATGGCCCCCTGGGATCACGCCGTTAATTTCATTAATAGACACAGGCCCCGAAAGACTCGTGTTATCGTGAAAGTTCAAGTCAAATGCTTCCAGTTTCACATCCAGTCGACCAGAGGATTGACTCAAATAGAAGATACCAGATATCCTCAATTTCCCCCTCCATCGGACTGGTAGATATCTAAAACTTGACTTTGTATATAGAAAGGACGTTTATATTCTTATTCATTGTTTTGGTGTTTAAGAAACTGTAATAAATGCTATATTAACACAATACCTTGTTTAGTGGCATAATTAACCTTCGTGGGTTATCTAATGCCAAAACCTTCCTTGAAGAAGAACAGCTGTGGCTGTGACACAATAAGGGTTTCTGGCGTTTACTATTAATTACTATCATTAAACGATGGCAGAGTCATCGGAATGCACTCATTAATAAACTTCAAAACATTAAACCTACCTAGAGAATGGAACTTGAAATACAACAAAAATAGAAGAAAACAGGTTTGCTGACCCACCACACCTACATTAGCCATCATCATTTGCTAGAGGGAACAGAATCCCTAATATGCACTACATACCAAGTAAGATTCCTAGTGAAACTGCTAGAGTTTGAAGACTTTGATCTAGTGCGAAAAAAATACTACCAAAAAAGTAATTTGAAAAAAAAATCTTTTCACGAAAATAAGATCATCCACGATTTTAGATTTCCTAAAAGAAGTGGGATTGTACTAAAAAAATATGAGTAATTAAACAATGGTTTAAATATATATATACATATATACATTTGTTTTCTACCAAACTATCCCTACGAATCCAAAACGTAGTCGGCATTATATGACCCGCCGAAGTTGACATGCCGTAAAACGTTAACGAGAAAAAGATAATGTAATATTCTTTTTGTAAGTTAGAGGAAATAATTTGTTTTAAAATGAAAAACATTAAAACCAAAATATTGTATAAAGTTTGATAACTCTGAGTTTACAGTTTCAATCAAAGGTCACTGCAGTTACTAAATTAATACGTGTGGACTTGATTTATGAGTCCGAAGAATAACACGGGTTGACACATGTTTGACATGATTGTCAGTTGTCAAACGGAAGGATTTAAGTTTGGATTTTTGTAATCCCATCCCTCAAATGGGATACAAGACCCAATCATCTTACTTCCGGATGAAAGCTAGATTCTCATTGGATGGTCATGTGATCAACCCAGTGATAGAATCAGAGTGGGGATACGTAACCCATAGCTGGGAATTCGAGGGCTTCATGCATTCCACTAGTTTGTGAAAGAAAGAAAGAAGAACATAAACATTTGTTGATAAAGAAAGAAAGAAAGTTGACAAAGAAAGAAAGAAAGAAAGAAAGAAAAAAGAAAAAAAGAAAGGAAATATTGGTGGACAAAGAAGGAAAAAAGAAAGAAATAAAAAAAAAGAAATGATGTTTGACAAAGAGAAGAATGAATGAAAGAATCAAAGAATCAAAGAAAGAAAGACAGACAGAAAGAAAAACATAAACATTGGTTGATATAGAAAGAAAGAAAGAACGACAGTGAAGTAAATATTGGTTGACAAGAAAAGAAAAAGAAAGAAAGAAAAAAAGAAATATTTATTGACAAATAAAAGAAATATCGGTTGAATAAGAAAGAAAGAGAGAGAAAAAGAAAGAAAGAAAGATATATTGACTAAGAAAGAAAAAAAAGAAAGAAAGAAATTTCGGTTGACTAAGAAAGAAAGAGAGAGAGATATAAATAAAGATATATTGACTAAGAAAGAAAGAGAGAGAGAGAGAGAGAGAGAGAGAGAGAGAGAGAGAGAGAGAGAGAGAGAGAGAGAAAAAAGAACGAACGAAAGAAAAAAGAAAAAAGAAATGTTGGTTGACAAAGAAAGAAGAGGTAGAAAAAGAAAGATAGATATATCGACTGAGAAAGAAAGAAAGAATAAAGGAAGGAAAGAAAAAAAGAAAATATTGGTTGATAAAGAAGAAAAGAGCAAATAAAAGCTACTTGGTTACCATGTTGCCGGTTTAATCTATAATCTGAAAGGAAAGAAAGACAAAGAAAAGAAAGGTCAGAAAAAAAAAGGAGGAAAGAAAGAAAGAAAGAAAAGAAAGGAAGAAAGAAAGAAAGAACAGAAAGAAGAAGGAAGAAGAAAGAAAGAAAAGAAAGAGAAAGAAGAAAAGAACAGAACAGAAAGAAAGGACAGAAAGAAAGAAAGAAAGAAAGAACAGAAAGAAAGGCAGGAAGAAAGAACAGAACAGAACAGAAAGAAAGGACAGAAAGGAAGAAAAAAAGAAAGAAAGAACAGAAAGAAGGGAAGGGAGAAAGAAAGAAAGAAAGAAAGAAAAGAAAAGAAAGGAAGTAAGAAAGAAAGAAAGGAAGGAAGAAAGAAAGAAAGAAAAGAAAGGAAGAAAGAAAGAAAGAAAGAAAGAAAGAACGGAAAAAAAGGAAGGAAGAAAAGAAAGGAAGTAAGAAAGAAAGAAAGAACAGAAAGAAAGGAAGAAAAGAAAGAAAGAAAGAAAGAACAGAAAGAAAGGAAGTAAGTAAGAAAGAAAGGAAGAACAGAAAGAAAGGAAGAAAAAAAGGAAGAAAGCAAGAAAGAAAGAAGCAAAGAAGAAAAAAAAAGAAATATTGGTTGATAAAGAAAGAAAGAGCAATTGAAGGTATTTGGTTGCCATATTGCCGTTTTAAATCTACAATCTGAAAGTAAAGAAAGAAAAAAGAAAGAAAGAAAGAAAAGGAAGGAAAGAAGGAAGAAAGAAGAAAGAAAGAAGAAAGAAGGAAGGAAGAAAGGAAGAAAGAAAGAAAGAAAGAAAGAAGAAAAGAAAAAGAAAGAAGAAAGAAGAAAGAAGAAAGAAAGAAAGAAAGAAAGAAAGAAAAGAAAGAAAGAAAGAAAGAAAAAGAAAGAAAGAAAAGAAAGGAAGAAGAAAGGAAGAAAGAAAGAAAGAAAGAAAAGAAAAAGTAAGAGAAGAAGAAACAATGAAAAAAGAAAGAAAAAAAGAAGAAAGAAAGAAAAGAAAGAAAGAAAGAAAAAGAAAGAAGGAAAGAAAGAAATAAAAAAGAAAGAAGAAAGAAAGAAAAAAGAAAGAAAGAAAGAAAAGAAAAGAAAAAAGTAAGGAAGAAAGAAAGAAAGAGAAAACAATGAAAAAATAAAGAAAGAAAGAACAGAAAGAAAGAAAGAAAGGAAAGAAACAAATAAAAAAGAAAGAAAGAAAGAAAAAGAAAGAAATATTCTTTGACAGAAAAAAGAAATAAAGAATCCATTCCTCAGACATTACGAGTCTCCACCCACGGCCAAAGGGTTGCTCTATTTGAGGGTCAATTTGAATATAGCAGCCCACAATGTGCTCACAATAACAATAACAACAACAATACTTCACATCCAAACTATAGAGATCTCCAAATTTGGCCTAATTCCTTATTTCAATCCTTTTATTGGTGTTTATCCAAAATCTCTCAACAATTTTCTTAGGGCCATTTTATTCATTACCCGTTGTAGCTTCAACAATGTTTTGTGATTGTGAAACTATTTAAGTGCAAATAAATAGTCCCCAAAGAGATTTATGCCCCAACCATTGTTGGTACAAGGCCAACGACCTGACCAGATCGTCTATTTCCTTGGGTTCACCGAAATAATCAATATGGACCTGTGCATATTCCAGGGGTGTTCATCTATATATCAATACTCGTGTTCCTTAACTGTACGACCGCTATCATCTTGGAACACTCTCTGGTTAAAAAATACGACCGTCCAAATTGTCCAAGATGACATGCAAAAGGGTAAATCCTGTTTATCTATTGTTGTTTATCCACCAAATTATTTACTATTTTTTATGAGTGTCATCACCTCTGCTAAATAATGGAACTTTCTGTTTGCATTATAAAGAAAGAAAGAGAAAAGAACATGCCATACAGAAAAAAATATATTTTAAAAAAATAAAGACAGTACAGGAAAGAAAGAGAGGTGTGGGCACACGGAAGCGATAACGCTAATCTCTTTCAATCGAACATAATGAAAAGATGAAAAGATGAAAAGAAGGAAAGAAATAAAAAATGAGAAAGAGAGAGAGTTAAATCAAGATTATTATACTTTTTATTACATATTGAACTAAGTAAGCATATTAAACGTTGTAATAATTCAATTATCATACTGTGGTATATCCTCAGGTTACTTAGGTTAGACTGGTCACGTCAAGCCCTAGCGCTTTTACAATTGTTCCGATCCTATTGCCCTCATGACACGGCCCAGTCCTTTTTATCATATGGATGCTAGAAGGCGGTGAATGAGGGTCTTCATATTCTGGGTATAAAGTTAAACTCTACGTGATGGTGAAGTTTCCTCTTCTGGAGATCTTGGGAATTTGGAGCACCCCTTCATCATCATTGCTCCCATTTTGTATACTCATATATATATATATATATACAACGCATATTTGATCTCATACTAGACTAAACTAACCGCCCTGTCGGCACCACTGCAGAGGGGTAAGACTCCCCCAATGGGTCCACCTGTTTGCCGTGGTTGGCGACCTGTGGTGCTTAAGGATAGAACCCGGGTGGATGAGCACTCCATGGCATGCAATACTCCACTTTGGTCCGTTCTTGGGCTAGACGGGCGGTCGAAGAGGCCCCCTCTGATCAATCGGCTGGTTACGTCAAGCCCTAGCACCTATGTGATTGCCCCAACCCTATTGTCCTTATGGCAAGCCCCAAACCTTTTTATCATATGGGTGCTAGAAGGCTGAGGTGTCCTGGGAATGACGTTAAACTCTATCTGATGGCGAGGTTCCAGTTCTGGAGGTTTGGGGAATGTGGACCACCCCTTCATCACCATTGCACCCTGATCCACTCTGACCCGGAGTGGTAGTACCTGTTAGGGTCCCATCTATGGGTTAAATAGAAAATTTGTATACAAAAAAATTTAGTTAAAAATGTTCTTCCAACTATCGCTACGAATCTTTCAAAACTTAATCGGCATTAAATGACCCACCGAGGTTGATATGCCGTAAAACAAAACAATATAAATCATATCCACAGGTCCTGCTAGTTCATAATAATATATGGAATTTTGAAATCATGTTTATTTTTGGCATCTGCATTTTTTTTTTTAAGTTTCTAAATCTTTGATTGTATTTCAATATTTTCGCCTCACCCACTATTCTCTTTCGCCGCACCTATGAAGCAGGCTGCACCACTTGGAAACCGTTGCACTAACCGCTAAGAATAAAATAACCCATAACCGTTAAAATCAATTATCAATAATCTTACGCTAGTTTGGACGAGGCTGTTTGTATTTCCCATTGCGCTAATACCCTTGGGGAAGGCATTAATCCAATCCTTTCCCCTACAGCACTGAGTAAGTAGTAGGACAGACTGGGCTTTTTAATCTTGGCAAGGCAACCGATCAAAGAGAAGGAAATCTCTGAATTAAAACCCATTAAACCCCACTTAAAATTGACCTTGTGTCACATCCTGCTCGTTCGGAGGGGGTGGGTATATACAGACAGACAGACAGACAAAAATTTTAAAAATCAAAATCTCAAGTCTGGTGGCGCATGGTGTAATGTTTACTGTCATAAGAAATGGAAACGACGAGACGATTTCAAATCCTGGACGAGGCTGTTTGTGTTTGGGAAAGATATGAATACAAATATCCTCCTTCAAGGTCTGGGTAAATAGTAAGGCAGACTGGACTATTTAAACTTGACATGGCAAACGGTCAAAGAGAAGGAAAACTCTTAATTCAAACCTGTTAAACCCCGCTTAAAAATTGACCTTGTGTCACATCCTACTCAAACGTAGTGAATGGGTAAAGGAATAGGTTAGTTTGGCACAAGCTCAATGAAGAGAGAACTTAGTGGCATGTAAAACTAGCTTAATATTAAAAAAGAGTAAAGTCGTCGTGGTGGCCTAAAGTCGGTATCAGCCAGATAGCGAGGGAGTCTATTCTCTTTTCACGAGCGCTAGACCAAAGAGATTGTTTTGGCATCTGAGACGGAATGGCACGCCTACCAGCACCTCCTCACTTTACCGCACAGATCCCTGCGCTACTCATATGCTGCGTTGGTGAGGGCCGTTATCGAACCAGGAACCTTATGATTCCTAGTCGGTTGCTCTACCGACTGAGCTAAGCCGACAGCGGAACCATTTGCCTGTTACTTTGATAAAATAGAAATAGTGTGATGAGAGGAATTACAATTGAGAAAACAATTCGTTGGATATCTCTTAAGGAAAGCATGCACATCCGTAGGAAGGCTACGTCGCGTGCAAACGAATAGAGTCGCTGCCAACAAAATAGCATGAATGCATTGTATGAACATATCTTTTTGGTGCCATCCATTGTTACTCTTAAGGGCCAGCGAGTCTGTTAAAACTAACAAAGATGCTTATTTGTATCGTTGCGGGAAACATAGTTCAACCTCGGTTTTCGGCCAAAAAGTCTTGGGAAAAGGCCAAACACAATCTTGGAGACAATGAGTAAACAGCTGTTGGATTTAACCACATCGCACCGGTTTATTTTTATCTAAAAGCATATCGGTAAATTATCTTGTCAGCCGCTCCAGGACAATCACGGCTTTCATTGAAATATAAGAATAGTTTTGAATCCTTACCAATTTAGTGTCATGGTAACACAATAAGAAAAATACGCCCGCATTTGTATTTTCTTTCTTTTGTTGGATTTTACGGCATCTCATCACTTGTTGGGTTATTTTATGCCGAAGATATTTTGTTTCATTCATTCTTGATAGGTACTCATTTTTTAATCTCAATTTTTTTAAACTCATTTTTCCAGTTAACAAATAGATGGGACCCTAACAGATACTACCACTACAGTCATAGTCTACCTGGGAGTAATGTGGATGGAGAGCTCCAGAATTGGAACTTCACCATCAGATACAGTTTAACGTCATACCCAAGACATTACAATCCTCAGACACTGTCTTCTAACACATATATGATAAAAAATGTTGGGGTTTGCCATATAAGGGCAATAAAGTTGGGGCAATAATATAGGCGCTAGGGCTTGACGTGAGCAGCCGATTGATTGAAGGGGATCACTCCGACCGACCGTCTAGTTTAAGTAAGGGCCAAAGTGGAGTGTTGCATGTTATGATCAACCACCAGGGTTCCAACCGTTGCCACCCTAAGCCAGCAG